>CM074768.1:2425249-2514578 GCA_037355855.1 Pseudo-nitzschia pungens
AACAACCCCAACAACCCAACACCCAACCCCAACAACCCCAACAACCCAACAACCCCAACAACAACAACAACCCAACCCCAACAACCCCAACACCCAAAAAACCACAACAACCCCAACCCAACCCAAACCCCACAAACAACAACCCCAACCCCAACAACCCCAACCCCAAACAACCCCAACCCCAACAACAACCCCAACCCCAACAACCCAACAACCCCAACAACCCCAACCCCAACAACCCCAACCCCAACAACCCCAACCCCAACAACAACAACCCCAACCCCAACAACCCCAACAACCCCAACCCCAACAACCCCAACCCCAACAACCCCAACCCCAACAACCCCAACAACCCCAACCCCAACAACAACAACAACCCCAACCCCCAACAACCAACAAACCCCCAACCCCAACCCCAACCCCAACAACCCCAACCCCAACAACCCCAACCCCAACAACCCCAACCCCAACAACCCCAACCCCAACCCCAACAACAACAACCCCAACCCCAACAAACCCCAACAACCCCAACCCCAACAACCCCAACAACCCAACCCCAACAACCCCAACCCCAACAACCCCAACCCCAACAACCCCAACCCCAACAACCCCAACCCCAACAACCCCAACAACCCCAACCCCAACCCCAACAACCCCAACCCCAACAACAACCCCAACCCAACCCCAACAAGGCCACAAATCCAATCTCAAAACCAAACTTTTGGGTTATTTCAGAGCTTTTCAGCAGACACTTGACCCATCCAAGCGTCCTTGACAGACTCAACACCTAAAAATGTGTTCAAACAATGAGTTAGAAAAAGCCACACAACCTGCCAGAATCAGAGAAAATGACACAATTTGTGAGCCTGTGAGGCCACAAATCCAATCTCAAAACCAAACTTTTGGGTTATTTCAGAGCTTTTCAGCAGACACTTGACCCATCCAAGCGTCCTTGACAGACTCAACACCTAAAAATGTGTTCAAACAATGAGTTAGAAAAAGCCACACAACCTGCCAGAATCAGAGAAAATGACACAATTTGTGAGCCTGTGAGGCCACAAATCCAATCTCAAAACCAAACTTTTGGGTTATTTCAGAGCTTTTCAGCAGACACTTGACCCATCCAAGCGTCCTTGACAGACTCAACACCTAAAAATGTGTTCAAACAATGAGTTAGAAAAAGCCACACAACCTGCCAGAATCAGAGAAAATGACACAATTTGTGAGCCTGTGAGGCCACAAATCCAATCTCAAAACCAAACTTTTGGGTTATTTCAGAGCTTTTCAGCAGACACTTGACCCATCCAAGCGTCCTTGACAGACTCAACACCTAAAAATGTGTTCAAACAATGAGTTAGAAAAAGCCACACAACCTGCCAGAATCGGAGAAAATGACACAATTTGTGAGCCTGTGAGGCCACAAATCCAATCTCAAAACCAAACTTTTGGGTTATTTCAGAGCTTTTCAGCAGACACTTGACCCATCCAAGCGTCCTTGACAGACTCAACACCTAAAAATGTGTTCAAACAATGAGTTAGAAAAAGCCACACAACCTGCCAGAATCAGAGAAAATGACACAATTTGTGAGCCTGTGAGGCCACAAATCCAATCTCAAAAGCAAACTTTTGGGTTATTTCAGAGCTTTTCAGCAGACACTTGACCCATCCAAGCGTCCTTGACAGACTCAACACCTAAAAATGTGTTCAAACAATGAGTTAGAAAAAGCCACACGACCTGCAAGAATCAGAGAAAATGACACAATTTGTGAGCCTGTGAGGCCACAAATCCAATCTCAAAACCAAACTTTTGGGTTATTTCAGAGCTTTTCAGCAGACACTTGACCCATCCAAGCGTCCTTGACAGACTCAACACCTAAAAATGTGTTCAAACAATGAGTTAGAAAAAGCCACACAACCTGCCAGAATCAGAGAAAATGACACAATTTGTGAGCCTGTGAGGCCACAAAGCTTAGCATTTCAGCAATCAACCTATCATTTTGCAAAATCACCAAAGCTTAGCATTTGGTTAAGCAATAAGGCAAGCATTTAGCTCAGTAACAAACCAAGCTTGGCATGAAGCCCATATTTTGGCTAAGCAACAAAACTGGGGATTGGGTTCAGCAACAAGCCTAGCATTCTGCTGAGCAACAAGCCTAGCATTCTGCTGAGCAACAGGCCTAGGATTTTGGTCAGCAACAAGCCTAGCATTTTTGCTTAGCAACAAGCCTAGCATTTTACACATCAGCAAAAGCCTAGCATTTTTGCTCAGCAACAAGGCTAGCATTTTGCTGGGCAACAAGCACAGAATCTTTGGTGATCAACCAGCTAAAGCATCTTGCGTAACACTTTGATAATTGCTTACAAACACAGTTTAACATCTATTCAAAATAAAAAGATAAGATTCACTCGCCATCGCTGCTGTTTTCTGACTCATGAGCATCGTACTGTCTCAACTGATCAGGAGTCTTCAACATCACAGCTTGCTCCCAATCGTCGCCTTCAGCATACAAGAGGTAAATTGCGAGGTCCCGTTCCGTGGTGCCAGTCTTAAATGTGCCTCCACTTCTGGTACAAAGGCGGAGCTTTCCACGGTAGTTGTAGAATCTGACACGTCTCAAGATATCAAGAAGGGTTTGTTCTCTGACGTCCTCCTCATTTTCAAGCTGTTCGTCGTCGACCTGTTCCTCGTCAACACTACCAAGCTCCGTGTGGCCTTGTGCTGCTTCTTCTAAATTTGTCATGAAGTCTCCAACCTGTTCGTAGTCTGCGAGAAACTGTCGACGACTTTCCCTTGCGGCATCAGCAGCCTCTCTGATTTCTTGTTGCTGTGCTTCGTTGAGTCCACGCTCAATGGCCAGACGCAGTGCCATGTGGTGAGCCGTTTCGAAAACACGGGCTCCGAGAGTTGGGTGGTTAGTGAGACGGATTGTTTCGTAATTCCCATTGGGATCCAGTCGAGTGGTACGATACTTGAAGTTAACAGCAGAAAAAACATGAATGTCGATCACAAACGGACTGTACCGGTAATTTTCATTGTGAAATTTTCTGTTTGCAAAAAGCTTGCTCCACTTTTTAGTTGAAGGAATGGAGATATCGTCATCTCGCTCACGACGAGTTGAATGATGCAAACCACCAATCTTGAGATTGAAAACTTTGAACCGATTGACCTCATCCTTATGATTCTTGATCAAAAGGGGGGTATCGGTAATGTAAATGCCCAGAGAATTCATCAACTCCATGTAGGCGACTCGCTTTAACGGAGTGAGCTTGTTTGATGCTCTTTCACCTTTGAAAAACGGTAGACACTGAGCAAAAAGGGCTTCGTGCATTGCAAACACAACAGATTGCGGCACTTCCATCACAATGGTGGAAGCCTTGACTCGTTTGTGGATACAAAATGCTTCGCGGACGGCATCGTACAATCCTGCTTCTCGACTGGATTCCTCAACTTTAATTCTGTATTCGTAGCGGAGCATTCCACATGTACATGGATTTTCCTTGTAAGCTTGGAGAATATTCCCCATGTAGTGACGTGAATTCTTGAACGAGGCAAAGTTCTTGGGAATCCAAACAGATGTGGATCTCTGAATACCTTTCCAGATGTGAGCACTCTTGTTGTAAATACGAATAAGCTCGCACCTGTGCGATTCATGGTGGGATGTTAAAGTAGCCTTGATGCCACCAAATTGGTTGACGGGAATGTCAGCTTGGTAGTTTCTAAACAATGGATAAACGTAATCATGAAAACGAGGAAAATTCTTTTTCCAGTGCACCAGCAATGGTGAAACAATGGGAAAGCAAGGCTCAACAGGCTTTGTGGGAGTTTCTTCAATTCCGACATCAATCTTCACCGTAATGTCATCACCAAAACGGTCTTTGATTGACATCAACGATTCAAAGCCATAAACAGTGGCTTTCATCCCATACTGTTCGACAATAATCTCGTCCACCTCCGCATGAGTAAGTACGGACATTAGATCATACGATGAGAGACGTTTTGGGGGAGTATCGAACAGAAATTTTGGAGATCGTGCATGCTTCATTGGATGACCATAGTGGTTGCGAATGGCTTGACAGATATCGCTCTTGTATCGGCGCTTGACAGAAACATAATAGGGTCCATGTGCAACCAAACACCAAAAAGACCGGGGCTTGTATGACGGAACAGTCTTCCCAATGTCCCAGTGAGACTTTGTGATGAGTTGGAGTACGGATAATCGTTGAGTCTGAAAGAAAACATAGTCAATGTCAATGTAATCATAGCAGAACTCATACCAGTCATCATCATCAGAGTTGTGGTGAGGAGGGTTTATCTTTGGTACCTTCTCCTGAACATTGGTTGGGTTGATTGGCATGATTGGTGTTGGTGGTAAAAATTCTGGTGTTTTTTTGCTTGGTTTTGGTTTTCCAGATTTTGAAATTGTGAGAAGAAAAAAGTGTGAGACAAAAACCATTTTTTTTTTTCATTTCGTGCGCGAGGACCTTTGTACAAGGGTTCACAAAAAAAAAGATTTTATTCAACCGTTCGCGAACTGAAAGATTTCGTTCGAACGAAAATTCGAAAATCCGGGTTCCTATTGCTGCTTCGTACGTACGTACTATTTGTAATTTCGAAAATCCGGGTTCCTATTGCTGCTTCGTACGTACGTACTATTTGTAATTTCGAAAATCCGGGTTCCTATTGCTGCTTCGTACGTACGTACTATTTGTAATTTCGAAAATGCGGGTTCCTATTGCTGCTTCGTACGTACACCGAGACAATTTTGAGACATGTGTGGTGTGGGACTAAAACCCTGTAGTTTTGAGACATGTGTGGTGTGGGACTAAAACCCTGTAAATTTGAAACATGTGTGGTATGGGACTCGAACCCGATAATTTTGAGACCTGTGTGGTATGTGACTCGAACCCTGTAATTTTGAGACATGTGTGGTGTGTGACCCGAACCCTGTAAATTTGAAACATGTGTGGTATGGGACTCGAACCCGATAATTTTGAGACCTGTGTGGTATGTGACTCGAACCCTGTAATTTTGAGACCTGTGTGGTGTGGGACCCGAACCCTGTAATTTTGAGACCACTGTGGTGTGGGACCGAAACCCGATAATTTTGAGAAATGTGTGGTACATGTATGTGACTCGAACCCTGTAATTTTGAGACCTGTGTGGTGTGTGACCCGAACCCTGTAATTTTGAGACCTGTGTGGTGTGGGACCCGAACCCTGTAATTTTGAGACCACTGTGGTGTGTGACCCGAACCCTGTAAATTTGAGACATGTGTGGTATGTGACTCGAACCCTGTAATTTTGAGACCTGTGTGGTGTGTGACCCGAACCCTGTAATTTTGAGACCTGTGTGGTGTGGGACCCGAACCCTGTAATTTTGAGACCAGTGTGGGGTGGGACCGAAACCCGATAATTTTGAGACCTGTGTGGTGTGTGACCGGAACCCTGTAAATTTTGAGACACATGTGGTATGGGACCGAAACCCGATAATTTTGACACATGTGTGGTATGGGACCAAAACCCTACAGTTTTGAGACCGGTATGGTGTGGGACCCGAACCTTATATTTTTGAGACCGGTGTGGTGTGGGACCGAAACCCGATAATTTTGACACATGTGTGGTATGGGACCGAAACCCTACAGTTTTTGAGACCGGTATGGTGTGGAACCGAAACCCGTTAATTTTGAAGCCGGTATGGTGTGGGACCGAAACCCGATAATTTTGAGACACATGTGGTATGGGACCGAAACCCGATAATTTTGACACATGTGTGGTATGGGACCGAAACCCTACAGTTTTTGAGACCGGTATGGTGTGGAACCGAAACCCGTTATTTTTGAAGCCGGTATGGTGTGGGACCGAAACCCGATAATTTTGAGACACATGTGGTATGGGACCGAAACCCGATAATTTTGACACATGTGTGGTACGAGTATGGGACCGAAACCCTACAGTTTTTGAGACCGGTATAGTGTGGAACCGAAACGCGATAAATTTGAGACACGTGTGGTATGGGACCGAAACCCGATAATTTTGACACAGGTGTGGTATGGGACCGAAACCCTACAGTTTTGAGACCGGTATGGTGTGGGACCGAAACCCGATAATTTTGAGACACATATGGTATGTATGGGACCGAAACCCGATAATTTTGACACATGAGTGGTGTGTGACCCGAACCCTACAGTTTTGAGACCGGTATGGTGTGGGACCGAAACCCGATAAATTTGAGACACATGTGGTGTGGGACCGAAACCCGATAATTTTGAGACACATGTGGTATCGTACGGTATGGGACCGAAACCCGATAATTTTGACACATGAGTGGTGTGTGACCCGAACCCTACAGTTTTGAGACCGGTATGGTGTGGGACCGAAACCCGATAAATTTGAGACACATGTGGTATGGGACCGAAACCCGATAATTTTGAGACACATGTGGTACGGTATGGGACCGAAACCCGATAATTTTGACACATGAGTGGTGTGTGACCCGAACCCTACAGTTTTGAGACCGGTATGGTGTGGGACCGAAACCCGATAATTTTGAGACCTTTGTGGTGTGTGGTGTGGGACCGAAACCGGATAATTTTGAGACATGAGTGGTGTGTGACCCGAACCCTACAGTTTTGAGACCGGTATGGTGTGGGACCGAAACCCGATAAATTTGAGACACATGTGGTGTGGGACCGAAACCCGATAATTTTGAGACATGTGTGGTGTGTGACCCGAACCCTATAGTTTTGAGCCATGTGTGGTGCGGGACTCAATAATTTTGAGACCGTGTAGTGCGGGACTCAATAATTTTTCGTCTTGGTATCAGGCCGAAAACCCAAGGGTTAAGGTTATCCCCCCCCTGGAGCCTAAGGCAATCAGCTGTAACTTTTTTTTCACTAAGTCATTTTCAAAATTTTTTTTTACCCAAACTCAACATATTTGGGTTCTAGATGCCAAGTTTGCTGAAGATATGTAAGAAAAAAATAAAAATTTTACCAAAAATTTTTAGGTCCAGCGGAGATATTTTCAAAAATATTTTTTGGTCAAACCCAGCACATTTGGGTTGTAGACGCCATGTTTGCTCAAGATATTTCGAAAAAAAAAATTTGAAAAAATTTTCACCCTCTAGCATTTTATATGGGGACCATAAAATTTTCTCTAAGTTTTTGCTGTTTTTTTTGACCCATTTTTTTAAGTGTCCAAGGCCACTCCCGGGTCCAGAGGGGTCTAAAGAGTAGCAAAAAGGTCTGAACGGACCTAAAAGTCCATTTTAAACTCTGGGAAAAGCCTACTAACCCCAACAACAACAACCCCAACCCCAACCCCAACAACCCCAACAACCCCAACCCCAACAACCCCAACCCCAACAACCCCAACCCCAACAACCCCAACCCCAACAACCCCAACAACCCCAACCCCAACAACCCCAACAACCCCAACCCCAACAACCCCAACCCCAACAAACCCCAACCCCAACAACCCCAACAACCCCAACCCCAACAACCCCAACAACCCCAACAACCCCAACCCCAACAACCCCAACCCCAACCCCAACCCCAACAACCCCAACAACCCCAACCCCAACAACCCCAACAACCCCAACCCCAACCCCAACAACCCCAACCCCAACAACCCCAACAACCCCAACAACCCCAACAACCCCAACAACCCCAACAACCCCAACAAACCCCAACAACCCCAACCCCAACAACAAACCCCAACCCCAACAACCCCAACCCCAACAACCCCAACCCCAACAACCCCAACCCCAACAACCCCAACCCCAACAACAAACAACCCCAACCCCAACAACAACCAACAAAACCCCAACAACCCCAACAACAACAACCCCTACAACAACAAACCCCGGCAACAACAAACCCCAACTCCAGCCCCAACCAAGCGGTGAGGGAGTCGAGCCCAATAATTTTGAAACCCGTGTGGTGTGAGAGTCGAACCGAATAATTTTGAGACCCGTGTGGTGAGGGAGTCGAACACAACAATTTTGAGACCCGTGTTGTGAGGGAGTGGAATACCACAATTTTGAGACCCGTGCGGTGAGTAACTGGAACAATAGTTTCGAAACAGGTGCGGTGTGGGAGTCGAACACAACAATTTTGAGACCCGTGTGGTGAGTGACTGAATAATTTTGTTACGTTTTGTCGTTGTATTTTTGTGAAGTTGTTGCTTGGTGTCGTTCTTAGTTGTTGTTCTTGTTTTCGTTGTTGTTTGGTTTTTCTTGTAGCTGTTCGTCGGCATTGTTGTCATCATCGGCGTTGGGCGTTCTTCCGTCGTTGCTTGGTTCTTGGTTGTTGGTGGTGTTTCTTGTTGTTGTTCGTCGTTGCTGTTTGTTGTTGTTCTGGTCGTCATCGTCGTCGTCGTCGTTATTGTCGTCGTATTCGTATGTCGTTGCGGCGTTGCGGCGTTGTTGCTCGTTGCGTCGTTAATGTTTGTTGTTTCTGCTCGCTGTCGTTGTCGTTGTCGTTGTTGTCGTCGTTCGCCTACAAATACAACAAGAAAGAAACATTTGAACAGAAACTTTGTAACAGAGGTGTAGTGGTTGTTGTTTTCAAATGACAGCAACAGCGTCGTTATGGGGTTGTCGTCGTCGTTTGCGATCGACGATCGACCTGTTTTTTTGTTCGTCTCAGGTTTTTTTTTCAGGTTTTCGTTGTTGCTCAATTTAAAAATTTAAAAACACGATCCTTTTCGCTCTTTCCTTAAGTCTTACCGGTACAGTACGAAGTAGGATAGAAATAAATGAACATCGCATCGATTGGGTGCCGTACAAGTAGAATGACAGACGGTGTCAGTTACGCTTTAACGATTAGATTATGGATTACTTCGTATGTTATGAAAGCGTAAGTTACGGTAAGGTTAGGGTAAACCTGAGGTACGGAAGCTTTTATGCCGGAATTTCGTTCAGGAGCGTACAACTTCTACATGTTTTCTACACAAACGAACAGTTAATTCGGAACGCACACATTTCGGTCATCGAACAGATATTTCCGAACGGAGGAAGCAGTATTTATTATTTATGACTTGGTATCAATTTTAAGATTACCTGTAAGGTTAAAATTGATACAAAATAGACACTCATCTGCAACATGTTTACGAAGTATTTATGACTTGGTAACCTTATCCATTACCTGTACCCATACAATTTCACAAACAAAGCAAACTACGATACAAAATAGACAAAATGTCATACAAAACCAGAACGAACAATCCCAGCGCTGGCTTCAAGGTGATCATTATCTTTGCACTCTCGACACTTTTTGTCATACTTTTCATCCGTGATGGTATTAACGGAGCTTGGAATCGGGACTACATCAATTCACTGAAGAGGGAGTCTGTCGTCGAACATACCGCTGATTCATTGGAGAACTTCGTCCCGGTGGCAGAATCCCGACTAGAACGCATTTCAATGTACAAAGAGCGCTACAATTACCAGCTTCCAGAACCGTACGAGGAGCACGCTTCGAGAGACGAGCTCTGCGGCACCGGTCCGGACTACGAAAAATTTTTTGGGAGGACAGGGTACGAAAGATCTGCAAACAACGAGGACAGAACAATCTACGAACTTTTCTTCAAGAAAGGGCCGAATAACACTCCTGTCAAAGGGAATATTGTGGAGATGGGAGCCTTTAATGGGGTGCGAGAGTCCAACAGTCGTTTCTTTGAAACGTGCTTGGGATGGAACACCCTTCTGGTGGAGGGCAATCCGAGAATGTTTGAGCGTCTCGTTCCAAACCGCCCCCACGCCCATCGGTTCAACTTTGCACCGTCATGCAGTGAAGAAGACGAACGAAACAACAAGACGGTGCCGTTTGACTACGTAATTTTTACAAATGCCGGGCTCCACGATGGATCGGTGAACACGGCCTACGTGGATAGCGACGAAACCAAAGTCGTGGACGTCCCCTGCGGAAGTCTAACCAAAGTCCTTCTCGATGTTTTTCCCGGAGGACACGTCTCATTCTTCTCGCTGGATGTGGAGGGAGCCGAACCGCTTGTGTTGGAAAACATTGATCTCAACAAGGTATTTGTGGAGATGTTCATGGTGGAAAACAGAAACAGTTTTTGTACAGAGAGATGTGCGTCGCGGGATAAATTTCGAAAGATACTTACCGATCATGGTTACGTTCTGTTTGACAACACGGTGAGAAAATCGGATTTGTTCATCCACCCGCTATCGGAGCATCTAGAGAAATTGTCGGTAAGTTGACAAAACATCGGAAACTGCAAATGCTACCGTTGCGTAGACAATTCTGTAAACTGCTTTCCAAAAACTTTTAACATCCGTTAAGATACCATCCTTATTACAGTAAGCTAGTACTTCGTATTTCGAAGTACGAGTAATTCAATGTATTGGACCTCGGGGGGTACTGGAGTTGTATTCCGCCATCACGGCCTCTATTTTTAAGTACCGGTATATTTTTTTGTTTACTGTTATACAGTAGAAGTAACTTCGTAGTAGAGTACGATCGTAGGGGTTGAAAGGATCGAACCACAGGCTTGGACCGAAGGATCGTAGGGGTTGGATCGAAGAATCGTAGAGGTTGAAAGGAACAAACCACCGGCTTGGAATCACACACCGGCTTGGATCGTAGGAACGTATGGGTTTGGATTGGATCGAAAGATCGTAGTAGGGGTTGAAAGAAACAAGCCACCGGCTTGGATCGAAGGATCGTAGGATCGTAGGGGTTGAAACAAACCACCGACTTGGAATCACACACCGGCTTGGATCGAAGGATCGTAGTAGGGGTTGAAAAAAACAAAAAACGGGCTTGGAATCACACACCGGCTTGGATCGAAGGATCGAAGGATCGTAGTAGGGGTTGAAAGGAACAAACCACGGGCATGGAATCACACACCGGCTTGGATCGTAGGAACGTAGGGGTTGAAGGAAACAAGCCACCGGCTTGGATCGAAGGATCATAGTAGGGGTTGAAAGGAACAAACCACGGGCTTGGAATCACACACCGGCTGGGAGCGAAGGACCGTAGGATCGTAGGGGTTGAAAGAATCAAACAACACACCCGCTTGGTTGGAATCACTCACCGGCTTGGAATGGATCGTACGGCGGGAAACAAATAACACGGGCGGGAAATGAATAAGAACACTGCCGTTGTTTTCTTCCTCCTACGTCACGAAAACAAAGAACTTGGTCCTGTTGAAATCCTACCAACAATGGATGCAGATTTATTGCTTTCAGGACGTATATGTTTGGGGGCCAGTCAAACAATACCTTTCCAGCAAACAATCTCTTGTCCAATGGGTGATCTTCCTTTTTCCAGCCAAGCAAGGTTGTTATTCGGACTAAAGTACAATGAGCCAAGAGCCTACCGAAGGGTTCTCTTCGTTCTTGGGACGGAGTGCAATAAAGAAACTCTGCTCAAAATAAGTCGTCGGATTGTGAATCGAAACAGCAGTGATTTGTGTTATTCCTGAAGAAAAGTTCTGTTCTTATCTTAGCCTCCTCCTGTATATCTTATAATATATAGGGTTGCTAAATTGGGGTATGTAGATCTGGTACAAGTCCAACTTGAAGGGCCTAGCATGTATTCATGGACATAAGAACTGTAACACACATAGCGCAAAGCTCTGTGCCCCATGAATGAAGGATGGGCAATAGCGTAGAGAATGCGCCCCATGTTGAATGAAAGATTGGGCAATAGCGCAGAGAGTGCACCCCATGTTGAATGGAAGGATGGGCAATAGCGCAGAGATTGCACCCCATATGGATGAGTTATGCACAGGGCTTGAAGTAGCGCCCCATGTTGTTGGGCAATATCAGCTCGAAGAGCTTGGAGTTGCGCCCCATGTAGTGGACTGGCTTGGGTCCAGGTATGAAAGGTCTCATGGTTACAATTTAATACATCCTGTCTAGCATCCTGTTTGTTAGTATCGCCTTCTTTTTGGTTATACTACTACAGTTCCATTCTTATCTTAGCCTCCTGTATATCTTATATTGTAGTAGGGCTGCTAAGAGTTGGGGTATGTAGATCTGGTACAAATCCTACTTGAAGGGCCTAGCATCCTGTCTAGCATCCTGTTTAGTATCACCTTCTTTTTGGTTCTCTACAGTTCCATTCTTATCTTAGCATCCTGTTTATCTTATATTATAGGGCTGCTAAAAGCTGGGGTATGTACTCACACTATTATAGGGCTGCTAAAAGCTGGGGTATGTAATTATGGTACAAATCCTACTGGAAGGGCCTAGCATCCTGTCTAGCATCCTGTTTAGTATTGCCTTTTTGGTTCTACAGTCGTTCTGTTCTTATCTTAGCATCTTGTATATCTTATATTATAGGGCTGCTCAGAGTTGGGGTATGTAAATCTGATACAAATCCTACTGGAAGGGCCTAGCATCTTGTCTACCACCATACTGTTTAGTATCGCTTCTTTTTGGTTCTACAGTTCCGTTCTTATCTTAGCATCGAACATTCCCTTGAAATTTAAATTTGGTTGCATATTCTGGAGGAGGCAAGTATGTCTCCTCCAGAATATGAAAAAATCGGTAAAGAATTTCATAAATCTATGTTATAGGCAGATAATAATATGTGTGCCACCTCAGTTATTATGTAATACGACACGTGCATATTCGTTTCGGGAATCACTCATATCTATTACTACTATTCCTGAAGAAAAAAAATGAGTCGTGAAGAAAAAGAGTCATTCTGCGAGGAAACACAGTGAAAATACAAAATACAGTGATTTGCAAAAAGATTCATTACAGTAACCTTACGTAATTACCGTACCGAGATTTTGTGACACCTGGATATCAATTGGTCAGCTCATTGGACACCCACATTGTCATGATGACGTAAGGTCACCACCCCGCTTGTAGAAAAGATACCAAATGAGTACGGTAAGATTAATCGTATGCGAGATAGTGTGTGTGCTACCGTCGGGGTATGGTCATTGTGTACAATAAGTACTATAATGGCATACCCGGCCCCTGCAGTTCCTCCCAGTCATTGGACACCAGGGTTTCAAACGGGTTTCACGCGCAGCGCGAGAAGCTCGACAGTTGTATTAGACATAATCCTTTTCGCCCTAATTAAGGTTACCGTATCCTTAAGACTTAGGGGAGAAGGGAACAAGCGCATCCATTGGGTAGAATGAGAGACGGTGTGAGTCGAGCTTTCACGAATACATTAGAAAACGTAACTTACGATAAGGTTACCGGTACTAGTAATCTTCATTTCGTCTTCGTGTATTATTATTATTACTTCTATTTTTATGAAAGCGGAAGCGTGTATCCCCGAATTTCGTTCTGTAGCGTACAGCATCCAACCTTAACCCTGTAGCACTATGCTACATTACAGTGTTCCTCTAGTGATGCATCACCTTCAGCAACAACGGAGAACGTCGCGAAAAGTTGGTAGATGTAGGGGTCAATTTTGAAATTCGCGGTCCTCCCCCCCTCGTTAAAAATATGAGAATCGCACGCTTTGTGCGATTTGAAAAATTATTTTAAAAAACATAATTTCCCGGAGGACCCAGACTTTTGTCATCTTGTGTCATCTGGTGTCATCTGGTGTCCGCTGGTGTCATCCGGTGTCATCTGGTGTCATGACGAACAGGGACAGACGAAGCAGTACCAGTACTTGTACGTAATTACCGTTTGTACTGATTACTTCGTGGGTAACCTAGTATGTTTGTATGTTCTTCTGTTTGTCTGCTTGTACGTTAGTATGTTCGTACGTTCATATGTTCTTCTGTTCGTCTGTCCGGCAATTCATGTTCGTATGTTTGTCTCTTGATACGTTGGTACAGAAGAACAGACGAGCATACGAACAGATGAATGTACGAACGTACGAACGTACGAACACACGAACATACGAACACCAGTGTCGACTGGTGTCGACTGGAACATGATTGATTTTTGTTTTTTGACAAATTTCAAAAATTCCCGGTCCTCCCCACACTGAATCAGTGTCAAAGTGACACCCGGTGTCAAAGTGACACTTGACACTCGCTGATACTTTTGGGTGTCAAAGTGACCCCGGGTGTCAATGTGACCCTGGGTGTCAAAGTGACACCAAGCGCTAAGAAGCAGTGGTGCGCGGGGGGCTGGAAAAACTTAAATTCTTAGAAAAAAATTAAATCAACCATGTTCCTGGTGTCGTCTGGTGTGGGATAGAGGTTGCGAGAATTTAATTTTTATTTTCAAAATTTTATCGCTCGCGAAGCGATTGGATCTTGCGCGATTTTCGGGATGCTGGTTGAAGAATTCAATATCTTCCGGTAGGATTTAGCTACTACCTTCGTTCCGTAATACTGTAGCTTTTAGCACATATGAAGTAATCTTATTTTTGAACTTGGAATCAATTTTCAACCAATTCAAACCGTTCTTTTTGGGTTAAACTCTCCTCAACAAACTCCCTATGCCTGGTTAGTAGTAACCTTACCGGTAAGCCTTACTTCTTTATTTTTTTCAAAAAAATCAATCATGTTCCTGTACCGTAATCTTAGTAGTACGGTTGCCCTGGCAGAGTTCTCGACGCAGGGACCTTAGCTTCCCGGCAAGACAACTCCCTCGCCCCTGCAAAGCCACAAATCGAACATCTTGTACATGAAAAAAATGAGACGCACTTTATTTTTCAAGATTGCAACGGTTCAGAAAGACCCTTCCAAATTCGAAACAACCCCAACCCTTTCAAGTGTCGTGGACACGTCGTCGACCTTCGGCGGCAACGGAGAACATCGCGAAACGGTTCCAATAACCTTACTGTACTACTACAACATTCCTAACAGCTGTCCGTTGGTTCCACGCGCCTTCTACAAAATTCTTATCAGCTGTCCCCCGGCTCTACGTCCCCGACTACTAATTTCTACTGAGACCCGGGGACAGCTGATAAGAATTCTGTAGTGAGTAATCTTAATTACTATCTTACTTTCTACGTAGACTTCAGGACAGCTGTTAGGAATTTTGTAGTAATCTTGCCTTACTCGTATCTTTGTCCGTATTGAAGATCTTATTGTACGGTAAGATTGCTACTGTGACGGTAGATTGCAGAGCAGGATTGTACGTAGAGCAGGATTGTACGTACGGTACAGAATTCGACAAGATGTACATCGCGTCCTTTCTCCCTGGTTTGCTGGTGGAGAAGATCTTCTTTCTCCCTGGTTTGCTGGTGGAGAAGGTCTTGGTGTGCCGGGCGAAAACAACGTTTTCTCATCGGGGACATAATTACTTTTGACCCTTTTCTTGAACGGATCAACATGATTTTCAGAAGCGTCTCCCTCATCCTAGCGTCTCTAGCCCTTGTCGATGGGTTTGCCCTCCAACCCAGCGGGTTAAAGCGCCAATCGTCGCAACTGCACATGGGAGTTTTTCCTCGGGAGGACTACGTGGCACGGTATCTCGATGTCTTCAAGCTCCCGGTCACAGCCGGCGATCCCCGATTCCCTTCCATGCTCGTCGGCTTTAACCAGCGCTTTAAAGCCGAGAACGCCAAGGCGGTGTACCTGGTGCAGAATCCCCAGGAGGTTGCCGTCGCCATGGACGACATCCTGAAAAACTGGAAGACCGGTCTCAAGGTTCGAAGCGGTGGGCACTGCTACGAAAATTTCGTCATGAACGAGGGAACCAACGGCATCATCGACGTTGGAGACCTGCTGGACTGGGGCCGGGACGAGAGGGGATACTACCTGAGCTCGGGAGAAACCAACTGGTCGGCCTTCAAGAAGATCTTCAGGCACTGGGGAGTCGTCCTGCCGGGAGGTTCGTGCTACTCGGTCGGACTCGGTGGACACGTCTCCGGTGGCGGAGACGGCATCATGTCGAGATTGTATGGCACAACGGTCGATTGGCTCACCGGCATCGAGATCGTTGTCAAGGACGACCCCGACAAACCGGCCTATGTCCATTACGTCAGCGATGAGTCCGAGGGCGACGACGCCGACCTGTTCTGGGCCTGCAAGGGTGCCGGAAACGGCAACTTCGGAGTCATCACCAAGTACTACTTCAGGGAGCTGCCAAAGGCTCCCGAGGGTGCCGTTATTTCGACACTCGCCTTCAACTGGCACGACGACGACGGCAACATCATCCTCGATGCCGAGTCCCTCAAGAAAATCCTCGACGAATACGTCGACTTTGCGTCCAGGAACGACAACCGCGAGTCGTCCGGCAAGTTCCAGATCTACCACGAGGCGGCCGGACAGGCCCTGATGACTATCCACACGGCCTACTTCGACGACGCTTCCAAGTGCGAGGCCAAGAAATTCCACTACGAACTCCAGAAGAAGCTCGAGGAAAACTACGAGGTGTCGACCCCCAAAGGCGCCTTCGGTGGCGGCCACATTGGGTACTGTGTCGGGCGCACCAAGACATTCAAGGACGTGGGGGACGCGGTGGAAGACACCATCCACGATTTCTCCTTTTACGACTCTACCCAGACCATGAACCCCTCGGGGGCAAACCAGCGAGGAAAGTACAAGTCTGCCTACATGAAGAAGAAGTTCCCCATCGAGCAGTGCGAGGCCATCATCAATAATATGAAGCGGGTTCCCGAGGGACTCGAGAGGGACGACATGAAGCAATCCATCTGCCAGATCGATTGCTTCGGCGGGCGAATCAACGATTTCACCCAGGAAGACACCGCTCTCGGTCAGCGAGAATACGTCGTCAAGCTCCAGTTCCAGACCTACTGGGTGGATGAGGACAAGGACGACCTCCACTTGGGCTGGATCCGCAAGTTCTACCACGAGGACATGTACGGAGACTACGGCGGAATCCCGGATCCGAAGAAGGACGACATGTTCGAGGGGTGTTACTACAACTACCCCGACGTCGATCTCAACGACGAAAAGTACGGTGGCCTGGAGAAAGCCATGTACCTCTATTTCTTGGAAAACTACCGTGAAAACAAGCGCAACCTCGTCGATGTCAAGAAGCGCTGGGATCCCGCAAACTACTTCAACAACGAGCAGTCTATTCCCATCGATGCCAACTAGATGGTAGCAACAACGTACCCAGTGTCTATAGTTCTCTTATCCGTAGCAAAGTAAATGGTAGCATCAATTTACTGCCTTTAGTTCTCGTTTCCGTACTAGTAGTAATTCTAGCCTATGATGGTTCTATCTCAACTCATCTTCACATGGTAGATTCGAATCGACATAGTTGTACCGGTACAGTGCTAACCAAAAAAATCGGAATCTCGACGACCCCAACCACAACCCCAACATGCCCTACTAGCCTAGCTGCCTGTCTCGTATCAACTTCTATGATGTTGCTCTTTGTAATAATCTCCTTCTTCTGCTTCTTGTAACAGGGACAACATGTCCCCGTTACCAGGGCACCATTCCTAGCGTTGTTTGGAGGGCTCGTAGAGTCGGTAGATTTTGTACAAGTTTAGGGATTTTGTTGTTTTAATGTTTTGCTTACTTTAATTGTGAGCAGAAATGAATCCACTCTAATTTTCACTAAATTTCTCTTTTCATTCTCTTTTACATGCATTCTCGTGTTATTTCTTGTTTGGAGAATATTTGCTGATTCACTTGGTTCTCCGCGATGCTGATTCACTTAATTCTCTACGATGCTGAGTCACTTAATTCTCCATTTATGTTCTGAATCGTGTTGATCAAGTCACAGTTTGAGCACGTCTGGAATCAGGTCCAAACACTCTCCCCTGCTTCAAAGGTTACTTGTTCAATCAACCATACTGCTCCAGAAAGCAGTGTACTCAGCGCATGCTTCCTTAGCCTGCACAGAGACTCCACTGATGTCTCTGGTTGGTTCTTTGGGTTCATTCGCCTTTTCAAAATATTCATCCTTACCATAAAATTTGGAGCCATGTTTCTCAAACAACATACCTGGTAGGTTCTTGGTGAAGATATCACTCGTCATGTCATCACCCTCTTTCCACTTGACTCTCACCAAACCCATTTCTTTCAGCTCTCTCAGAAAATACTGTTTCACTTCAATGTGTCTTGTTCTTCCAGCAACAGACCAATTGTTACAAAAATCAACTGCTCCTTTGTTGTCAACATACAAAACCATTGGGAGCTTGATTGTAAGCCCCAGGCACATCATCACTCGCCAAGCATACAGCATATCCTGCACACATTGAATTGCTGAATATAGCTCTGCTTCCATAACAGACAGGGCTATGATTGGCATCATCCTGGACCTTGCAGAAAGATTTGCACCATTCAACCAGGTGCTCCATCCATTCACACTGTGTCTGGATTCATCTTTGGCATACTCTGAATCACTCATTCCAATCAGTTCAAACACAAAATCTTTGGTACCATCCCACTTTCCAAATGGGGCCAAGGTCAAACCTCTCTTGGCTGTACCAACACAATATTTCATCACTCTCTTCAGTGCCTTCATGTGAGACTTCCTTGCAGTCGTCATGAACCTGGACAGTTCCCTGACCGCATTCTGCGTCTCAATTCTGGTCCATCTCATCATGTGCAGAAGAATGGCTGTACCAGATCTGTAGGTAGTCTGCTCTTCCTTTGACAGCACAGCATCTGTCGGGCCTTCCCCCTCCTGCTTCAATACAGAACCAGGTTCAGCTGGAGTGACAGGATTGCCTCTGCACTCATCCAGCTGAAACTCATCAGAAAATCTCTTGATCTTCACGGGTTGTGTCAAACGCATAGTCCTTTTCTTCCGATCGCGCTCAACATGGCAACCCACATACTCATCCATTTCTCCAACGTCCTTACACTCAAAGAGTTTCTTCAGTTGCTCTTTGTGCCTCAGTACCTCTTCATCAGGGCCCATAATGCAAAAATCATCTACCCACACCAGCATCAAAAGGAGTTTGCCTTCAATCCATTTGAAAAACAAGCATGGATCTGCCTTGCACCTCTCCATTCTCATTGCTGACATAGCCTGCCGTGCTTCTCTCCAGAATTGCATGGCGGCCTGGACTGTACCGTACAAAGTCTTCATCAGCTTGAGAACAACATAGGATGGGTAATACTTTTGATAGCCTTCTGGAACCTTGGTAAAAATCTGCTCCCCATTCTGGAATCTTCCATTTAGGAAAGCGCCTTCAACATCCACAATATATGCCATCCAATTGGCCATAACCATTAGGATCATACACAGTCTGATTGTGATATCACTTACAACAGGCGCTGACTTGTCTTGGGAGTCAAAATGCTTGCCATCAACTTGCTTGAATCCTCTCACAGCATTCCGGCATCTCACCGTGCCATCTGGCTTCATCTTGTTGGCCCATGTAGTGTCCATCAGCTTGGTTCCGGGTGGAACATCTCTTTCATCCACTTCCTGAAACACTCCATACTTCACCATCTTGTCATGCTCTGCATCAATACCTTTCTCAAATGCCTCTCGCATAGGACTTGCCATGGACTCTTGGTAATTCATAGTTCTCAGCTCATCAGTATTCTTGAATGCAGTTCCAGTTGCACCAACAAGCGCGAGCTCATTCATACCTGCATCCTTGCTTGGTAGGGACACGTTAAGCAGATTCAGTTCATTGAGACTGGTCATGTCCTTATGGAACTTGGCTTCTGCTGGGGTCCATGCACATGCATATCCGGCATATTCATACATGGCATTGGACTTGGAATACCTTGGATCTCTCACAACTCTGCCAAATCTGGATGTTCGGAGGATTGAAACTGGTGTGTCTCCGGCCTCCTCTGCATCCTCTTCATCATCATCTTCATCTTCTTCATCATCTTCTTCTTCTTCATCAGAATCTTCAATTGCATCTTGGTTGGCATCTTCATACATCTCGATGTCCAAATCATCTTCACTGTCACTGTCGCTTTGCCCCCCACTCATGGTGGCCTCCAGGGCTTCAAACGCTTCAAATTCAGGATGCAATGTGGATTGCACTTGCACACGCTCACTCCCCCCACTTGCAGCTTGAAATTGGACCTTCCTGGAGCCGTAGCGAGTGACACCTTCATGTTCTTCACGTTCGGGTTGTCGTTGAATAGCACCATACTTGCCATCCAGGGATTCAAAATAGTCAAACGGGAGCTCAGCTGGGGCGTTTGCAAAATATTGTCGATTTAACCAAAGAACGTCTCGTGTCTCTGTCATGGTATTCGACTCGGGGTGATACATCAAATAGCAATCACCCGGCTTGTTAGGACAATACCCAGCAAACATGTAGGTCTTGCCCCTGTAGTTGGTTTTAGGGCTTCGTCCGAAAACTGGTTCGCGACCCCTCCCAAGAATTTATTTAGGGGGGTCGCGATTTATTCCTGGCTCATTTTGACGTAGCTCGATTCCTAGCTCTCTCCCGATTCGCAACCCCCAATCGCGACCCAGTTACTACCTCAATTACGAAAATTACCAAAAAAAAAAAATAAAATTCATACTCGACCCGATTTTTTTTAAGACTCAATTTTTTTTCTTCAGTCACTTAATCAAATTAATCAACATTTAAAAAAAAAAAATTTGTTTTCTCAAAATAATCCCCCCCTTCCCCCAATTTTTTTTCAATCTGACTCATTATTACCGACCCTACCAACATTATATATTATGAGACTGTTGCAGAAATTCACTCTCAAAAATTGATTTCTCATCCCGACACAAGTATTTCCCATCACACCCCTCAAGAAATTCATCAGGAAAATCACAATTATTACCCGAATTACAGGAATCGCGACCCCCATGAAAAAAATTTTAAAACACTATGATGCAAAATATAAGTCTTTCTTTTGATAAATATTGATACTACTCTAATAATTGTTTATTCTCTGTTCAGTTTTCTCACACACTCACACACAAATTTTGGTTCGATCTCGAACAATTTTTAAAGACTGGCCAACGCGATATCGTTACTGCCAGTAAAGTCCTCCTCATCTTCATTTACATCTAGCAAAGCTTGTAGCTCCGGACTAATGTATTCAGTAACTTCTTCCTCCTGCACCCAGTCCTCATCGTACGGACTGTTGTTGTTGTCATCGTTTACACTCTCGCGACGGAGCCTCTCTCTCAATCTTTCCTCACACTCTCTACTTCTCGGATCTTTCCTCAGCACATCAATCTCCCTGCACAAGTTATTGAACAGTGCTAGACCTTCCTTCGACCATGATTGCTCCTCTCCACTGTATTGGTCACAAAATTTCTTTTTCTTCTTCCTTCTCACAATCCTGCCACTGCCGTTCCTTTTTTGCTCAACATGATTCACCCAAACATCATACTCATTATGAATCATCATCAATGCAAATGCTTCATCGCTTTCTGTGAATATTTCACTCAGCAAACATGTCGTCTTTTTCCATCTGTAGCCCCTCTCTATTGGAGAGATGCTTGATAGAATCCGAGTCACAAAGTAATAAAAATCATCATTTTCACTGTTGTTGTCATACCTTCTGTACTCTGGGTTCAGTCCCAGCCTCTTTCTACTAGTTCCATTACTACTAATACTCTCCCGCATCACAATCTCCACTTTACCTGGAAAGGAATCTGGCACAATGCCTTCGCGATCGAGTCTGTCCTCTAGTACGACGCGTACACCACAGCAGTAGAAAGTGTTAGAGTAGCAGGGGATATACCATCAATCTCCACCAAGCAGTAATAGCAACCAATGTATTCACTTAGTAAGCACGTACCGAGAAAATGTTTTCTAGCCAAAGTTTGAGCATTGTGCCGCAGATTTGAAAGACCCTTGTACACCAACCTTCTGTTAAACCCATAAAAAATTTCAAATGAAATACCATGGGGTGGAACGACAGCTCGGGACGCAATCGCTTCCTTCAAAATTTTTTTGACCTTACTCTCATCCATGATAAACTTCAAGCCACGAAACCAACTATTTCTTATGTGCCGTGTCAACTGTGCTTCCAAACCCGCGTCTTTTTGATGTTTCTTAAGTTGATCCGATTGCGCCTTAGTTATCTCTAATTTTGCTTCACTTACGGTTCGTACCATCTGTGGCTTTGGCTTCTTCCCTGTTGTAGTTGCCTCCAGCGTGGGTTCTTCTTTTTTTGTATCCTTCTGCAGTGTTGTCACATCCCTCTCTAAAGAAGCTACCTTCTGCTGGCTCTCTTTTAGCTGTTGTAGCAATGCTTCGTATGTGGGTCTTGGTGTTGTTTTGGTACCGGTCGTAATAGGTCTTGGTGTAACAACACCCGGGGCGGCGGGGGGTTTGTTGGTTGGTGGTGTGGTACCAACGAAAACCGCGGTCGGGTTGTTCTTGGTTCTTTTATTTTTTTCATCAGCACCACCTGAGGTGGGTGGTAGTTTTCTACTTGTCTTTGGGTTCGATTTCGTAGGGGTAATACTAGCAGTAGTATCCTCACCTGTATTAGCATTGGATACAATTTTTCCACTTCGATTCTTTCTTGGTGCATTGCAATCTGCTTTCTTTTCTATTTGCTGATACTCATCATATACGGTAGGCATTTTTTCGGGCGTCGGAAGTAAAAAAAATATGAAGTAAAAAAAATATGTGAAGCCATAAAATTGTGAACACAGTTTTTTCACTACTAACAAAAAACCTGTTAATCATTTTCCTTTCACCATCCACGCGACTTGTAATGGCATACACTTCACTATGGAAATTGTAGGTGACGTGGCCAAATGTTTAAGAGGATTCCCACCCGCGCCATAATTTTTTTCTATTCACCTGTGCACATCTCTGTTCATTCTCTACTGTACCCATACGGTATTCAGTATTGATTGTATTTTTGGCTCTACTATTCCCTGCGGGACAGTAGGTAAAAATTACTAGTAGTAGTACTACTACATAAGTGTACCAGCAGCACCACCAGTTCAACCACTACGCGTACGTGCAGTAGTACCGGCAGTGATAGATTCACATATATAATGACAATCTCCATAGATATCAAAAGGATCGTACAGCCTCTGTGGTACCCTTATGACCATAAGGGTCAGATGTGGTAGGATGGAGTCCTTCACAAGAAATATATTTTTGTTTGCCAAGGGACTGGACTACTACTTTTTTTGTCAAATTTTTCATCCTGGTTTATTCTATTTCATATTCTTGGACATACTAGTAACCAAATAATCACCATTATCTTACATAGCCACTTGTGATTCTGTGCATTTTTAACAATAGAACCCCAAAAAATGCCGGAACCTGTGACCCATAGACAGGGAAAATGCACATTCTGTGGTGTACTGGGTATGGTCCCCAGACACCAGGTGTCACATCCAAAATATAATTTGCAGCAAGTTTATTCCTTTTTACTATTCTAATAGATGCATATTCTGACCATTATTCAGCGTGGAATACAACAAATGATAGTTAGTGCGACCCCTACACAGCAAATATGCATTTTCTGTGGTGTAAACTCGGAAACTGTGAATTTTTCTGACAAATCAGAACTTACATTCATAATATAATTGTTAGCCAGAAGTTTTTTTCTCCTATTTACTATTCTAATAGATGCATATACTCACCATTATTCAGTGTGGAATACCAAAAAATTTCGTGACAGTGTGACCCAAACACAGGAAATGTGCACATTCTGTTGTGTTAACTCCGGTGCTGGGAATTTCACTGAGAAAGCAGAACTTACATCCATAATATAATTGATAGCAAGTTTATTCATTTTTAATATTCTAATAGATGCATATTCTGACCATTATTCAGTGTGGAATACAACAAATGATAGTTAGTGCGACCCATACACAGCAAATATGCCTTTTCTGTGGTGTAAACTCGGTTCCTGAGAATTTTTCTGACAAATCAGAACTTCTTACATTCATAATATAATTGTTAGCCAGAAGTTTTTTTCTCCTATTTACTATTCTAATAGATGCATATACTCACCATTATTCAGTGTGGAATACCAAAAAATTTCGTGACAGTGTGCTGACCCATACACAGGAAATATGCACAGTCTGTTGTGTAAACTCTTGTGCTGGGACTGCGTTGATATTCGCTCGTCAGCGATCTTCGGGGTCTAATCGTAGATAAACATCTTGTACTACGTACTGGAAAAAATAGGGGAAAGCCTTAACAATAATAGGACGTAAAGTCCTGGCAAATCGTGAGTCTACAGTGGACTGTTCAAGGTCTATTGCATACGCTCAAGCAATACAAGGCACTTCCCTAGAGGTACATCGGAATCGATCGATAGGAGGGCATGATAGGCGTGTTTATTTTAGAGCATAAAGAAAAGAGTGAATAAAGGGGAGCTGAGCCAAAGCGCTCAGCTCTGTATCGTGACAGCGCTCCGATAACTCGTATAATAACAGAGCTCTGTAGCTCTGGTACTGTATTCTACGGGTAGCGTATCGGAATATCGTAGCGTAGCTTCGCTTAATTAAGCTTCGCTTAATTATTAGCGATCCAATCGTATGCTAGCTCACTTATGCTAGCGCATTGGGTAACTGTTTGGGCCGGGCATCCAGTCATGGTACATATTATACACCAATGACCTGGCCCCGGCGGTAGCATCATATCTTACCATTGGTATCATGGTAGGTTAGCATCTTTCAGTATCTCGTAGCATTAGCAACCCTAACCCTGTAGTATTTAGCTACACCATAAAAGGTGCTTTACTCGGGGTACGTACGATTGGTACAAATCGTACGCGGCGACCCTAGTAAACTCTGCTAGCAATACTAGACAGGATAGGTCTGCTGCTAAGCCTGCTGCTAAGCCTGTTGCTAAGCCTGTTGCTAAGCCTGTTGCTGAGCCTGTATGCTAGCAATTAGCACACAGCTCTAGCACTCAGCTCAGCACCTGTTAGTCAGTTACTGCAGTTCCGAAAGAATAGTGTCAGTGTTAAATAAATATAAAGTATTGTCAAGATAGCCACTTTTTACAAAGTGAGATGATGTAGACCTTGGATCTTCTCTAAACTTTCTGACAACCGCGTAGATGCCATCTGAATCGACATTGTATCCATTCACAGCCGATGTGGGTTGTTTCAAATCTTTCACGTGCAGAAAACACATCATTTGACAGGGGATTTCAGTGTTGTCATCAACTGCAAACATTGCCCAGTCAAACCATACACTGTTCACTTGGCCGGAATCGGACCTGTATGAGGGGTGACATCGGAACAGGTAGTTGACGCGATTCACAGAATCCCATCTGTTGTGTTCGGTGAACCCAAATATGCTGGATGTGTCGTTGAGCAAAGGAAGGACAGAGTTGCAAACAAAATCTAGTACAATTGATGAATGAAATGGTTTGTTGTAGTTCCGTTGTCTGATCCATCGCATCGAACTTTTGGTTCCATCCAGAAAAATGGTGAAACGGGCACCATACTGTGTAGGACGGGGGGAAATGACTTTAGGATCACCACCCACTTTCTTCAACTTGTAATGAGAGGTTGCGAGTCGAAGGAGAGATGCTTCTTCTTTCCGACGGGTTGTCTGATGGACTAAGGTTGCGGCATTTTGTTGAGTATTTTTGGACGGTGCTTTTATTTCAGTCTTGTGGTGACTTTCACTGTATGCAGAATCGAAACCTAATGTTGGACCCCAAAGACTGATGTACTTCGGAATGTGAAAGTAGAGGTGATTTTTGATAAGTTTTGTTCCCATTCCCTTCCTAAGGCAGGTGCCATTGATAGAGTTGAGGAAATGAATAATGGTTTTGGGAAGATTTTTGATGCACTTTGTGGTTGGACGGCCGTGTTTGAGAAATTCTTCCATAGAGATGATTTGTTCGATAACATCAATGTGCTTCTTCACAAATGAGTTGTCCCTCAAAACTGCATTGCCGGATTCAGAAACCAATGTTAGAAGAATCGAAATCAGCATACCACTGTAATCGTGCCCCTCTTTTTTAGTGACAGATAGAAGATTGGAGCTGAATTTAGTTCTGGGAAAGTCACGATCCGACTGCCTTGACAGTAGGGCTCCATATTTTTGAGAGACATGCCCAATTGTATTTACTGTGGAAACACCGGTCTTTAGGTGATCAGCATACGGGCATGGTATTGAACCCTTCATCAGTTGCTCCAGGGATTCTACCTCTCGTTTGGCACACCCGAGCTGGTGCATGTGGAGGCATTCACCGGGCGTGGCTAGGTGGATGTTGTTTACATTGGTACCAAAGTTGAGACTGTGGAATGCATTTCTGATTTGGTGGTGAGAAATATTGTTGAAATATTCCTTGGTGGTGGTGGCATCTGAGTCTGGAAATGTATGAAAATCTGATGGGACCCAAAGAGAGGCTGTTTGTTGTGCTGATGGAATATTTATGTCCTTGGTGGAACAGTTACAGTGACGGCAAAGCTTTTGTACACCTCCCGACCGGGAACCATATTTGCCACATAATTTATCATGCAGTTCTGTGTCACCGATGACATAGGCTATTGCAAATTTCATTTTGACTTGCCACAATTGGCCGGCATAAGGGAGAAAATCCCATTGGATGCCTTCATGGGTGGACTCGCATGCTTCTTTGAAAGAACGGAGCGCCACTTCTAGGGCATTATGGAGGTTTTGGATTGATTCTTTTGGAGATGGTTTTCTTGAATGGTGAATGCTCTCCAAATCAGAGTCAGGATGAAAATAGATTGTTGTCCATGCTTCCGGCCTTTTCCTGGTTTCGATGTTGAATATGCCTAGGGTCATGTTGAGTGGAGTCAGTGATAGTCTTCCATGCGCATCCAAGCTAATTCCATCCATGTAAAAAATGATGGGAACAAGGATTTCAGAATTTTCTTCTATGCAGAGGGATCTCCAGGAATCCGACCACCATGATCCGTGATGCAACTCTGTGATGGGACAGGAATCAGTTCGAACCGGGAGATGCTCTGGTGACAAGGGGGTATTGCTGTTGGGGAATGACAAATTTTCTTCCATCATTAAATCTGGGTTCGACAGCAGGGAATACAAAGCATCCAGAAAAGAGCGGACATATATTTGAGCAGGTTTGTTGTCGGGAAGCCAATTCACAATTTTGGGCTCAAATTTGGGTTCGGAAGATATGCCAAGATTTTTTTTAATTTCTTGGAAAATGGCGTCACGTTTTCTTGTTGGTGTAATATTGAAATCGAAACCGGGAAGATTGTTGCTGTCTTTCGCCCAATTGAAAATGGTTTGATAAGTGGAAAGAGGTAGCTTGTGCTGCGATATAATGTTGAGGAGGTTGATTTCAGCAATAAGTTCCGGGCGGGGTGGGAACAGAGTGCGATTCCGGAATGTTTCCTCTCTTTCGTTTATGGAAATGGTGGTGCTTTTCATGATTTCGGAATCAGATATTTCGGTGTCAGAACTGGCATCAAAATTGTCAGGTGCATCAACATCGGAATCGATTGCATTCATTTGTTCCTCATTTTCAGCCATATGCGATTCAATTGCCTGTCTGTCCATGGGTGGGATGAGTACATTGGCGATCACTTGAGGATTGAGTGAGGTATGGATAGAAGTTGTTGCGGCGGGGTTCGTTTTGGCAAGGGAGGGGGGGATTTGTGGTCCATTCTGTGTCATTGTCAGTCCATACTGTGATGGTGTGTGTCGGACCAAAGGGAGGGTGACTTCGGCTTTCGCAGAAGAAATAAAATCCATAAGATCGTTCTTAACATAATAAGTTCGGCAATCAATGTTGGACTTCAAGTGGAATGAAAGTCCTCTACAGACATATCGGTAGGTGTGAAAGTGGCTCGATTCTTGTTTGTATCCCTTGAAGGATTTTGATTTTCTACTTCTTCCGGAGGCAATGCAGTTGCGACAATGGAATGTCTTGGGTATCCTGGGCTCATTGGCAAAGTGCCTTGGGTCGGAGGAAGCTTTTGGCATGGTGGTGTGTGTTTTTGTGATGGTGCGATGTCCCGGTATGTGATGTGACACCACTGAAAAAAAAAGTTCACAAAGGTGCGTGACGGAACACTTTGGTGTGATTGAAGTAAATTGGATTAAAAATTATTTGTTGTGTTGAGTCAAGTGTGTCAAATGTGTAAAAATGGAATGAAAATGTGAAGAGGGACTGAATGTCAGGGTCTAGAACAGAACATTTCCGTCGACACGTTGGGGGAGTTGAGAAAAGGGAGAAATGTGGTTGAGAATAATGGAAAAAAGTGGAGAATAATGGAAAAAAGGTTGTGAAATAAAAAATTGGGGTTGAATTTTTTTTAGACAAGTCGCGATTGGGTCGCGATCCGGTCGCGATTGGTCGCGATGGGTCGCGAACCAGTTTTCGGACGTTGTTTTTCTCTTTCTTCTTACAACACCGGCCTCACCGAACACTCGTAGGTGGTGTGTATAAGGTGGTAGCTTGCCCGAAAAATGCTCATGCTTGGTGGCCCACACTCCATTTACCTTGGTGACCACCAACCGGTCCACTTGCACAGCACAATGCACAGCAAGGGGAAACATTCTGTATCTGTACTTACGTGGAACCTGGGCATGGCTGCATAGAGCCATGGCACGACACACTGTGGTGTAAATCGCCGTCTCAGCCACACTGTTCTGCTGAGGGGTATCCACAGATGTGTACTCAAAATCAGCAGGAATTTTCCAAGCTGCTGACTTCATTCTGTCTTCAAGAGCTTCATTCTCGCCTGCAGGATCACATCTGATGCGCTGAACTTGCAGGCCCTTCACATTCCAGTGGTGAAATAATTCACATGTGGGCTCAACCATATCGTCTTTGTGCTTGAAGAATTGCACAAATCTGCATCCGGAGTACTCATCCACAATCATCCGGAAATTGGGCTTGTGAATAAATGGGGATCCATCCTGGGGCTTCTTCACTGACGCCATATCCAGAAACAGCCGTCCTCCTGGTTGCCCTGCAACTTGGTGGGTGTTGGTGATGGGAAACACCTTTCGCTTTGCCTTGGCCTTGGCACAATCCTCACAAGGTTTTAGAGGTCCTTCCTTTATGATCCACTTCAGTGCTTTGGCTGTTGCTCTGACCTTCCTCTCGTTGGCATGCCCCAGGAGTTTGTGGGCTTGGTTGATGCTCATCTTCACCCCTGGTCCTGTGGCGTCTCCAACTGCAGCTGCATTCACTTCCATTTCCAGGCCTTGGGTGTCTTCAAGTCGTCTGAAATAGCCCACCCACACACAGCTTGTCAACGTAGGAACTCTGATATCAAACCTCAATTCCATATTGCCTTTCTTCAGGGTCCAGCCTTTGCACTTGCTGCCTTCAGCGCTCCATCCGCTTTCCATGGCAACATTGGCTGAGAACAAATTAAATGCAAACTTTGGATTGAAACTCACATTGCTCAACATCATCCGGTTTTGAAACTTGCCTTTGTTATCCAATTTCTCACAGAATAAATCACCAACTGTGCAGGATTGCATATCTCCACTCTGGGTTGTAATGGTGGTTGAGTTGTTATGGAGGTTGATGGCGCCTCTCAAACTGTTGGAACTGTGGCTGGTTGCTCCACTGTCAAACACAAACACGTTGTCATCATAAAGTAGATCAAATCCTTTGGGCGCATCCTCACCTGACTGCTGAGTGTTCCATAGTTGCAGTGCTATTTGGGTTTGCAAGGAGGGCAACATGATGGACGCCAAAATGAAATCACACTGAACACTGTTGTAATTCATGCTCATAGCAGCTCCCTGCATGTCTCGTTTCATGGATGATTTCCAGTTGCGTGGGCGCTTGTCCTTGTTTCGATCATCCTCCCAACACTTTTCAGTTGGATGCTGCTTCCCACAGATACTGCAAACTGCCCCGCCATTGCCGTTCCTTCTTCTGTTGCCTCCACCGCTTCCTCCGTGGTTCCCTCCATTGTTGCCGCCGTTGTTCCCTCCATTGTTGCCGCCGTTGTTCCCTCCATTGTTGCCGCCGTTGTTCCCTCCACTGTTGTTGTCACCTGGTTGGATTCTGGGTAATCCAGCCTGTCTTCTTGGACACTGAAAGGCCTTGTGGTTTTCTCCTTGGCAATAATAACAGATGATCTTGCTCGTCCACTGGTCTCTGGGATCCCGGAAGTCAGCTCCAATCAGGCTCATGTCTCTGGCATTGCTGCTTGCTCCTCTTCCCTTCAACACCACCACGGAACTGTACAAGTTGGTCGCTGTCCTCTCAAGGCGTTCCCAAATTTCAAAGTCATTCACTCCAGGCTTGTCCTTCAATTCATTCAGCTGGTTGGTGATCGTAATCACCAGGTATGGTGGGATCGCATGCAACAATGTAGCAAATAACTCTTCATTCGTAGGTTGAATTGTCTTGTGCTGATACTTCTGTATTAGTCCATATATCTGCTCAAAAATCTCTTTGGGATGGTCCAAAGCCCCCATCTTGATTGCCCTTCGGTCCTTGTCCAGCTGAATCCTATCTGACGTGTCGGTCCTTCTGTACAGTTTGAACAGCTCGTCAAAAATCCTATGCACTCTGCCTCGGGGCCAATTCTTCTTGTTTATCGTGTTCTGCTCTTCGGTCACTCCAATGTCGAGCTTGGATTTCTCAATGATGGCAAGTCCCGTCTTGTTGTTTTGGAATGCCGTACACAAATCGTTTATGGCTTTGATGTGCTTTCTCATTGCTCTTCTCTGCTCTGAGGTCATGGATTCGTGGGATACTGAGTTGCCTTCGCTTGGTAGGTCTGGATGTTGTTTTGACGTTACAAATCCCTCGTACTTGCTTCTGCTCGCATGAGCCAGAAACTGTTGGAACCATCCTTCAAAATCAACGTCTCCTGCATTGGACAGCTTCGGAACCTTGGTGTATGGCATGTTGGAATCACTGGAGTCACTATCACTCGAATCGCTCTCGTCTGAATCGTAATCGCTCTCGGAGGAATCGTCACTGCTGCTTTCGTCGTCGTCGTCGTCGTCGTCACTGCTGCTGTCCGATGGGTCGTCTGCTCCTGCTCCAATCCGCTGATCCGCCGCCGCTTCTCCAATCCGCTGATCCAATGCCGCAAGCTCCGCCGCCAGACCTTCCTCGTTTGGATCTTCAACACTCAGCTCCTCTTCTTCTAAATCTCTCTGGGTCCTCTCTCTGCTTCTCTCTTCTCTTCTTCTTTGTGCATCCGCAAGTTGTCGTCTGCCACGTTCTCTTAATTCTGCTTGTTGTATCTCTTCCATTAATCGTCGTCGTATTTTCTTTCTTTCTTCCGCAATCGTACTCGTCTCAGCAAGTCGATAATGATCGTATTCGGTGCAATTTGTTAGCTCTCCAGAATAGATCCACAGCTGATCAGTGCTGTCTGCAGGACTGGCTTTATACCTCTTGGTCTGCTCCCTTAGTCCACCGCAATCTTATCCGCTTCCGCTTATTGGACAGATCCAAACCGTGTCCGTGCCCAAGTTCTATGCTCCGGACCGATCTGATGACAATTATATCGTATCCACCGTTGTCGACGTACGGTGAATAGATCTGCAATCGTACCCCCTCCGTATCGATCCGACGTTATCGTATACGGTCGAAGGTAGATATGTAAGCCTCCTTATCCTTGTATTAGATCTATTCGTCTTTACGAGCGCTTCGTAATTCTTCGAAGAATGTTTGGAGGGCTCGTAGAGTCGGTAGATTTTGTACAAGTTTAGGGATTTTGTTGTTTTAATGTTTTGCTTACTTTAATTGTGAGCAGAAATGAATCCACTCTAATTTTCACTAAATTTCTCTTTTCATTCTCTTTTACATGCATTCTCGTGTTATTTCTTGTTTGGAGAATATTTGCTGATTCACTTGGTTCTCCGCGATGCTGATTCACTTAATTCTCTACGATGCTGAGTCACTTAATTCTCCATTTATGTTCTGAATCGTGTTGATCAAGTCACAGTTTGAGCACGTCTGGAATCAGGTCCAAACAAGCGTTACAGATCGTCTCTTCGCAGCTTCGTACGTGCTGTATAACTCCGTATATGAAGACTCGATCTTTGCAAGGCTCGGAGAACATCTACTTTGTCCCCGCGAGTCTTCAAGGCATTGCCTGAGAACTCCTCATATGCGCAACTCCTCTCTTTCTTGCGCTTCCATTGTTCCAGCCTACACTACTAGTACGTCTGATAACTGATTTTAGACGTGGGTCGAAAATTTTCGTGCCGGGTCCTTTTGGGGTTAAATTTTTGACCTCTTCCTTGTCCCTGGCTTAATTTTTTCAGTCCCGTACCATAAATATTCTAGAGGCAATGCCTATCATTTTTACAGGCAACGCCCATTAATTTTTGAGGCAACGTCCATCAATTTTAGAGCCATCGTCCATCATTTTTTGAGGCAACGCCCATCATTTTTTGACGCAATGCCCATCGTTTCTAGACGGAACGTCCATCATTTTTAGAGGCAACGCCCATCGTTTCTAGACGGAACGCCCATCATTTCAAGAGGCAACCCCCATCATTTTTAGAGGCAACGCCCATCATTTTTAGAGGCAACGCCCATCATTTTTAGAGGCAACGCCCATCATTTCAAGAGGCAACGCCCATTGTTTCTAGACGGAACGCCCATCATTTCAAGAGGCAATGCCCATTGTTTCTAGACAGAACGCCCATCATTTCAAGAGGCAACCCCCATCATTTTTAGAGGCAACGCCCATTGTTTCTAGACGGAATGCCCATCATTTCAAGAGGCAATGCCCATCATTTTTAAAGCCATCCCCCATCATTTTTAGAGGCAATGCCCATCATTTCTAGACGGAACGCCCATCATTTTTAGAGGCAACGCCCATCGTTTCTAGACGGAACGCCCATCATTTCAAGAGGCAACGCCCATCATTTCTACACGCAACGATCATCATTTGGAGACGGTGCCCTAATCGTTTTGTCTACCCTATGGTATTCCAATCACAAATTGCTTTTAATTTAAACTAGTATCACTAACGAACCTCAATATTACCATCCATTTTACAATTCCTCCAACCACTTCCTTCTCTCATTACTCATTATTGGATCAATACTATGCTTTCTCCTCTTCTTTCTCTTTGTCTTGTTACTAGCTGAATCTGATTGTAATGCCACACCTCCATCTCCACCTTTTCGTTTCGAAGCCATGTTGATTCGTCTCATTATGGCGATTTCAAAATCTACCACTTTTTCCTTTTTGTTGGGGTTGCTTGCTGTCCCCCCCCCTGTATTATCGACGCCCTGTATTATCGACGCGTTGCTGCTACAGCGCTACAGGGGAAACAGCGCTACAGGGGATACACCGCTAAAGGGGATACAGCGCTACAGCGATACAGCGATACAGGGATACAGCGCTACGATACAGCGCTACAGGGATACAGGGATACAGGGATACAGGGATACAGGGATACAGCGCTGCAACGCTACAGCGCTACAGGGGAAACAGCGATACAGCGCTACAGGGATACAGGGATACAGCGGTGCAGCGCTACAGCGCTACAGGGGATGAGCGCAGCTCAGCTCAGCTCTGTATCGTATCGTGACAGCGCTCCGCTAACTCGTAAAATAACAGAGCTCTGTAGCTCCAGTACTGTATTCTACGGGTAGCGTAGTAGTGTGTGCGGAGTAGCGTAGCGTAGCTCCGCTTAATTAGATTCAAAGGTGTGCTAGCGCGTTGGGTAACTGTCTGGGTCAGGTATCCGGTCATAGTACATATTATACACCAATGACCCGACCCCGGCGGTAGCATAGTATCTTAGCATGGTAGCATCGTAGGTTAACATATCTAATATTTCGTAGCATTAGCAACCCTAACCTTGTAGCACTCAGCTACACTGTATTAGTGCGGATGCTATACCCGGGGTATGTACAACTGGTACAAATCGTACGCGACAACCCTAGTATCTTTGGAGTTAGCAGCCCTTACCACACGTGCGCTACAGCGCTACAGCGATAAAGGGGATACAGCGCTACAGCGTTACAGCGCTACAGCGCTACAGGGATACAGGGATACAGCGCTACAGCGTTACAACCCTTAACCCTAATGGTGGTTCAATAACGAATTTCGACCCCGGCTCTTAATTTTTCGACCCAAATATTCGAGTTTGCAGCGAAAAATTAATTTTTGGAGCCAAAAAATAATAATTCGAGCTTAAGAAAGGCACTTTCGCTCCAAATAATAAAAATAATGGAGCAAAAACAAAAAAAAAACATCTAAAAAATAAGAGGGGGGTGGTCGAAACGGGTAAAAATGGTCGAAAATCAGTTATTAGACGTAAGCCTTACTACTACTACGAGCGTTCAACCTATAACAGGCAAGGCATGTCCACGTAGCTGAAGCAATATTGCGCTTCCTACTAGTAATGTTCAATGCTCTTGGGCTTGTCAAATGTACTGTGTTCTGTGTTCTAACTTCTTACTGTGTCACGAGGACTTCACGCACTAAACCCTTACTTCGTGGTGCTGTACCGTAACTTCGTACGTAGTACTAGTACTATCTTGATTCGTACTTCGTGAACTTGTTACCTGTACCGGTAAGATTATGATGTGTAAGGTTAATTTACTTCGTACATCGTTCATACCGTAAGTTAGTCAAAATAGGAGCCGAAAATCCAAACACTAGTAGTACTAGTAGTACTACTACTAGTAGTACTACTAGTAGTACTACTAGTAGTACTACTACTAACTTACGGTAAACCTTCTTGTTACCTGTACCCCTAGTACCGATACGATACAACAAGGACTACTGATGATCAATCAACAGAATGATCAATCAATCAACAGAATGATCAACAAGCAACCAACAACGGAGGAAGAATGATCAATCAACAGAACTGATCAACTGGTCCAATGGCTTCGCCATGATCAGACCACGATTGCTCACTTTGGGTTTCGGAGGAACAGTCGTGAACCCCCCCCTGATCAACTGGTCCAATGGCTTCGCCATGATCAGACCACGATTGCTCACTTTGGGTTTCGGAGGAACAGTCGTGAACCCCCCCTTTTCATTATCAGTAAGAATGGACATACCGATAACAATAAACAAGACAAAAAGATTGGACCTTGGGGGGTAGTGGAGTAGTATCATTCTGCCGTCATGGCCTCTATTAAGTAAGAAGTTATGAGGTAGTATGTACAAGTAAGTTCTTACCGGTATATTTTTTTGTTGAATAACTTCTTCTTCGTTGTAGTAGTAGTAGAGAACATTTTTTAAAAGTAGTACCTTACTACCGTACAATAGTACAAGAAGTACCATGTCCCCATTATTTCTGTACTACTACAGTTCCTCCATCTATCGTAGCACACTGAATATCTTATAAAACAAAGGGCTGCTAAGAGCTGATGGGGTATGTAGATCTGTTACAAATCCTGCCTACTTGAAAGACCCAACATCCTGTCTACTAGTACTACTAGCATCATCCTGTCTAGCATCCTATCTAGCATGATCCTCCTGTCTAGCATCCTGTCTAGCATCCTATTTACGTCCGAAAACTGGTTCGCGACCCATCGCGACCAATCGCGACCCGATCGCGACCCAATCGCGACTTGTCTTAAAAAAATTCGACCCCAATTTTTTATTTCACAACCTTTTTTTCCATTATTCTCCACTTTTTTCCATTATTCTCAACCACATTTCTCCCTTTTCTCAACTCCCCCAACGTGTCGACGGAAATGTTCTGTTCTAGACCCTGACATTCAGTCCCTCTTCACATTTTCATTCCATTTTTACACATTTGACACACTTGACTCAACACAACAAATAATTTTTAATCCAATTTACTTCAATCACACCAAAGTGTTACGTCGTGCACCTTTGTGAACTTTTTTTTTCAGTGGTGTCACATCACATACCGGGACATCGCACCATCACAAAAACACATACCACCATGCCGAAAGCTTCCTCGGACCCAAGGCACTTTGCCAATGAGCCCAGAATACCCAAGACATTCCATTGTCGCAACTGCATTGCCTCCGGAAGAAGAAGAAAATCACAGCAATCCTTCAAGGGATACAAACAAGAATCGAGCCACTTTCACACCTACCGATACGTATCTCAAGGCCTCTCCAGGCATCTCTATTCCAACAATGATTGCCGAACTTATTATGTCAAGAACGATCTTATGGATTTTATTTCTTCTGCGAAAGCCGAAGTCACCCTCCCTTTGGTCCGACACACACCATCACAGTATGGACTGACAATGACACAGAATGGACCACAAATCCCCCCCTCCCTTGCCGAAACGAACACCGCCGCAACAACTTCTATCCATACCTCACTCAATCCTCAAGTGATCGCCAATGTATTGATCCCACCCATGGACAGACAGGCAATCGAATCGCATATGGCTGAGAACGAGGAAATGAATTCAATCGGTTCCGCTGTTGATGCCTCAGACCATTTTGATGCCAGTTCCGACACCGAAGTATCTGATTCCGAAATCACGAAACGCACCACCATTTCCATAAACGAAAGAGAGGAAACATTCCGGAATCGCACTCTGTTCCCACCCCGTCCGGAACTTATTGCTGAAATCAACCTCCTCAACATTATATCGCAGCACAAGCTACCTCTTTCCACTTATCAAACCATTTTCAATTGGGCAAAAGACAGCAACAATCTTCCCGGTTTCGATTTCAATATTACACCAACAAGAAAACGTGACGCCATTTTCCAAGAAATTAAAAAAAATCTTGGCATAGCGTCGGAACCAAAATTTGAGCCCAAAATTGTGAATTGGCTTCCCGACAACAAACCCACCCAAATCTACGTCCGCTCTTTTCTGGATGCTTTGCATTCCCTGCTGTCGAACCCAGATTTAATGATGGAAGAAAATTTGTCATTCCCCAACAGCAACACCCCCTTGTCACCAGAGCATTTCCCGGTTCGAACTGATTCTTGTCCCATCACAGAGTTGCATCACGGATCATGGTGGTCGGATTCCTGGAGATCCCTCTGCATAGAAGAAAATTCTGAAATCCTTGTTCCCATCATTTTTTACATGGATGGAATTAGCTTGGATGCGCACGGAAGACTATCACTGACTCCACTCAACATGACCCTAGGCATATTCAACATTGAAACCAGGAAAAGGCCGGAAGCATGGACAACAATCTATTTTCATCCTGACTCTGATTTGGAGTGCATCCACCATTCAAGAAAACCATCTCCAAAAGAATCAATCCAAAACCTCCATAATGCCCTAGAAGTGGCGCTCCGATCTTTCAAAGAAGCATGTGAGTCCACCCACGAAGGCATCCAATGGGATTTTCTCCCATATGCCGGCCAATTGTGGCAAGTCAAAATGAAATTTGCAATAGCCTATGTCATCGGTGACACAGAACTGCATGATAAATTATGTGGCAAATATGGTTCCCGGTCGGGTGGTGTACAAAAGCTTTGCCGACACTGTAATTGTTCCACCAAGGACATAAATATTCCATCAGCACAACAAACAGCCTCTCTTTGGGTCCCATCAGATTTTCATACATTTCCAGACTCAGATGCCACCACCACCAAGGAATATTTCAACAATATTTCTCACCACCAAATCAGAAATGCATTCCACGGTCTCAACTTTGGTACCAATGTAAACAATATTCACCTAGCCACGCCCGGTGAATGCCTCCACATGCACCAGCTGGGGTGTGCCAAACGAGAGGTAGAATCCCTGGAGCAACTGATGAAGGGTTCAATACCATGCCCGTATGCTGATCACCTAAAGACCGGTGTTTCCACAGTAAATACAATTGGGCATGTCTCTCAAAAATATGGAGCCCTACTCTCAAGGCAGTCGGATCGTGACTTTCCCAGAACTAAATTCAGCTCCAATCTTCTATCTGTCACTAAAAAGGAGGGGCACGATTACAGTGGTATGCTGATTTCGATTCTTCTAACATTGGTTTCTGAATCCGGCATTGCAATTTTGAGGGACAACTCATTTGTGAAGAAGCACATTGATGTTATCGAACAAATCATCTCTATGGAAGAATTTCTCAAACACGGCCGTCCAACCACAAAGTGCATCAAAAATCTTCCCAAAACCATTATTCATTTCCTCAACTCTATCAATGGCACCTGCCTTAGGAAGGGAATGGGAACAAAACTTATCAAAAATCACCTCTACTTTCACATTCCGAAGTACATCAGTCTTTGGGGTCCAACATTAGGTTTCGATTCTGCATACAGTGAAAGTCACCACAAGACTGAAATAAAAGCACCGTCCAAAAATACTCAACAAAATGCCGCAACCTTAGTCCATCAGACAACCCGTCGGAAAGAAGAAGCATCTCTCCTTCGACTCGCAACCTCTCATTACAAGTTGAAGAAAGTGGGTGGTGATCCGAAAGTCATATCCCCCCGTCCTACACAGTATGGTGCCCGTTTCACCATTTTTCTGGATGGAACCAAAAGTTCGATGAGATGGATCAGACAACGGAACTACAACAAACCATTTCATTCATCAATTGTACTAGATTTTGTTTGCAACTCTGTCCTTCCTTTGCTCAACGACACATCCAGCATATTTGGGTTCACCGAACACAACAGATGGGATTCTGTGAATCGCGTCAACTACCTGTTCCGATGTCACCCCTCATATAGGTCTGATTCAGGCCAAGTTAACAGTGTATGGTTTGACTGGGCAATGTTTGCAGTTGATGACAACACTGAAATCCCATGTCAAATGCTGTGTTTTCTGCATGTAAAAGATTTGAAACAACCCACATCGGCTGTGAATGGATACAATGTCGATTCAGATGGCATCTACGCGGTTGTCAGAAAGTTTAGAGAGGATCCGAGGTCTACATCTTCTCACTTTGTAAAAAGTGGCTACCTTGACAATACTTTATATTTATTTAACACTGACACTATTCTTTCCGAACTGGCAGTTGTTCCTGAACTGGAAGAGAATGCGGAACCGGTAAACAATGGTCGTTGGTTGGTTGTTCACAATCGATTGCAATGGCTCGAATTCTTTGAAAAGAGGAATAATTCTATGACCTATACTACCTACGAGAGCCTCTACTCCGCTTGTCCTGTACAACGTGAGGCATCAGACAGCACCGGCATTGCTGAATGAACCATTCTACACTAGGCAGGTAACTAAACAATAAAAAATCTTTGTATCATTTGCTTCCGGCGTGATTGAAATCGATTGTCTTCGTCGTCATTAAAATCGTCGTCGCTCTTCGATTCGATTATCTTCGTCGTCATTGAAATCGTCGTTGCTCTTCGCTACGATGGCCTTTCTCTTCGTCTTCCTCCCTAAAATCGTCGTTGCTCTTCGTCGTCTTCCCTGAAATCGTCGTTCTGCCTGAAATCGTCGTTGCTGTTCGCTTCGATCATAGTCGTCGTTGTCCTTGAAATCGTCGTTGCTCTTGAAGTCGTCGTTGCTTCTCGCTTCGATCGTCTTCGTGGTCGTCTCTCCGATCTTCTATTTGAATCAGTCGTTCCGCCCGAACTCAGTCGTTCCGCCCGAACTCTGAAACGTCCTCTGCCTCCGTGTCTGATTCCGAAAGTTCCAAATCGGAGTCGTAGAATTCCGCATCCGAATCTGAATCTGAATCAGAACCAGCATCACCCGCATCCTCATCGTCATTCCCAGGGGGACTATTGGCTGCAGCATCAGCCTCATCAACGGCCGCATCAGAACCAGCATCACCAGCATCCTCATCGTCATTCCCAGGGGGATTATTGGCTGCAGCATCAGCCTCAGCAACGGCCGCATCTGCTTGATCAAAGGCAACTTGGGCAGCGTCTCTGGCTGCCACGGCTTCATCACGAGCTGCTTGGGTTGCCATTTCTTCCGCCTCTGCCTCATACCTTTCATCCTGAGTGGCATTTTGATTCTCATCGATTTCTATCCAACGGTCCAACGCAGCTTGCCACTCAGCCTGTCGTTGCGCGAGCTCTACTTGCGCTGCCTGCAAATTAACTTCGGCCACACGTCTTGCTCTTCTGTGTTTGCCCCAATCAAGCAAACAGAACACAAATGTTTCTGGACCACGACCTCCCCTTCCCATTCCGTATTTTCTGTGAAATTCAGGGTTTTTGGTGGCAAAACCAATCTTGTTCTCCAGACTGAAAACAGTACCTTCTTCGTCTGTACCAAATTTGTCATAGTGAAGACCGACCGGGTGTTGCACAAGTGTTGTGGAATTAAGGGAACAAAACTGATACAAAATTTCACCAATGTCATTCGAACCTGCACGGGTCGTGGCTTTCTTGTGGTTTCTCAACTCGCGCGCAACAGCAAGAGGTACCACATTCAGCACCCCTTCCATTCCTTCAACAACAATGTTGCTCAGCTCTCTCAGAAGTAACGCACTGACTATCTTCGACGCTGTGAATGGCTGAAAGAATTTGTATCGCGAAAACAAATCCTTGGTGATCGGCCCGATCTGTCCTCCATACTGAGGGTTGGAATATGCCCAATGAATTGGACGTCCTCTTCTGTTGATGTAAAACACACGTATTTTGTGCCCGTCTGGAACAACGAAGGTTGCATTTCCCTTCCTAGGTGTAACACTCGGGTTTTCAAGCATCTGGAAGAGGGCTCGAGTTGGTCCACTGTATACTCCACTGCTGCCCCCAGAACGACTCCTTTCTATGTGGTTAGTTCTCGTCATTTTCTGAACTTCCAGAAACAACGATCGAACCTCCTTCTGCTTCATTTGAAGAGCATCACTTCCATGATAGAACCGAGCCAAAAGCAGGTTCTGTTTCTGTCCCAATTTAGGTGATTCAGAAAAACTTCCAACAATGATGGTAACGTCACATTCTTCTCCACGATCCTGAACTGAGAACACCCTGGAATTGCTGAGTGATGCCGCTGTATATTCCGGAACTTCATTGATGCCTTTGGTACACTGGGAACCATGCACTACGATGAGTTGCACCCTGTACATTCTTTTTTTATTTGGATTGGCAATCCCGGGACACATGACATTCACCACACTTGTTTTCACCGTGTCGGAATTGTTGGTAAGTTTGATGGGTCTAACATCCATTGCTGCAGCTTCTCTAGCAAGATTGTACCCCACGACAAAATGTTTCACTCCAGCAAGGTTTGGCTCCTTCCCGAATCCATGGCAATCAATGACATTCTCCGAGATAAGAGGGGTGTCGATTATCACATTGTACTCTGGTAACACGATGTAACCATCAAACCTAAGTTGCACTTGTCTGCATTCCACATGAATGAAATGACGATGGGACCTCAGTACCTCCTCTCTTTGATCAACAAAAATACAGCCGTGACAAACTGATACCTCTCTCCGGTTATCAATCAAAGCATTTTTCATTTGTTTGATCCCATCAGGCAGATCGACGCTGCTACCGCCTGTCCTTTTTTCTATGAGTCTAAAAATAGACTGCAAGCATTTTCTGCAAGAAAATGTGTTACACCTTGTGCAAACAATTCCATCAGAGGTGCGTCGACAGTTCTTAGTGCCCTTCTTCCCCCTTGTACTTGCCTGCGTCAACGTCGATATGCGACCCAAATTGCACCGGCACGAATTGTCCTTACTTTTCTGCTCGTCCTTTCTCCTCAACCTCTCCTGCCTTATCTCCTTGTTTTCAACAAGGTCGGTCCCAATTTTTTTGTTCCTCTTGGAAGATGTGGATCGTGTCATTATGTGAGGGTCGTTGCTCTTCACTTCGGTCGTCGTCGTCGTCCCTGAAATCGTCGTTGCTCTTCGCTTCGATCGTCTTCGTCGTCCCTGAGATCGTCGTTGTGCTACGTTTCGATCGTCTTTGTCGTCGTCCCTGAAATCGTCGTTGCTCTTCGCTACGATCGAAATCGTCGTCGCCCTTCGTCGTCCCTGAGATCGTCGTTGTGCTACGTTTCGATCGTCTTTGTCGTCGTCCCTGAAATCGTCGTTGCTCTTCGCTACGATCGAAATCGTCGTCGCCCTTCGTCGTCCCTGAGATCGTCGTTGTGCTACGTTTCGATCGTCTTTGTCGTCGTCCCTGAAATCGTCGTCGCTCTTCGCTACGATCGAAATCGTCGTCGCCTTTCGCTTCCCTCTTCGCTTCGATCGTCTTCGTCGTCCCTGAGATCGTCGTCGTGCTATGTTTCGATCGTCTTTGTCGTCGTCCCTGAAATCGTCGTCGCTCTTCGCTACGATCGAAATCGTCGTCGCCCTTCGCTTCCCTATTCGCTTCGATCGTCTTCGTCGTCCCTGAGATCGTCGTCGTGCTATGTTTCGATCGTCTTTGTCGTCGACCCTGAAATCGTCGTCGCTCTTCGCTACGATCGTCTTCGTCGTCGCCCTTCGCTTCCCTCTTCGCTTCGATCGTCTTCGTCGTCCCTGAGATCGTCGTCGTGCTATGTTTCGATCGTCTTTGTCGTCGACCCTGAAATCGTCGTCGCTCTTCGCTACGATCGTCTTCGTCGAAATCGTCGTCGCTTTTTGTTCCGATCGTGTTAGGCGACAAGCGGTGGATAGATGTGAAAAATGTTAGTACTAGTAATGAGTCTAAATCAAAAATACACGATTCACCTACATCTTAAAGGCAGAAAATATGAAAATATTTTTAGGAAGCTATGCATACCTTTTCCGATCGTTCCGGTCGTCGTCGTCGCCTGGTCTGTATGATGTTGCTAGTATGTACCGTACATATGACCTTGTGTTACGTGTCCATATTAGTAGTGCTGTGGGTAGCACCAACCAGTGCCTGATATTAGTATTAGTAGCAAAATAATATTGCCTGATATTACTACTAGTAGCAAAATAATAGCACCGGTAATATTATTTGCTAGGCATCATAATACTGCCCACTGTATGTTGCTAGCACTACTAAGCATCATAACACTGCCCACTGTATGTTGCTAGCACTCGGCTGTAATATTATTTGCTAGCATCGTAATAGTGCCCACTGTATGTTGCTAGCACTACTAGGCTGTTATATTATTTGCTAGTAGTGCCCACTGTATGTTGCTAGCACTACTAGGCTGTAATATTATTTGCTAGCATCATAATAGTGCCCACTGTATGTTGCTAGCACTACTAGGCTGTAATATTATTTGCTAGTAGTGACCACTGTATGTTGCTAGCACTACTAGGCTGTAATACTACAATACATTTTAACACGATGCGAACAGAAAGTGGTGGGAGTAACATTGATTTCTTTGCAAACCAATACGTTATTCCTATCATTATTATTACCCCCTAAACAAAACCTTGCCCACGACGCATGACCGACCCCTGACTGTTAGTAGTGCCTATGGACAACGGTTTTTTTTCAGTTTCCAAAACATTCAGTTCAAACTTGTTTTGTTCCACGGTGAAAAAAAGGATCACATCGTGTTTACATTTTAAACATTTTGAGATCAATTGTTACGATCAAGCAATTGCCTAATGAATTCATGCTTCGGAGCCTTTAAGATGAACAAACATAATTTCAATTTTCAGACAGGAGCATCAGTTCACTGTGAAACATCATGGCAAGGCACAAAAGGAATAGAGATTCACCATCTCGTCGGTCTGGAAATCCATCTCGGTCCAGACGGCGACGAACAAATCCTCCGAGAAGATCACCTCGTTCACCCCCCGAACAAAACTATCGTGAGGATTCATCTAGCAGTGATGATGGTGCTGAAGCAGTACCTGCTCGTGACCAATATGTACCTCCACCAGTATCGGAGAATGAGGAGGAACTTGAGCAAGATTCCACCGACACTGAACAACCCCAACAAGAGAATGAGGAGGAAATTGAGCAAGATTCCACCGACACTGAAGAATCTTCTGATGGAGAATCGGAAAGTGAGAATGAAGACAGTGATTCGGAAAGTGAGAATGAAGACAGTGAGGATGAAGACAACGACCAAGAATCGGAGCGTGACACCCATCCGCGAATGCCTGACTTCCCATGGGAAAAAAAAGACGAAACAACCAAAACAAATCCTACTCCCGTCGGGGCTAAGGGAGCCGACGATCCCAAAGATAACGAAGGCGAAGATGATGAACAAAATAAAATTAATCCTGTCGTCGGGGCTAAGGAAATCGACGATCCTGCGGATAATGAAGAGAACGCAAAAAATAAAACTAATCCTTCCGTCGGGGCTAAGGGAACCGACGATCCTGACAATGACCAAGACTGGGTAAGTGTGATAACAAATATCACTTTGCAGGAGGTTCTACGCCATCCTCCGAACCAGACCAACAATTCTTTCGGGGCTCGCGGTGCCGACGATTTCAGCGAGGACCGAACCGAAAAGAAAGATAATGACGACGATTCGAGCAAGGACGAAGACGAGGTCCGAAAGGAAAAGAAAGATAATCCTCCCGTCGGGGCCAAGGGCAACGACGAACGCAAAACCAACAATTCTTTCGAGGCTCATGGTGCCGACGATTCAAGCGAGGACGACGATTCGAGCAAGGACGAAGACAAGGATCGAAAGGAAAAGAAAGGTAATCCTCCCGTCGGGGCCAAGGGCAACGATGACCGAAAAACCATTAATTCTTTCGAGGCTCGTGCTGCCGACGATTTGAGCGAGGACGATGATTCGAGCGAAGACGACGATGCCAAAGCCAACGACAGGGATGGGGAAGACGACGAGCCTAAAGCGAACGAAGCCACAAACCAAAACAAAGCCATCGGGGCTGTGGAGGACGACGTTCCTAAAGCGAACGAAGCCACAAACCCAAAAAAAAAAAAAAAAATCGACTATGACAATAACGAGGTACGGATTGAACGCAGGCTCGGCCGCAAACAAAGTACACTGCCAAAAAATGCCAAGAACATGAAAGACAAAGGCGTTAGAGGAAAACTAACAACGGTTGCAAAAAACGTAAAAGAACTTCAGTTTTGCAGCACCTATGGAGATATGACAAAACAAAAAGATAGTCCCGGCTTTATTAACTTTTTGGGTTCCTACGACGACATCATTCCAAGAACAAGTGCTAAATCAAATTTTGAGTCCGATTGGGACTATCAGAGAAAGAAAGGACCAAAACTCACATTTCTTGTCGATCCCGCATTTGACCTATATAGAAAAAAAATTGGTGATCAATTAATCAGTGCTGGCAATTGGTTTAAGGAGAATGAATGTAAAAAGACCGGACCGTATCACACACAAACTGTGGAAGATTATTTCGATAGGAACTTCGGTGATGCTGCGCCGGCAACAAATGGGAAATTCAAACGTGATGACATCAAGAGTGTGTCCCCCTCTGAAATAGAAAAGTGGACGGAGAAACAGATGGAAGATATCGTTCAGGAGGAGACTAAGGCTATGACAACAGAAGAAAAAGGGTTGTTCCGACGCTCGGTGAATGCTGTGATGGGCGAGCAGCAACGCTACAAGAAGAAAGGGAATGGTGCAATCCGTGAAGGAAAGAAAAATTGTTTCGTAGTCGCCCACGAGAACGTCAACCAGAAAAGAAGGGGGGACGAGAAGGAGAAGAAATTAGCAAGCCTCAGTAATAGTGTTCAAAACAAGGAACAGGAGACTGAACAAGACAGAGTGAAAAAGAAGAAAAGGAAAAAAAAGGGGAAGAGGATACAGAACTCAACGTCCAACCTTCCACCTCATATGAAGAAGCATCCTCCACCAGGTCCACCGAAGCCAGAGAAAAAGCCTCCAGCAGGGGCACAACAGAAGTAGGAGTCTGCAAAATTTGGTACACCCAACAAGAAAAGGAAGACAACGGGCGTGTAATGGAATATTATAAAAGATAGTATAATGTGATTTGGTAATTTTATCTAATAAATTCTGAATAATTCGTAATGTTTGAATACTTCTTTTTGAATACTTTAAATAATGGTGAGTAAATGCATATATTAGAATACTAAAAGGGTATAAAGTTGCTACCAATTATATTTCGGATGTAAGTTCTGATTTCTGAGAGAAATTCTGGGTACACAAAATTACAGCACAGAATGTGCAAATTTCCTGTGGATGGGTGAAATTGTCCTAGATTATTTGTGTTCCGCACTGAATAATGGTCAGTATATGCATCTATTAGAATACTAAAAGGGTATAAAGTTGCTACCAATTATATTTCGGATGTAAGTTCTGATTTCTTAGAGAAATTCTGGGTACACAAAATTACAGCACAGAATGTGCAAATTTCCTGTGGATGGGTGAAATTATCCTAGATTACTTGTGTTCCGCTCTGAATAATGGTCAGTATATGCATCTATTAGAATACTAAAAGGGTATAAAGTTGCTACCAATTATATTTCGGATGTAAGTTCTGATTTCTGAGAAAAATTCTGAGTACACAAAATTACAGCACAGAATGTGCATATTTCCTGTGCATGGGTGAAATTGTGCTAGATTATTTGTGGTCCGCACTGAATAATGGTCAGTATATGCATCTATTAGAATACTAAAAGGGTATAAAGTTGCTGCAACTTATATTTTGGATGTGACACTTGCTTTGTAAAAAAAATCCTTGGTAGACCAAAATCCACCCCAAAATATGATTTTTTCCGGAACAGGCATCATACTGACCAATGTTTTCTTGTCTTAGAGTGTTAAAAATGCATGGTAACACAAGTGGCTATGTAAGATAATGGTGATTATTTGGTTACTAGTATGTCCAAGAATATGAAATAGAATAAACCAGGATGAAAAATTTGACAAAAAAAGTAGTAGTCCAGTCCCTTGGCAAAGAAAAATATATTTCTTGTGAAGGACTCCATCCTACCACATCTGACCCTTATGGTCATAAGGGTACCACAGAGACTGTACGATCCTTTTGTTATAGCTATGAATATTGTCATTATATATGTGAATCTATCACAGCCAGTACTATCCCTCGTACAACTCATACTTGAACCGGTGGTGCTGCTGGTATACTTGTGTAGTAGTAGTACTACTAGTAATTATTGCCTACTGTACAGCAGGGAATAGTAGAGCCAACAATACAATCAGTAGTGAATATGGGTACAGTAGAGAATGAACAGAGATGTGCACAGGTGGATAGAAAAAAATTATGGCGCGGGTGGGAATCCTCTTAAACATTTGGCCACGTCACCTACAATTTCCTTAGTGAAGTGTATGACATTACAAGTTGCGGGGATGGTGAGAGGAAAATGATTAACAGGTTTTTTGTTAGTAGTGAAAAAACTGTGTTCACAATTTTATGGCTTCACGTATTTTTTTTTACTTCATATTTTTTTTTACTTCCGACGCCCGCAAAAATGCCTACCGTATATGATGAGTATCAGCAAATAGAAAAGAAAGCAGATTGCAATGCACCAAGAAAGAATCGAAGTGGAAAAATTGTATCCAATGCTAATACAGGTGAGGATACTACTGCTAGTGTTACCCATACGAAATCGAACCCAAAGACGAGTAGAAAACTACCACCCACCTCAGGTGGTGCTGATGAAAAAAATAAAAGAACCAAGAACAACCCGACCGCGGTTTTCGTTGGTACCACACCACCAACCAACAAACCCCCCGCCGCCCTTGGTGTTGTTACACCAAGACCGATTACGACCGGTACCAAAACAACACCAAGACCCACATACGAAGCATTGCTACAACAGCTAAAAGAGAGCCAGCAGAAAGTAGCTTCTTTGGAGAGGGATGTGACAACACTGCAGAAGGATACAAAAAAAGAAGAACCCACGCTGGAGGCAACTACAACAGGGAAGAAGCCAAAGCCACAGATGGTACGAACCGTAAGTGAAGCAAAATTAGAGATAACTAAGCCGCAATCGGATAAACTTAAGAAACATCAAAAAGACGCGGGTTTGGAAGCACAGTTGACACGGCACATAAGAAATAGTTGGTTTCGTAGCTTGAAGTTTATCATGGATGAGAGTAAGGTCAAAAAAATTTTGAAGGAAGCGATTGCGTCCCGAGCTGTCATTCCACCCCATGGTATTTCATTCGAAATTTTTTATGGGTTTAACAGAAGGTTGGTGTACAAGGGTCTTTCAAATCTGCGGCACAATGCTCAAACTTTGGCTAGAAAACATTTTCTCGGTACGTGCTTACTAAGTGAATAAATTGGTTGCTATTACTGCTTGGTTGAGATTGATGGTATATCCTCCCCTGCTACTCTAACACTTTCTACTGCTGTGTACGCGTCGTACTAGAGGACACACGCGATCGCGAAGGCATTGTGCCAGATTCCTTTCCAGGTAAAGTGGAGATTGTGATGCGGGAGAGTACTAGTAGTAGTGGAACTAGTACTAGAAAGAGGCTGGGACTGAACCCAGAGTACAGAAGGTATGACAACAACAGTGAAAATGATGATTTTTATTACTTTGTGACTCGGATTCTATCAAGCATCTCTCCAATAGAGAGGGGCTACAGATGGAAAAAGACGACATGTTTGCTGAGTGAAATATTCACAGAAAGCGATGAAGCATTTGCATTGATGATGATTCATAATGAGTATGATGTTTGGGTGAATCATGTTGAGCAAAAAAGGAACGGTGGTGGCAGGATTGTGAGAAGGAGGAAGAAAAAGAAATTTTGTGACCAATACAGTGGAGAGGAACAATCATGGTCGAAGGAAGGTCTAGCACTGTTCAATAACTTGTGCAGGGAGATTGATGTGCTGAGGAAAGATCCGAGAACGGGTAGAGAGTGTGAGGAAAGATTGAGAGAGAGGCTCCGTCGCGAGAGTGAAAACGATGACAACAACAACAGTCCGTACGATGAGGACTGGGTGCAGGAGGAAGAAGTTACTGAATACATTAGTCCGGAGCTACAAGCTTTGCTAGATGTAAATGAAGATGAGGAGGACTTTACTGGCAGTAACGATATCGCGTTGGCCAGTCTTTAAAAATTGTTCGAGATCGAACCAAAATTTGTGTGTGAGTGTGTGAGAAAACTGAACAGAGAATAAACAATTATTATAGTAGTATCAATATTTATCAAAAGAAAGACTTATATTTTGCATCGTAGTGTTTCAAAATTTTTTTCATGGGGGTCGCGATTCCTGTAATTCGGGTAATAATTGTGATTTTCCTGATGAATTTCTTGAGGGGTGTGATGGGAAATACTTTGGGTCGGGATGAGAAATCAATTTTTGGGAGTGAATTTCTGCAACAGTCTCATAATATATAATGTTGGTAGGGTCGGTAATAATGAGTCAGATTGAAAAAAAATTGGGGGAAGGGGGGGATTATTTTGAGAAAACAAATATTTTTTTTTTTAAAATGTTGATTAATTTGATTAAGTGACTGAAGAGAAAAAATTCGAGTCTTTAAAAAAATCGGGTTGAGTATGAATTTTTTTTTTTTTTTTTTTCGTAATTTTCGTAATTGAGGTAGTTACTGGGTCGCGATTGGGGGTTGCGAATCGGGAGAGAGCTAGGAATCGAGCTACGTCAAAATGAGCCAGGGAGAAATCGCGACCCCCCTAAATAAATTCTTGGGAGGGGTCGCGAACCAGTTTTCGGACGTAGTAGTAGTATGTCCCCCTTACTTCTGTACAGTTCTGTCCATATCTATTTGTTACTACTAGTACTAGTAGCACCACACTGAAGAATATCTTACTATGATATAGGCGGGCTCGTCCGAAAACTGGTTCGCGACCCATCGCGACCAATCGCGACCGGATCGCGACCCAATCGCCACTTGTCTCAGAAAAATGCGACCCCAATTTTTTATTTCACAACCTTTTTTCCACTATTCTCAACCTTATTTCTCCTTTTTCTCGATCCCCACATCGTTTACAGGAAAATGTTCTGATCTAGACCCTGATATTCAGTCCCTCGTCACCCTTTCATTCCATTTTACACATTTGACACATTTGACTCAACATAACAAATAATTTTTAATCAGATTTACTTCAATCACACAAAAGTGACAGCAAGCAGCAACCAATGCGTCGATAATACAGGGGGGAAAGCAAGCAGCAGCAACGCGTCGATAATACAAACGCGTCGATAATACAGGGGGGACAGCAAGCAGCAGCAACGCGTCGATAATACAGCAGGGGGGACAGCAAGCAGCAACGCGTCAATAATACAGCAGAGGGGACAGCAAGCAGCAGCAAGCAGCAACGCGTCGATAATACAGGGGGGGGGGACAGCAAGCAGCAACCAACGCGTCGATAATACAGGGGGGGACAGCAAGCAGGAGCAACGCGTCGATAATACACCAGGGGGGACAGCAAGCAGCAGCAACGTGTCGATAATACAGCAGGGGGGACAGCAAACAGCAACGCGTCTATAATACACCAGGGGGGACAGCAAGCAGCAGCAAGCAGCGACGTGTCGGTAATACAGGGGGGACAGCAAGCAAATAGAGGTGCTGAGTGAATGAGCCAATCAAAAAAATCGATTTTCCAGTACAAATTGTACAGGAATATACGTAGAAAAAAATTAATACAGGGGGGACAGCAAACAGCAAACAGCAGCAGCAACGCGTCGATAATACAGGGGGGACAGCAAGCAACAACGCGTCGATAATACAGGGGGGACAGCAAGCAACAACGCGTCGATAATACAGGGGGGACAGCAAACAGCAAACAGCAGCAGCAACGCGTCGACAATACAGGGGGGACAGCAAGCAGCAACGATCTGTCGCTCCTGCAAGCTGCAACGCGTCGATAATACAGGGGGGACAGCAAGCAACAACGCGTCGATAATACAGAGAGACAGCAAACAGCAAACAGCAGCAGCAACGCGTCGATAATACAGGGGGGTGAGCAAGCAGCAACGAACGCGTCGACAATACAGGGGGGACAGCAAGCAGCAACGAACGCGTCGAAAATACAGGGGGGGGACACCAAGCAGCAGCAACGCGTCGATAATACAGGGGGGGGGGACAGCAAGCAGCAGCAACGCGTCGATAATACACCAGGGACAGCAATCAGCAACGCGTCGATAATACAGGGGGGACAGCAAGCAGCAACGCGTTGATAATACAGGGGGGGGACAGCAAGCAGCAGCAACGCGTCGATAATACAGGGGGGGGGACAGCAAGCAGCAACAAACGCGTCGACATTACAGGGGGGACAGCAAGCAGCAACAAACGCGTCGATAATACAAGGGGGACAGCAAGCAGCAACGCGTCGATAATACAGGGGGGACAGCAAGCAGCAGCAACGCGTCGATAATACAGGGGGGGGGACAGCAAGCAGCAGCAACGCGTCGATAATACACCAGGGACAGCAAGCAGCAACGCGTCGACAATACAGGGGGGGGACAGCAAGCAGCGGCAACGCGTCGAGAATACAAAAGCGTCTATAATACAGGGGGCGACAGCAAGCAGCAACGCGTCGATAATACAGGGGCGGACAGCAAGCAGCAGCAACGCGTCGATAATACAGGGGGGGACAGCAAGCAGGAACCAACGCGTCGACAATACAGGGGGGGGACAGCAAGCAGCAGCGCGTCGATAATACAAACGCGTCGATAATACAGGGGGGACAGCAAGCAGCAACGCGTTGATAATACAAACGCGTCGATAATACAGGGGGGACAGCAAGCAGCAGCAACGCGTCGATAATACAAACGCGTCGATAATACAGGGGGGACAGCAATGCTGCGCGTCGATAATACGGGGGGGGACAGCAAGCAGCAACGCGTCGATAATACAGCAAGCAGCAACCAATGCGTCGACAATACAAGGGGGGGGGACAGCAAGCAGCAGCAAGCAGCAACGCATTGAAAATACAGGGGGGATAATACACGAGAATATTTTTAAAGAACTGTCGCCTTCGTCGCCTTATTACCTTTTCCGATCGTTCCGGTTGTCGTCGTCGTCCCTATTCGTCGTCGTCCCTCTTGGCTCCGATATCTCCTGTGTGAATGTATAAAATAAACAACAGACGGTTAGTCGTCATTATCATTCCGGTCGTCATCGTCGTCTCTCTCTGTCTCGATCGGTTTTCAATTACGGTACCTTTTATTGTCGTCGTCCCTATTTGTTTCGATCGTCGTCGTCGTTTCTCTTTGCTCCCATCTCTCCTGTGTGAATGTACAAAATAAACAAAAGGCGGTTAGTCGTCATTATCGTTCCCGTTGTCGTCGTCATCCCGGTCATCGTCGTGTCGGTCGTCGTCATCCCGGTTGTCGTCATCCCGGTGGTCGTCGTCGTGTCGGTCATCATTGTCCCGGTCGTCGTCGTCCCGGTCGTCGTCTCGCTCGTCATCGTCGTCCCCCTCTTCTACGATCGTACCTTCGTCGTACCTTTTACTAGTGTCGTCATCCCTCCCCGATCGTCTTCGTCGTCCTCTGCAGGTTCGTTCGCGGGTCGTACTCGTAGATATCTGGGTAAGCCAGATGACTCAAGGTCTGCAGCCCACCCTACCTTGATAACAAAAGATAACAGGAAGGATTTCAAGAGTGATCAGTTCTTTACTTTCTTTGCCATTAGTCTCTCCAAGATGGTACCAGGCGCCTTGCTCCCACTTTAAACTGGACCGGCCAGAAAATTCCAACGCCGAAACGAAAATGAAAATTATGACACATCCTTCACGAGGGAGATGTGGGGCGGAAAATTCACCCCGATGATGATGATGCACGTAATGTACGTAGGTAACAGTACTGTTTGTACAGGCTGACTGGAAAAAATGACAGCAATGTACGTAGATTACAGTACTGTTTGTACAGGCTGACTGGAAAAAATGACAGCAATGTACGTAGATTACAGTACTAAGTCTACAGTCTTAGTAAAAGAAAAAATGACATGTCTGCATACATACCTAGTAGTACGTATGTATGTATGCAGGGGATGTGTAGGTTTCCAGTACTGTGTATACTGTACGTAGGGTACTGGTAGAAATCTTTTGGTAGTAGCATTATAAGATAGAGAGAACACCATTAAAGCAGTAGTAGACAGTAATAGTGGTATCACTGGATGTGACTGATGTGGTGTTGTTGGTTCGAGTGCCATGGTGGAAATATATTTTGCTACATCACGATGCGATAACAATATTTTTGCTGCGAAGCACATGTCAGAATAAGTGAGCTATTCAGTTATTCAATGGTGACATCCATACTATTGGTGATTTTTGAATACTTCTTTTTGCATACTCTTGCCCATGCATAGGATGAGGAATATTCACACTGGAATCACACAACTATTGGCCAGATTCATTCAGATATGTGATTTGGTAATTTTTTCTAGTAAATTCTGCAGTAGTGGACCAAATATCAATTATTCAGTGGTGACACCCAAATTATAGGTGATTTTTGCATATTTCTTTTTGCATACTCTTGCCCATGCACAGGATGAGGAATATTCACACTGGAATCACAGAAATATTGGTCAGATTCATTCAGATATGTGATTTTACAGTATTTTCTAGTAAATTCTGCAGTAGTGGACCAAATATTAATTATTCAGTGGTGACACCCAAATTATAGGTGATTTTAGAATACTTCTTTTTGCATACTCTTGCCCATGCATAGGATGAGAAATATTCACACCGGAATCACACAAATATTGGATAGATTCATTCAGATATTTGATTTTACAGTATTTTCTACTAAATTTTCCAGTAGTGGACCAAATATTAATTATTCAGTGGTGACACCCAAACTATTGGTGATTTTTGAATACTTCTTTTTGAATTCTCTTGCTCATGCATAGGATGAGGAATATTCACACCGGAATCACACAAATATTGGACAGATTCATTCAGATATTTGATTTGGTACTTTTTTCTAGTGAATTCCGCAGTAGTGGAACAAATATTAATTATTCAGTGGTGACACCCATACCATTGGTGATTTTTGAATACTTCTTTTTGCATACTCTTGCCCATGCACAGGATGAGGAATATTCACACTGGAATCACACAAATATTGGCCAGATTTGTTCAGGTATGTGATTTTACAGTATTTTCTAGTAAATGCTGCGGTACTGGACCAAATATTAATTATTCAGTGGTGACACCCAAATTATTGGTGATTTTTGAATACTTCTTTTTGCATACTCTTGACCATGCATAGGATGAGGAATATTTACACTGGAATCACACAAAGATTGGCCACATTCATTCAGATATGTGATTTGGTACTTTTTTCTAGTGAATTTTCCAGTAGTGGACCAAATATTAATTATTCAGTGGTGACACCCAAATTATAGGTGATTTTTGAATACTTCTTTTTGCATACTCTTGACCATGCATAGGATGAGGAATATTCACACTGGAATCACACAAAGATTGGCCAGATTCATTCAGATATGTGATTTTACAGTATTTTCTAGTGAATTTTCCAGTAGTGGACCAAATATTAATTATTCAGTGGTGACACCCAAATTATAGGTGATTTTTGAATACTTCTTTTTGCATACTCTTGCCCATGCATAGGATGAGAAATATTCACATTGGAATCACACAAAGATTGGCCAGATTCATTCAGTTATTTGATTTGATGGTATATTCACTGAGGTAGTAGTACTATTCTTGCTGCTTGTAGTAGTAGTACCACAGTTATACGCTGCTGCTACATACTACTGCAGTGCGTAGGTAGTAGTACATAAGAGGCAGTCAAAAATTATGGCGCAGCGGGGCAGGCTCTCTGTGGTTTAGGTGGCGCGCGATATCACCATCAGCTTTCTACTGGTTTCTACTACTATTACTTCAGTACGGTACATACTACTAGTAGTAACTCTACTGCTAGTATCATGTAGAAGAAATCAATTCTCAGCAAATAAATGCATGACAGAAAATGCATGTGTCGTAAATCTTACTTCACATAATTTTGGGTCGAAATGGAACAAGAAAGACGGCAACTGGAAATGGTAAGTGAACCACATCAAGGTTGGAGGAGGTATTAATAATGGATTTTGATTCGTCTAACTGTGCATCATTGACTTGCCTGCTTGCTCCTGATAGGGAGGCGACCGCAACTGCTGATGAAATAGGATGCAACGGCAAATGAAATATAATGCAACGGTGAGTGAAGCACATCAAGATCTGGGGTATTGATAATGGATTTCAATTGTTCTAATTCTGAATTGAGTTGCCTGCTTGCTACTGATAGGGAAGAATCAACTTTAGTAATTCGACGGGGCAACTGAAAAATGATGCGAAAAATGATGCGACGGGGCAACTGACACATATTGCGATCGCAAGACAAATATGATGTGATCGCAACTGACAAAATGATGCGATTGCAACTGATGAAATATGATGCGATGTGAGGAGACCTTTACTGGCAGTACAGATACCGGTATGGATGAAATTATCACGATGACCATTATTTAAAAATCGTTTGAACCAAAATTTGTGTGGTGTGCATGAGGACGAAGACGATCGGAGCAAAGAGCAACGACGATTTCAAGGACGACGAAGACGATCAAAGCGAAGAGCAACGACGATTTCAGAGAGGACGACGAAGACAATCGAAGCGAAGAGCAACGACAATTTCAGAGAGGACGACGATTTCAGGGAGGACGATGAAGAGGAAGGCAATCGGAGCGAAGAGCAACGATGCCTTCAGGGAGGACGAAGACGATCGAAGCGAGAAGCAACGACGCCTTCAAGGACGACGAAGACGAGGACGATCGAAACGAAGAGCGACGACGATTTCAAGGACGACGAATTTGTGTGTGCGTGTGTGAGAAAATTGAACAGAGAATAAACAATTATTAGAGTAGTATCAATATTTATCAAAAGAAAGACTTATATTTTGCTTCATAGTGTTTCAAAATTTTTTTTCATGGGGGTCGCGATTCCTGGGCTTCGGGTAATAATTGTGATTTTTGTGATGAATTTCTTGAGGGGTGTGATGGGAAATACTTTGTGTCGGGATGAGAAATCAATTTTTGGGAGTGAATTTCTGCAACAGTCTCATAATATATAATGATGGTAGGGTCGGTAATAATGAGTCAGATTGAAAAAAAATTTGGGTCGAGTTTGAATTTTATTTTTTTTTCTCGTATTTTCTCGTAATTGAGGTAGTTACTGGGTCGCGATTGGGGTTGCGAATCGCGAGAGAGCTAGGAATCGAGCTACGTCAAAATGAGCCAGGAATAAATCGCGACCCCCCTAAATAAATTCTTGGGAGGGGTCGCGAACCAGTTTTCGGACGCTGCTACTACTAGTAAGAGCTGGTGGGGTATCATGTAGATCTGGAACAAATCCTACTACTACTTGAAAGACCCAGCATCCTGTCTAGCATCATGTCTACTACTAGCATCCTGTCTAGCATCCTATTTAGTAGTAGTAGTATGTCCTCCCCCTTCTGCTTGTTATTTCTGTACTACAGTTCCAGCATCTATATCATCTATTATTTGTTTGCACACTGAATATCTTATGCGATATATAGGGGCTGCTAAGAAGAACTGGTGGGGTATGTACTAGATCTGGTACAAATCCTACTGGAAGGGCCCAGCATCCTGTCTAGCATCCTATTTAGTAGGTAGTAAGGTCTTAGTACTGCTGCTGGATGACAGGGCCCTCCTCTAATAGGATAGATATGTATCATAGTTACTACTACATACCTCAGCTCTTACGTCCGAAAACTGGTTCGCGACCCTTTTTGAGAAATTTTTTGGGGGGTCGCGATGAATTCCTGGCTGTTTTTTTTGTGTAGCTTGACCCGTTGCACCCTCGCGATTCCCTACCCCCATCGCGTACTTATCGTGAAATGACATCACCATGTCGCACCGGAAAACTCCTTATGCAGTAGGTTCGCCTGAATGAGATATACGATGACAAAGGATCGTCTTGCCCTACGAGAGGTGTATTCATCCATGATGTCAACTATGTCGAGTAAATAGAAAAGTCGCGTAAGAATGTGTCAGTGAAACAATAAAAAGATTTACTTATTTTAAAATGCTTGTCATCAATTTGCAAGTGACGTATTGGAAACCTTGCCCTCGTTTTCATGGACGTTGCCCTTTGTGACTCATTCTTCTCGTCAAAAAACAATTGGCACACTAAATGACGAACATGAGAATATTTCGCTCAAGAAGAACGTCAAAGAACCTATTCTCTGCAACTTTAATAATTGATAAAGAACGCAGAATGTGACTCAGAAAGACGTTTTTTAGATTAAGATTCATGTCTTTTCTTCTTATTTCGTGCGCCTATCTTGACACTTCTTACTAAGGTTTACTGAGATAACTCGTAAAGAACAGATTACAAGTAACTTCGTACGATAACTTACTTTTATGATGTGAAACAATGTTTCTTATTCTCGCGAAAAACCGCATGACGGGTATTTATTGTACAAAAACCGCATCGCACCGTTGATTTGATTGTGGGTGCTGTCTGAACGCAACGGACACACAATCGAACATCAAGACATGCAAAAGCAACAGAACACTTTTCAGCGCCGCTAAAGTCAACAAAGGAATCACACGATTGCGAGGTTTAGTATTAACAGTAAGATCATTATCACTCTCTCCCTCTTGTCTTAGAAAAGAATTAAGGTCATCACGGTACATTTCCCAAGATGATGATGGATGCGTCTCTGACACCCATCTGGACAGGACCCGTTGCCTACGGCAGTGCAATCGAGGGACTTGCGTGCGGGAGCTTTCCTTGCTCATACGAACCTTCCACAAGCATCGGCGCCTTCGGTGGCTCCTTTGCCGAAGAAGACATCGATGGCATGATCGATGAGCTGGGATTCTTTCAAGACGAAAAAGAATCAGACAAGAACAGCCACCACAACGATAACGATATCCTAAAGCGAGATGTTCGTCGCGACGAGAACACAAAAACCTCGATAAACTCACCCGATTCGATTCTTTCGAACTGCAACAGCGACAGCAGTAGCAGCGGCAGCAGCGGCAGCGATGGTTCTATTCCTGTTTCTATCTCTACCTCTACCAGCAGCGTTCTCACAAAAGCCCAACAAGTTGTCCTCGTGCACACTTCCTCCGCCACGGCCGTCACGCCTCCGCCCGCACCAACGTACTTTGTCACAAACGATACCGGTGCAATTGCTCCCGTTCCGGACCCACTGGCGACTTTGGTCACTAGTGAGCCTCTGTCCAAGCCACAAATCGAAGTCTTCCCCAACAACAACGACAGTCACAAGAGCACCACAAGCACTCCCTCTTCCTGGAAGCAGCAGCAGCAATCACAACCGGTCACTCTCAACACTCCCATCCCCAGCAACGCAGGGATGTCCTTCGAAAGCGTTCTCCAACAACAGCGAGAAACGATCCTGAGGAACCAGGAAATCATCGAGGCCCAAAAGATCGAGCTAAGGCAGGCGAACCACAAACAGCCCGCACCCGAGCAGTTGAAAGCAGCAACCACAACGGCACAAAGCGCAACCTCCATAGTGGTCTCACCCCTGACGGCACCCCTTCCAATGCCCGCAACGTGTGTGGGTGGCGCGTTTGGAATCGTGGGAGGCAACACCAGCAGTAGTACAACCACGAGCCCGAGCGGCGTCCAATACAATAATTATGGCAGCATGACCACTGCAACTGCAACTACCGATACCGCTGTTGTTGTTGCTGTTGCTGATCCCACCAACACTACGAAGCGAAAGTCGCCGTCGGTTCCTGACAGCGTGGCGTCTACCACCAGCAGCGGCAGTAACACCTACAAGAAATGGAAGCTCTCCTCGGCTTGCGCACACCAGCTGCCATCCCTGGAATCGAAAACGGTATTGTCGAGCTCCATTGCGAGCAGTCATTGTTCCGAGGATGCTGCCCGCAACTACAAAGCAGCAAGAGCAGCAGGTGCACCCGACGAGATGGTAGCCTCTGGCAAGCACCAGTTGACCCGGATCGAACTCGAGGTTCGAAGGTACGTGTACTGGATAGCATCAGAATCCCATCGCAATGGGACGGTGTTCGGTTCTCTGGAATAGCGTTCCCCCGCTGACCAAATTCGACACTTCGTTCTGCAATTCTCCCATGCTTGTCCGGTCCCCCTCATCCATCCCATGCTTGTCCGGTCCCACCCCACCCATCCTGTTCACTCCACAGGGAACGAAATCGCAAGCACGCCAAGAAGAGCCGCCTGCGCAAAAAGTCCCTCACGTCGGACCTGGAACATGCCCTGGAGCTTCTCCGAGAAGAGAACACCAAACTCCGTGCTTGCATCACAAACCACATTGATCGGAAGCAGCAGCCGAGCGAGTCGACCGATGCCCTCCTGGAAAAGCACCGTGTCCGATCCCACGAGCAGTTCGTGTACTGCATCCTCACCAACCCAGCATCCCCCTCCTCGTCTTCCAGGTCCAAGAAGGGCAGCAAGCGTAAGGGAGGATCAACATCGGCGTCGGCGTCTTCGTCTTCCGGCTGCCACAAGAATACCAGCAACGCAAATTCGCCCTCCGGAAAGGGCGTCGTCGTCGACGACAAGACCATCAAGGCACTCCGGGGACTGACCAAAGCCCTCGTCGCTTCGCAACCGGGTCTCGTGCGAAAGGAGTGAGCAAGCAACCAAGCAAAAGAAGCAAGCGAGGGATTTCTGCTCGTTCTCGCAAGTACTAGCATGCTTGCTTTCATCCCGCTACCACCCAACCAAGACCGTATCTGTATCCTACCCATGGCAGCCAAGCACGCAACGACGAGCGTGAGAAGTAAACTTATTTATTCCACAGCATGGTAGAGGCAAGAGTTATCACAACCCAAAACACAACGCAACGCCATACGAAATGGCACACCTTCTCCCACATGCATATTTTTACTACTATTATTTCATTCTGATTCACAACGAACCCAACTGCATTTCCCACGAATCACCGACCATCAACACTATTTGCACATATACACCACTCCAGTGTTCGAGCACCGATGATTTTTTCGACGACACGCACGAGACAAAACAAAACAAGGCAAAGCAAGGCATTGCACCGAAACGAAACGACACGGCAAGGCTGAGGCCAAGTAGAAATACCACTCTCACCGACCGTCTTCTGTTCATTATTTGGAATACGGCTGGTGGGTTGGTTGGTTGGTTGGCAGGACAGATCGAACCACCATTTTTTGCATATGTACATATTAGTCACAGAAAGACACACCGACAGATCCATCCATCCATCCATCCATCCACACCCAAAACTTGAACGCAAAGGAACTCAACACCGCGCCACGACGAGCAACAAGTGCATGTCCTCTGTTTGTTATCATTGTTGGGGTTGATCATTCCATCCCTTTTTAGTTTTCAGATTCTGGACGCACGAACTTTGTACCGAAAAACACGGCACAAACAAGCACATATTGTACATATTCAATAACTAACTACTAACACATATCTGTCGTACGAAATAACTCAAGACTGTATTGCATGCTACGTCGTCGATAAATAATTATTAAAGTACTGGTGGCTATGGAATTAAAGTAGAATTATTCTAATGACTTGGTACGTGGAGTTAGTTATGACTGAAAACAAATAGCTTGCGTGTATGGCACGACGTCGGTCCATTGCTTTTACTGAAAACTACAAACTACCACATGACAACTACTTCAGCAATAGGTCCAAAAGATCTTCGGCGGCGTCCGCGGTTCTAGCCGTACGGCTCGTGGACGCGCGGCGTTGTTTTTGTTGATGATGATGTTTTCTTCGCCGCTGCGGAAGTGGTTGTCGAGTTCTGCTCGATGGCGACGAAGGTGGCGATGGCGAGGGTGACGACGAAGATTCCCGTTTCTCCTCCAGGACATCACAACGCCGGCGAGGATGAGATCGATGGTGTTGCTGGTGTTGTTGTTGTTGTTGCTTCTGTTTCCCTCTGTTTTGGACGGTTCTCGACTCATGGTCCAAGCCACGCACGTGGATCCTCCCCATCGCTTTCGATTTAGCTATCACTTTCACCGGATTATCACCCAAGGCAGAAACCACGACTGCTGGTTCGACCGCTGCAGTGGGTTTTGCCGGGAGATTCGCTTTCGGTGGTGGATCTGACATCGCGATTTCCGACGCAAAGACCAAGAGATCTTTGATTTGTTCCGCGAGGGATTGACCTTGACCTGGCAATGTCAGTGGCATCATCGATGGCAATTTCAATGGTGAGGGGGTTTTCTCGCCAGAAGAAGAAGAACCAGCGAACCACAAGGGTAATGATGCACTTGCACTCTCTTTTTGGTTTCCATTAGGACTTTCGAACCGAAACGCGTGATTTTTTCGAGTCTTCGTCCTCGACTGCATTCTTGACGATGCTTGGGCCCGGTGGTTTTGTTGTTTCTGTTGTTGTTCGTTGTTGGTCTGGTTCTGTGAGTTTGTTCTCGCTTGGACGTCCCGGACGAGGTCCAGCGGAGTTTTCCCGTATCCGTCGGGAACAGTCGCGGCTCCGGGATGGGCCACGACCAAAAGCGTGAGCAGGCGATCGGCACAAACCGCTACCTCGTGCTCGTTCGTCGGGTGGTGCCGCCCCTTAGCATCACCGTTGCAGTTTCTGTTTCTGTTGCTGTTGCTGTCACTGTTGCTACAAGTACTGCCTTTGTTGCTGTTGCTCTCCAAAAGCTCCAGGAGGCCCATCCGACGAAGAACAATATGCAGGGGGAGCTCGCGAGGTCCGTCTCGGGTGGGCCACGCCGCAGTTTGCGGTTGTTCCTTCAGCAGGAGTCTCACCACGTAAATGTGTAGGCGTAACAACTTCCGCAACCGCCACTGCGCGTTGTGTTTGGAGTCGGAATCAGAAGCGGGGTTAGAAGCGGAATCGCATTCGGAAGCGAACCCTCCCAATCGCAGCAAGGAGAAACAGGTCATGTGCAGCGGCAAAACAATACGAGCGCTCGTATTGTTCTCTTGTTCGTTTTTGTTCTTGTTCTTGTTCTTGTTCTTGTTCTTGTTCTTGACAATGCTGTTTCCGCTCGTTTCCATCGTTCCATAGGTGACGAGCGCCTCCGGAAAGGCCTGGACCAACGCCTCGATGAGCGCCAGCACGAGTGATACCGGATCGTCATTGTCGTTGTCGTCTTGGTGGAGCTCCATCATGGACAGTCCCAGAATCGCTTCGTGAAGGGCCAAGTTGGCGTTGGGATTGGCATTGGCATTGGCATTGATATCGCTGTAGCTGTCGATCTTTAGGGTGATGTTGGATGACGCCATTGGCGTGGCCTGGTTGGGAGTGGCAACCGTGATGGCGGCTTCTCCCGGAAAATAGTGAACCCTTTGCAGCGCCAGCTTGTGCTTTCGGCGCCGAATTAGCTGCACTAGAATGGGGGTCCTTCGTCGTTGTTGTTGTCGCTCGCTGTCGAACAGCATTTCAACACTCGGGACAAAGTGGTGACGGGAATCGGGAACCACCGGACGGGTTGTTGCTGCCGTTGTTGCTGCCGTTGTTGCCGTTATTGCTATTGTGTTGGTGTTGGTGTTGGTGTTGGTTTCTTGCTGCGAAACCCTCCACTGCGCAGCTCGACCTTTAGCTTGTGCGTTTGAAATTGTAACTTCTCTGGCAACCGCAACCTGAACAACTTGTGGTGCGTGTTCCGAGCTCTCAGCAAAGTCAGAATCCACAATTTGCAGCCCCGTGCGGGGTATCTCCAGGACGGAAATGGGTGCCTTGGTGCTGTCGTTATTATCGTCATCGTCATCATGGTCATGGTCATCATGGTCATGGTCATCATCGTTGCGCGAAGGGCCTTCCTTTTCCTCTTCCTCTTCTTCACCTCTTCCTTCCGTCCCCGGCGATGGATTCCGACCATGATAATCATTGTGATAATCATTGTGATAATCATTGTGATAATCATTCTGATAATCATTCTGATAATCATTCTGATAATCATTCTGATAATCGTTTTGATAATCGTTTTGATAATCGTTTTGATAATCATTCTGATAAGCATCATCGCCTCTGCAAAATCGTTGGTGTTCGCCGTCCCGCGTTGTACCACCGGTACGATCCTCTCTTGGATGGCGCCTCTTTTCCTTTTGCAGAAATGATTCGTGTTCTCTCTCGTTTGGACTTGCGGAGAAGATCTCTGCTGCTGTTTCTGTTACTGTTTCTGTTTCTGTTTCTGTTACTGTTTCTGTCACTGTTTCTGTAGCCGCTATTCTCGTTCCAATTCCTCTTCCTGTCTCTTCTGTTTCGGAAACGGCAGATTCAAATCCAAAACCAAAATCAAAATCAAAACCAGAGCCAAATCCAACGCTCGCTCGACCTCGATCATCCTCGGATTTTGTCTCTGGACGGAACGGATCCCGCAGCAGGGCCTGCATCTTTCGAAAGAGCTTGGCCCTGCGGTTCTCGTAGGAGTCCTTTGGATTCTTCATTTTGTGTTTATGGTTGTGGTTGTGGTTGTGGTTGTGGTTGTGGTTGTTGTGCAGCGCTTGTGGGTTTTCGTGATTGTGTTCGTGATTGTGTTCGTGATTGTATGCGTGTACCGGGAGAGTGGCGTCCAACGATGATTCCGATTCCGATTCCGATTCCGATTCCGATTTCGATTTCGATTTCGATTTCGATTTCGATTTCGATTTCGATTTCGATTTCGATTTCGATTTCGATTTTGATTTTGATTCGAATGGTGGTGCTCGTATAGTTTTCTTCTCGTTCTCCAACATCACTAACAAGGACGATGGAAATGGAGATGGCGACGACGGGGATGACACCAAGGCAGGACGGTACCTCACGGAAACGGACCGACTGGTAGTTGTAGTTGTATCTTTATCTGTATCTCTATCTCTATCTGTACTTATCGTCGTAGCCTGAGCCGCGTGCACCAAAGCCACGATGGATCTCAGTTCTTCCGCAGCTTCGGCAACAATCCGGGCATCATCGTGACCACGATCACGATTGCGATCATCATCATCATCATCATTATCATCATCATCGTCGTCGTCGTATTGATATAATCGATCATGATTTGTGTTTGAATTTGTGTTTGTTTCGTAGTTTTTGTCTCGATGCATTGGTTCTGTGCGCTTCCACTGGTCGTTCAACTTCATCTGCCAATCCCTATTAGTCTCCGTCTTCGTCTTCGTCCTCGCCCTCGTCCTCGTACAATTCGTCTTTGTCATATTCGTAGTTGTATTCGCATTCGCATTCGCATTCGCATTCGCATTCGCATTCCTGCCTTCCGGTTCAAAATGAAAATGGCACTCGTGCCGAAAGGACAGGGTATCTCTTCGCTTTTCGATTGGGCATTCTTCCAGCCGGAAATGATCACGATCGTGATCACGATCATTACCACGATCATTGCTACGATCATGATCGTTATCATGATGATGATCATGATGATGATCACACGAGATCTTTCTTGTTTCTTTTTCGGTGAACTCGGACGACAACGACACGCAAATCGGGCGCTCGTAGCACGTTCCGCAGTGTGTCTGTGTTTGTGTATGTATTTGTGTCTGTGTATGTATTTGTGTTGGTTTGTGCTGTGATGTTGTGGTGCTTTCTGTTGTATTTGCGACAGAGTTCGAGTGCGAGTGAAGGGAAGCAGAAGCAGAAGCACAAGCAGAAGCAGAAGCACAAGCACAAGCACAAGCAGAAGCACAAGCAGTATTGGAAGCGCAAGCATTGTCAACGTCCGCGGATGAAGAAAAAGGCTTGTTTGACCGCCATTGCTTTTCTTCGATCGCAACCATGGTTTTGATTTGGATTGTTTGGACTTGTTTGGACTTGTTTGGATGGTTTGGACTTGTTTGGACTTGTTTGGACTTGTTTGGACTTGTTTGGACTTGTTTGGATTATTTTTTTAGAATTGTTCTGTAATGGACTAACCTTACCGGTACTTGTAATACTTACCTGGTACCTTACGGTAACCATACGGTAAGTTAACCGTACGTTGGTTGAATTTGGATTTGAATACAAGTAGTTTTTTTAAACACCGAAACAGTTCTCAACGAAATGAAGTTTCTTTTAATGCTTAACTTACCTGCATTATGGTTTAAACTGTTTAATGAAGTTTTGAATGAGTCTCAAATCATCTACTTCGTACTACGTACTACGTACTACGTAATTACTACGTAAGTTACTACGTACCGGTACCGTAACTTATTACGGATGGTAGTTGGCCTTTTTTTCTTCAGACGTGCTTGTTATCACGTAAAAATTGTCAGTCATGCACCGAAATTCGCCAGTCATGCACCAAAATTCTCCAGTCATGCAGTTCTTGTTGGCACGCCGTTCACATCTCAGTCTCGTGATCTGAGTCGTGGCTAATTTTGATCGGGGTTCCGAGTAAGGTAAACGAACCGGTGCCAAGGTAACCTTAAGTAAACCTTACGTACAGTAAGATTAATTAATCCTTACCTAAGATTAATCTTACCGATAGAAAGTGAAAGGAGAAAGTTAACCTTCTCAAGTTACGAGGACGTACCAGTAAGATTAAAATTTGTAGTAGTAATTTGTTGAGAACGCGCTTCGATCCCTTTGGTAAGATTACGAGGTAAGTTACCGATACCGGAACGATACAGTGCTCTCCTTTTATCCGTTGGAGCATGTGCCGGTAAGTTACGTAGGGTAATCTTACGGTATGATGATCGTATCGCGACCAGAATGTTTCAAAATCAGGATTCCGCTCCCGGTAAGGTTACCATGGTTCGGCTGTATTGTCATGTTCGAAACTAATTCAAAATTAAGCCCATTCAGCACGACTGGTCACAACTTGTCGTTGGAACCCGAGTTCCATGAGATTTGAACGTCCAAGTACAGTAATTACGGTAAGGTAAGGCTTACTCGTATAAGTTCGCAATTCTGGTAACTACGGTAAACCTTACCGGTATTTAGTATTTTTATTTCGTACTTCGTACTTCGTAATTACCATCGCCTACGAACAAGTAAGGCTAAGGTTACCAGTAAACTTACCGGCACCAGTACAAGTAGATGTAAACCTTAACCTTACTGTACCAGGTACAATTACATGCGGTAAATTACCAGGTAATCTTACTCGAACGGAGGTTCCATCCTCGACAAAAACTCGATCGGCATGCACGACTGTTTTGAGTTCCGAATGTGTGGCGACACGAGAAACCACATACAATTACCAGGTAACTTCCCGTGTCGTAAGATTATCGGTCATACCGTAAGATTAGCAGTACAAGTCAGAAGAATCAAAATCATCTAGGTAAGATTTTTACGGTAACCTTACGTGTATCACTCATTCCTTCGAAGCTTTTCTTTTCCGCAAGATTGCGAGTTGATTCTTTTTTCGGCTACAATAAGAGTAGAAGGTCTGTTTGAGAGATTTCGATGTCTGAGATTTTCGAAGTAAATTAAGATTTACTTGTAGGATGACCTCCTTACTACTACAGGTAAGTAAGATTAACTTACTCGTTGTACCGGGTACGAACTCGGAGTGCAGTGCATCCAAAGTCGTGAGTGAAATTCTCAATCAACAGAATACGGTACATCACAAAACAACGCAAAACATCACAAAAAAAAACACACAATACAACGAAACGAAAACTCCATACTCCATAAACTCCGAATCGAATAGGCCACTTCCCAAGGAAATTGGCCATGGGCAGAGACAGAGTTGGAAACAGAACACGCAAAACTACTACCAAAATTAACAAGAACAACAGCGGCAACAACAGCAGCAACAACAAGAAAAATTCTGACGGAGATTCTAAAAGAAATTCGGACAGAAATTCCAGCAGAAACACCAACGACAACGGGATTCGCAGCAACGAGATTGACATCAGCAACAACAGCATCAGCATCAGCAACAGCATCAGCATCAGCGACATCACCGGCATCAAAATCAAGAAGAAAGAATCCAAGAAGAAGAAACCGAAACAATCGCCAAGGGGCAGCAGCAGCAGCAGCAGCAGCAGCAGCACAAAGAGCAACGGGACCGGCAGCAGCTCCTACAGCAATACTAACAGCAACAGCAACAGCGTTGGCACCCACAGCTACCGCACGGCAGAGACCGTCCAGGTTTCTAACATTTCCGGAAGCAGTAGCAACAACAGCAGCAACAGCAACAGCAGCAACAGCAGCAAAAATCGCAAATCGCCCTCTTTCACTTCTTCCAGCTCACCTTCATCTTCAAGTTCCAGTTCCAGTTCCAATTCCAATTCCAATTCCAATTCCAATTCCAATTCCAATTCCAATTCCAGTTCCAGTTCCAGTTCCAGTTCCAGTTCCAGTTCCAGTTCCAGTTCAACTACATTGACACCCACATTTTCCAGGGCAGGCCATAGCCTCACACCGCCGAGAATTTCCCTCCGCCTTCGTTCGCGATCAAGCATCAGCAGCCAGCCGGTGGACCTCGACGAACTGATAGACACCATGCGTCAGACCAATCGGAACAACAACAGCAACAGCGAAACCGAAGGAGCCTCTGCCTCTGTCTCGCTCCGACAGCATCGGCAGTCGGCAGCCCTTTCTCCCGCCGAAACCTTTGACACCGTCCCCCTGACTCCGTCCTCTTTCTCCTCCTCTTCTTCCACCTCGTCCGCCAACGAAAACGAAAACGAAAACGATTCATCAAGAGACTACCTTCCGGTGTCGCTCCTTAACTTTGACGACGCAGCTTCTGGGTCTGCTTTTGGATCTGCCCATCCGAAAAAGAACAAAGACAAGAACATCGACGAGAACAAGAACAAGAACAATCGTTCCACCACCAGCAAGGTGGTCATCGAGCACCAGATGAAAATGGCATCGTCACCCTCCCCGAAACGAGATCGCTCGCGCTCACACTCCGTTGCGGTTCCGTTGTGCGTCTGGTGGATCAAGCCTCTCCTGGGCCTGGGCATCCTGGCGCTGGTCCTCGCCGGAGCAGCTTCGGTCTTTGGGTGGCTATTCAAGTTTCCTTCCCTGAATCAACAGGTGGACGCCCTCAAGGTCGAGATCGAGAACCTGAACGGCCAGATCTCCCGCCTCGAGGGAGAGGTAGACCGCCTCGAATCGGAAAACGACCGCTATTCGTATTTGAACCAGCAGCTAAATGGAACAGTCTGGGACCTGCACGAAACCCAGCAGGACCTCAACGCGACCAACCAGGACCTGGAGGACACGGCTCTGACTCTAGAAACCACCACCGGCGAGCTGTCCGAGAAGGTCCAGGAGCTCAGCGCCCGGAACAACGAATACGCCAAACTGAACGCCGGGCTGGAGGCCACCGTCCAGCAGCTCGTGGCCGAGGCGGCCTCGGTAAAGACCGCCCTGGAGGGACTCGAACAGGAGCACGCGCTGCTTTCCAACACAACTGCTTCCCTCCGGGAGCTCGCGATCCGATTTTCAGACGCCACCAACGCCACCAACGACACGCTAGAGCTGCTCACGCTGACGCTGGAGGGATTCGTGGCCGAGAACGACAGGCTAGAATCCCTGAACGGGGACCTGTTTGCCGGTTTGACTTACCTCAACGTGACGCTGGCCCTGGGGCAGGGCCAGCAGCAGGCGCAGCACGCCTCTCTGACGCAGCTGGTGGCGACCCTCGGCGACCAGGTACGGACCCAGCAATTGCTGACCAAAATACAGCTCGAGATTTCGTACCGGCAGCTCCTGAGTGGTTGGGATTGCGACCTGAAGAGCGCGTTTGGGGACAGTGCCACCACCGTCGCCACCATCACAGAAACTAGTAGTACCAACCACCAAAATCAACAAGATTCGCTGCTGGTGATTTCGAAGGAGCTCGCCGATTACATCGACGACCGGGTCCTATCCAAGATGTGCCTCGACGAAATGGATTTCTTGGACTACCTATATGCGACGCAACCGTTGGTAGTGGTAGAGAAGGAGGAGGAGGAGGAAGTGATCGACGGAAACACGAACACGAACTCGGGCAGTGTAGCGTACCTGTATTCCATTGAGTATGACCAATTCGTCCGCGGACTGGTCCTGTACACCGAGCGGGCAATGGCGTACTACTTTCCTCCCGACCAAGGGGGTGCAGGTGTGGATGCATCTGCATCTGCATCTGCAACTGTTGTCGCCAATGGAAATGGAAATCGAAATCGAAATCGAAATGGCTTGAGACTCGATGACTGGATTGATGCCGGGTTTCGGTGCCAAACCCTCGAGTCTCCTTTTGTTTGGAAAAACGTCTCCGAGCGGACAACGAACACACGAAGTGCATCCGCGGGAACAACGGGAGAACAACAAGCAGGAAGTATACTCGGCGAAAGGCTTGGGATCGAGACGTCGGAAGCGTCCGCAAGCGAAAGCAATAGCAACAATAGCGAAAGTGACAGCGACAGCGACATCAATAACAATCTTTACCACGTGAGACGGCGTAAGCGGCGCCGAGCGCACAACAACAACAACAACAACAACAACAACAGTTTGTAATCCGGTCGTTCGGAATTTTGAAGTGAAGGTATTACTGCCATCAACAATATTGTTTGGTCACGGAGGAGCCATTGGATCGTCACCTTTTTCGAATCACCAGCATACGTTATTCCTATTTTATGCTCTGAATAATAAAGTATTACTTCGTTTTTGTTGAATAGCAGTTGATTGCTGTATTATTATTTTGTTTCAATCGATACTGTTGTTGTTGTGAACATTCGGACATTGTGCTGTGGTGGGGTGTGGTATGGAGGTGTAGTAGCTCGATATAGCAGCCATTATATTATAAGATACAGACAGACGAAACTGCTGTATTACAGTAAGGAAATAAGAAACTACTACTAAACAGGATGCTACGGTAACCTTACACCGCAGAATGCTAAGCAGAATGCCAGACCACGTCTGATAACTGTCACGCGACCCAACGCGACCTACCGTATTTCTAAGAAAACACATACCTAAAATAATATGCAAGGCGCAACGTTTACCTTTATTTTCTCAAGATTTCCTCAATGTTTTTCACGACCTCCCCATATCCCAACAAAAATAAAAAACCTTACGAGTACGGTACCCATGACGACAGTCGAGCAAATACAAAATTTCTTTTTGTACCTACGGTATATCCCTGTACAATTTGTACCGTAAAATCGAATTTTTTGATTGGCTCATTTGGTATCTTCTCTACAAGTGGTAAGCCTTACGTAATTATGACAATATGGGTGTCCAATCACTTTATTTTGCTACTCGCAAATCACTTTATTTTCACTGTGTATCATCGCAGAATCACTCTTTTTGTGCTCCACTCACTATTTTCTTCAGCAGGAATAACACAAATCACTGCTGTTTCAATTCACAATCCGACTTATTTTGAGCAGAGTTGCTTTATTGCACTCCGTCCCGAGAACGAAGAGAACCCTTTGGTAGGCTCTTGGCTCATTGTACTTTAGTCCGAATAACAACCTTTTCTGGAAAAAGGAATGAGTACCCATTGGACGAGAGATTGTTTGCTGGAAAGATATTGTTTGACTTGGCCCCCAAACATATACATCTTGAAAGCAATAAATCTGCATCCATTGCTGGTAGGATTCCAAGAGGCTCAAGTTCTTTGTATTCGTGACGTAGGAGGAAGAAGACAACGGCAGTGTTATTTGTTTCCTGCCCTACTCCTCCCTACTATCCATTCCTAGCCGGTGAGTGATTCCAACCAACCGGGTGTGTTGTTTGTTTCCTTCAACCCCTACGATCTAACGATCGAAGCCTGTGGTTTGTTCCTTTCAACGACCGTTATGATCCTTCGATCCTACGATCCAAGCCTGTGGTTTGTTCCTTTCAACCACTACGATCCTTCGATCCAAGCCGGTGGTTTGTTCCTTTCAACCCATTCGATCCAAGCGTGGTACAATCCTACGATCCAAGCCGGTGGTTTGTTCCTTTCAACCCCTACGATCCTTCGATCCAAGCCGGTGGTTTGTTCCTTTCAATCCCTACGATCCTACGATCCAAGCGTACGATTCTTCGATCCAAGCCGGTGTGTGACTCCAAGTCGGTGGTTTGTTCCTTTCAACCACTACGATCCAAGCGTACGATCCAAGCGTACGATCCAAGCCTGTGGTTTGTTCCTTTCAATCCCTACGATCCTACGATCCAAGCGTACGATTCTTCGATCCAAGCCGGTGAGTGACTCCAAGTCGGTGGTTTGTTCCTTTCAACCACTACGATCCAAGCGTACGATCCAAGCCTGTGGTTTGTTCCTTTCAATCCCTACGATCCTACGATCCAAGCGTACGATTCTTCGATCCAAGCCGGTGTGTGACTCCAAGTCGGTGGTTTGTTCCTTTCAACCACTACGATCCAAGCGTACGATCCAAGCCTGTGGTTTGTTCCTTTCAATCCCTACGATCCTACGATCCAAGCGTACGATTCTTCGATCCAAGCCGGTGGTTTCTTCCTTTCAACACTACGATCCTTCGATCCAAGCCGGTGTGTGACTCCAAGTCGGTGGTTTCTTCCTTTCAACCCCTACGATCTTACGATCCAAGCGTACAATCCTAAGATCCAAGTCGGTGGTTTCTTCCTTTCAACCCCTACAATCCTAAGATCCAAGTCGGTGGTTTGTTTCTTTCAACCACTACTACGATCCTAAGATCCAAGCCTGTGGTTTGTTGTTCCTTTCAACCCCTACGATCATACGATTGTAGCCTGTAGTTTGATCCTTTCAACCTCTACGATCCAAGTGTACGATCCTTCGATCCAAGCCGGTGTGTGATATGCGAGCAATGGTACAATGTATGCCTAGTTCAATAAAAATACTCTCTTACTTTCTTCTGTAGTCTCTAGGAATATCGTCGATGCTGTTAGACGAATGGTTACTAACCTTTCACTCGTCCACTTCCATCGCCTGCAATTACAAGCCACTTGGATTGCCTCCAAAATTGATCCAATTCGATCAGCTACAACGATTTCAAGCCCAATGTAGATAATAATTAAAAGAACAGCAGATTAGTAGCAAACAAATTTGCCTCCACCCCTACTACATCATGTTAGCAAGTAATGACTAGTACTAGAGCAGCAAGCACTTGTCCTCTGGTGTAAGCTGGTGATTGCAAATAATAATGAACAGGACAGCAAGAGGGAGAATAGCAAGCAAAACAATTAGCACCCTGTACATCCAAGCAAAACAGCAAGAAAAACAGCAAGAAAAACAGCAGGAAAAATAGCAAGAAAAACACTAAGCAAAACACTAAGCAAAACACTATTTGGTTTATCAGTTAGCACACTGAATATTTTACTATAATATTGGTCTGATAAAAGATAGGGTATGTAGATCTGGTACAAATTCTACAGAAGGGCCCAGCATGATCCCGCTTAGCATCCTCCTGTTCACTCCCCCCCTTAGCACAGTACAGTTCCGTTTATCAGTTAGTAGCACACTGAATATTTTATGATAGTAGTATGATTGGTCTGATAAAAGATAGGGTATGTAGATCTGGTACAAATTCTACTAGAAAGGCCCAGCATCCTGCTTAGCATCTTGCTTAGCATCCCTGGAATGGTGGAAATATTACATTTCTTAATTTAGGTAGGTCATTTTGTCTATTTTCTAAGTGATATATGCCAGTACTGGAGGAAATCTGCATAACTAAATAGATGTGACATCCAAAGTACTATTGGGTCTTTTGTTGGACTAGACTTTTTTTTCGTAGTCCCAGGCATACAGCATAGGGTGAGGACTATTGACACTGGAATGGTGGAAATAGCCCATTTATGAATTTAGGTAAGTCATTTTGTCTATTTTCTAGTCATCATGACATATTGGGAAGTACTGGAGGAAATATGCATCAAATATATGTGACATCCAAACTATTGGGTCTTTTTGACTCAGACTTTTTTCGTAGTCCCAAACATACATAGGGGGAGGACTATTGGGGCTGGAATGATAAAAATATTCCATGTATTGATTTACATAGGTCATTTTATAGTTTAGTAGTTACTGTTACTACTAGTAGTAGTACTAGTGTATTTTTTATTGTTACTACTAGTGTCTTTTTGCTGATTTGCGAAACCGATGTCTGTCCTTTTTCCGCTGCTTTTTACCAGTGTCCTTTGTCCTTTTTCCTTGTTGGGGTGCACAAGGTTTTGGAGTAATCTTATTCTTGGCATCGAACATCACCTTGGCGGCTGGCTACGTAACTTACCTGCCTGCCTGACTAAGGTTTACCTAATTGCTAGCTACTAGGCAGTGTCCGTACCTTACCGTACCGTACCGTACAGTGCGCATGCAGTACTAGTAGTAGTACCAAACCTTTTCTTTGTGTGCTATCGTATCACACCGAGGAATCAATCGGTCTTGGTCCTACCCATGGCATGGCATGGTAGTCGTAGATTCCGATGAAAGACCGTGCGTGTATGGTATGGTATGGTAAGGTATGGTGTGATATGGTGTGATATTGTATGGTATTCGTGGTTTTCGTTTTTGTCTTCGCCACCATGATTGTCCGGAAGGAAAACATTGCGAAGATCGTATCAATCATCTCAAGATAATAGCAATAAATACGAAAGAAATACGAGTAATGACAATGATACTAAGTATTGAAATAATAGTATTAGTATCTTCTCCACCCGTGGATCGGGATTCAGCAAAACACGCGGTTTGACTCGCTCCGGGAGAGGGTTTTGCCGTCGTCGTCGATGATGTCGATTTTGTAGTGCATGATGTCGAAGATGATGTTTGGATCTCCCTTTGCTATCGTCATCCGATGCAGCCAACACATACTGTTTCCGTTCGGTTCAGTTAGGTCAGTTTCGAGCTCGAATGAGCGGAAAGCAAACGAGTTCTGACTCAGGAAAAGTTACCGGTACTTTAGTTGTCCAATGCAGAAGCAGCCACATAGGTCGGGTGATCGGTCCTGTCGAGTCGGATTGATAAAAACCAAACGTCGTGCTTCAAGGATTCTGCGGACTATTGGCAGTCGTGTCTATTCGTTAACTGCCCGTGCCGGAAAGGATATTCACACGTCACACGCATGATAGGTCCTGCAAATCGTTCCAAGGAATGCAAAGGAGTCGTTGGGGTGATGTTCCAAGATTACGTGGGCGGTAAAACAGAAAAATACCGTAACGTGAAAAAATATCCATCCGTCTCAATTCCTAAGTGATTGTGATCGTAAGAGTACCGTAGTGACAAAAAAGTTGGAAGTCGAAGTCTTTCGTAAGCCTTAATTACTTGTACGTACCAGTAAACCTTAGTTTGTTACGAAGAAAAAGTGTTTTCTTGGGTGAGTTGTCTATTCAAGCTTTCGACTGTTGCATCACGTTCTTCCAAGGGTTCCATAATTGTGTCAATAAATGTTTCGAAATTCCATAATATAAGGTTCGATGTTAGAGAAGACTGTTGCATCACGCATAAACCAATGATGAATCTATTTCCGGACTGACGAACAGGTTGGATCCATTTTCGGTTAATTGAAGTACCGGCCCAAGCACATCGTCCTATTAGTCTTATCAAATACCGTAAGTATGAACGGTTGGACCGATACCGGTAGAATCTTACAATTGCTTCGATCCGCATTCGGCTTAATTTAAATAAAAAGAATATCGATCGACATTGGAACACATACCGTACCGATTCTGGACGAAGGCAACTGTGCTTCAATGCCACTGCCCTGTGACGGAATCGGCGATGGAGAAGTCCTTACCATACTTTGTTGGTCGGTGTCCATAATAAAGACGGGGCTGCTAACCGAACCAGATAGGTTAAAATGGTTCGCTCTTTCGTCCGGAAGCTGGAGGCCCATCGTGATTTCAAGACCGATGGGCACAAACTCTCAAACCCGGCAGATCCGTCTGTTCTCGTACGCAACCGGATGCGAATCAGAAACAACTACGTAGTAATTACTGGTTAACCTTACTGTACTTCGTACGAGTACGAGTAAGGGGAAGTTTCCTCCCATCGCCGAAAATGCCTTCTGAAAACTACATTCGAAGGACAGGCTTTCCTACTGTAAGGCTTACCCCTTCTGCGAAAATACGAAAACAATTCGAATTCTTGGGATTGTCGTTCCTGTCACGCAACCCATAACCCACCATCCGACGGGTTGCAGTCGTGCGAGATGTGTTCATGATCATTATTTAACGACTAACCGCATACTAAACCTTAAGGTTACTTGTGCGGTCCTTGGATGTGAACCTGGATTCTAAATGTTGTGAGATTATTATTTATGCAGTGTCCGTGTTTTTCCAGTTAAACAATACGTAATTCCAGGTACGACTGCGCAAAATTGGCGTCCCAAACACTGAACAACGCCAAAAACGATTTCTCTTCGATTCACAAGATCTTGTTCTCACAATTTCAATTTGGCTCACCTTCCAAAGCGACAAAGCAAAACAAAGCGAAGCAAAGCAAAGCAACGCAACGCAACGCAACTCAACGCAACGCAATCCGATCATCAAAACAACAGCACGGTAAACAAGACAAACTACAACAAGCACGACGTACTTCTGCTTGCCTACCTACTACCTACCACAATGATGCTCCACGCCAAGTCTTCCATCCTCCTCGCCGTTCTGGCGGCAACAGCCTCTCCAGTGTTTGGCCAAAACGATCACGCTCGAAGCTCTCCCGTCCTTTGGGGTCGCGACAGTGACCGCGAACTCTCCTCCCGCGAACGATCTGTCGACGGTGTTCGAATGCGAACACATGCCAGCAGGACGGCCAAAAAGAACGACCAGCGCATCGTCGGCGGAGAACAGTCCAAACCCGGCGACTTTCCCTACTTTGTCGAAATGGGCGGGTGCGGTGGCGCCCTCATCGCCCCGGACATAGTCCTCTTTGCCGCCCACTGTGGCAACTGGAAGAACAATCAGGTCAACGTCGGGTCCTACACGAAATACACCACTGCTCACAACTCCCAGCCCCGCTTTTGCGATAAGTGGGTCGGCGATCCCCTCTACAACGCCAACACTTTAGACTACGACTTTGCCCTCTGCAAACTCGACAGCCCTGTTGACTTCGACCAGTCCTTTGTCAAGCTTGAGCTCAACACGGACAACAACTTTCCATCCGCCCAGTCAGACCTCATCGTCATGGGACACGGTGCTACCTCCGAGGGCGGCTCTTCCGCCAACGATCTGCGCAATGTCACCGTTCCAAGCCTTAGCAACACCGAGTGCCAGCAATACTATGGATCAGGAATCACCGACAACATGATCTGCGCCGGATTCCCCGGCGTCGGCGAGAGGGATTCCTGCCAGGGCGACTCGGGGGGTCCCATCATCCAGCGGCAGTACATGAACGACGGCACCTTTCTCGACTATCACGTCGGGGTCGTCTCCTGGGGAGAAGGCTGCGCTCGTCCGGGATATCCCGGCGTCTACGCCCGCACCAGCAAGCGGATCGACTGGATCCAGAGCACCGCCTGTGGCTTGGGCAGCGTCGCCTCCTTTTGCCCGAATCCGCCCCCGTCCTGCAACACCGGCCAGGAACTCACTGTCGAGGTGACCACCGACCAATACTCCATTCAGGAAAACTTTTGGCAGCTCACCCAAAACAACAACGTCGTGATGGAGCGCCGTTTCCTTGTTAGAGACTACGCCAGCACCCAAAAGGTGTGCCTCGAGCCCGACACCTGCTACAACTGGGAGATCACCGACTCGTACGGGGACGGAATCACCGAGAACGGAAGCTACAAGCTCACTCTGAATAACCAAGTCGTTGACTCGGGTGCCGGAAACACCATCGGCTCTGGCAAAACTGTCGAAGTTTGCACCGGCAACGGCACTCCCACGCCTCCAACCGACCCTCCCACTTTCGCTCCGGTTGTCCAGCCCACTCTCGCACCGGTCCAAAACCCCGACACCAGCAGCTGCGGCGGCAACACCAAGGTCCAATTCCGTGTCGAACTCCAGACAGACAATTTTGGGATAGACGTGCAATGGTGGGTCCAGAATCGTGACACATCTGCAACGCTCTTTTATGGAACCAACTACGGCGACAACATGAAGTACATCCTCCCGTCTGCCACCGAATTTTACTGCCTCGAGGAATCCCAGTGCTACAAATTTGAGGTTTTTGATGCCTATGGCGACGGATTGTCGGACGGCTCAACCGGTTACATCAGGGCCATTCTCGACGGCAAGGCCATCAAGACATTCGAAGGCAACTACGGGAGTTTGGTGTCGCACGACTTCTGCGTCGACGCTTCCAATGTTGAGCCCACTCCTCCACCGACACCGACACCGGCCCCAAACCCCCCGCTCACGCCGCCTCCCACTCCCACGGGCTCGGAAACCAACACCGAGACCACGACCGAGATCGACGACGCCAACACCGACTTTCCCACCAAGGCCCCGACCCCTAACGCGACACCCACCACAAGCCCCCCCACCGCTTCTCCCACCGCTTCTCCTTCGGCTTCGCCCTCGGCGTCTCCAACCCCTGCTCCCACTCCGGCTCCCACTCCTTCTCCGACCGCGTCGCCCACTCCTTCTCCGACCGCGTCTCCCACGCCCGGGGCTAGCGAAGAGACTACCAGCTCCACCACGGACTCGTGCGAGGACAATCCCGACTTTCGCTTCCAAAACAAGAAGAAGAAGAACTGCAAGTGGCTCTCCAAGCAAAAGAAGAAGAAGCGCAAGAAGTTCTGCAAGAAGAAGCACAAGATGGGCAAGGAAAAGGGCAGGGTCTTTGACTTTTGTGCCAAGACCTGCGGAGAGATCGGACTCGGAGAGTGCGCCACCAAAAAGGGCAAGATGGTTACCATTTCCATCTAAATGGCAACCAACCACACTGCAGGCACTGCCGCAACAAAGACCCAAACGAAAACGAAACTGTAATGAAGCGCTACTACTCGAACTACTACCACCAGCCACCATCGGACAGTCCACCAAGAATATGATGTGCTAAATCCGCTAAAACCTAGATTTTTATTATTTGGAGCGAAAGTGCCTTTCTTAAGCTCGAATTACTATTTTTTGGCTCCAAAAACAAATCTTTTGCTGCAAACTCAAATATTTGCGTCGAAAAATTAAGTGCGCGGTCGAAATTCGTTGTTCAACCACCATTAGGGTTAAGGGTTATAGCGCTGTACGTCTAATCGGCTCATTATTTGGTATCTTTTACGTCATTATGACAATACGGTAAGGTTTTATGGGTGTCAAAAGAGACGAGAGCCGACGACACCCACCGGTTTTGCAAATCACTGTATTAAACAATCACTGTATTTTGCTCCTCGCTCTCGCAAATCACTGTATTTTCACTGTGTATCCTCGCAGAATCACTCTTTTTGTGCTCCACTCACTATTTTCTTCAGGAATAACACAAATCACTGCTGTTTCGATTCAGAATCCGACTTGCTTATTTTGAGCCAAGTTGCTTTATCGCACTCCGTCCTGAGAACGTGGAGAACCCCCTCTGGCAGGCTCCTGGCTCATTGTTGTACTTTAGTCCTTAAACATCCTTGTACTGGAAAAAGGAAGAAGTACCTCTCGGGGGTAGGATTCCAACAGACTCAAGTTCTTTGTTTTCGTGACATAGGAGGAAGAAGACAACGGCAGTGTTATTTGTTTCCCGCCCTTCTCCCTACTATCATTCCTAGCCGGTAGTAAGTGATTCCAACCAACCGGGTGTATTTGATTCCGTTTCTTTCAACCCCTACGATCCTTTGATCAAAACCAGTTGTTTGTTCCTTTCAACGACCTCACGGTCCTATGATACTAATGATTCCCCTTACGATCGATTCCAAGTCTGTGTGGTATTCATTCCCCCTATGATCGATTCCAAGCCGGTGTGGTAGTCATCCTGGTTCCTATCAACCCCTGTGATCCAAGCGTAAGATCCCTCGATCCAAGCCGGTGGTTTGCTCCTTTAAACCAACCCATATGATGATCCTACGATCCATTCCCAGCTGGTGTGTGATTGGTGGTTTGTTTCCCCCTACGATCAATTCCAAGCCTATATTATGTGCACCTACATATCACGAAAAATCATACTGAGAGCACGCAAAATCATACTGAGAGCTGATCCTCTGCTATTAGTAATATTAAACGATAATTTAATGTAGACTGCAGCGTTGTAGATCTCCCTTGTAAATCGAAGCGTTGTTCACCTACCTCCCTTGTAACTGGATGCGTTGTTGATCTCCTCCCTTCATCCCCTACGATCCAAGCCTGTGGTTTGTTCCTTTCAACTCCTAGGATCCTTCGATTCAACCCTGTGTGTGATTCCAAGCCCGTGGTTTGTTCCTTTCAACCCCCACAATCCTTTGATCCAACCCTGTGGTTTGTTTCTTTGAACCCCTATGATGTTTGTTGATTGCAAGAAATATAACAGCAAGCAAAACAGTTAGCACCCTCCCGTACATCCAAGCAAAGCAGCAAGCAAAGCAGCAAGCAAAGCAAAACACTATTTGGTTTATCAGTTAGCACACTGAATATTTTATGATATTGCTCTGATAAGAGATAGGGTATGTAGATCTGGTACAAGTTATAGATACAAGGCCCAGCATCCTGCTTAGGAGCATCCTGCTGTTTGGTATCCCCCTTAGCACACTACAGTTCAGTTTATCAGCTAGCACCCCCTGTAGATCTTCTAATACGGTACCGTTCTGTATCGGTGTTCTAAGAGCCGAGGAATGTACTAACTATGATACATATCTAGTATCCTATTATAGGATTCTAGCACCCAGTACAATCTCAAAGTACATTAAATAGATGTGACATCCAAAGTATTGGGTGTTTCATACTAGCACACACTATCTTGGATATCTTCATAACCACCAGATCTGCATACCCCAGCTGTTACTACCATTCCCGCATTAGATCTTCTTATGGTGGTGCTAACAAAAAGAAGATGGAACTATACAGAGGAAGAAAGGGGGGATGCTGTTACTAGTAAACAGGATGCTGAACAGAATGCTAGGCCCCTCTGGCAGAGATTTGTACGGGAGCTATGTACCCCAGCTGGTAACCTTGTTACCATTCCTGTATTAGAAGAGATAGTACATGGTGCATGGTACTAGTAGTAGTACTATTAGATAGTAGATTGAACTGTACATAGGTACACCAGCAGCTCGTGCTGGTGGAAGATCATATTTCACCAGCAGTACAAGTATTTACTACTAGTACTGTAGTACCATGCTTTGAGCAACTTCTTGTAAGGATGAATCCCTAGCGTTCTAGTACTACTAGTACTACTACTAGTACTAGTGAATAGCGGAGGCCAGCAATACTACGAAGATGAGGAGTACGAATATGAGAGATCAATACACAATGATCCATGGCAAACAACAAATTACCAAACGGTGTTAATATTACTACGCGGGACGAACTTCTGGATAAAGGCACCAGCATGCAACCGACAATGTCGGACGTGAGCAACAACCACCACGATGCAAACTTCTAGCAGGCATTCAATCAAGAGGGAAGCAGTTCCATACCGTACTTCCTACTACTAGTAGCACTCGCAGTGATACCGTTGTATCAGATAATAAAGAACGGCGAATTGATTACTCCGTTTCACTACAGCAGTACTTCGTAAATAAGAGTTCCTTCGTAGGGTAGTACTACTTATTATTATTATTTTGTTTCGATCGATACAGTACTGTTTTCGTGAGCATTCGAACAATGTCGTGTGGTGTAGTGTGGTGTGGCTCCGTGATGTTGCCGCTCGTGCTCTGCTCCGTCATCTTGCTAAGAAGTACAGTTGCAAGTTGTGGGGCCGCTGTCGAGTCGGCTGGTGTGCGCAATGAATGAGGAGGATTTTTTGATCCGTTGGTTTTGGTTTCGGTGTTGTCGTTGGGTACCGTACTGCAGTGTTTGTTTTGTTTTGTTTTGTTTTGTTTATTTCTTGTGCTTGGGAAAGAGCGCCTCCTCAAAGTGCTTCCACAAGATGCTGAACAATATTCCCTGCATACCATTGGCCAGGATTTTCGTCTCGAGTCCCCGGAAGAAGAGGCCGCGCACGCCGGATTCCTGGATGACGTTTCGAACGACCTGCGTGTAGGAGATTTGTTCCGGATAGGATTGCTTGTAGACCTTGCAGACGCGGATGGAGTTGGAACACGTGTCGCTGACGGCCGACGAGCAGAATCCGAGCAGGGCCCGGCGTCCGAGCTCCGAGAGCTGGTCGTCCTGCTTGGGGATGGTGGCGCTCAAGAAATTGTAGGTGAAGAACCACGGGTAGTGCCCGACAAAAGTGGCCGAGGCGGCGGCGATGGCTCCGTTGTACAGCGCGAGGGGTCCGGCCGTCTTGACCTTGTCGGTGACGGCAGAAAACTTTCCGGTGACCTGCATAGTGGTCTGTAGTGCGGTGCAGTTTAGTTTAGTTTAGTTTAGTTTGGTGCAGTGAAGAGGAGTGGGGTGTGGTGTAGTGTGAAAGCGGATGGCATTTTTTGGCATGGCATGGCATTGCACGGAATTTCATTTGGGTCGTCGTTATGGTTGAAGTTGTCGTTGTCGTTATTGTTGTCGTGATTTTGCAAACAATGTTTTTGGTGGGTTATTTATTGGTGCCGTCAATTTGTCAAAAATATTGGTAGTGCAGCCGGTGTATCGAGTGATGTAAATCGTTGCATCGTTGCAATGTGTCGAGAATGGAATCAATCCGCGGAATAGAATCCATAGTAGTAATGCGTAGTGCGTAGTATTTTGTTGCGCGGCGACGGAATGCCAATGTTGTGTCGGTGGAATCCGATTCATCCAGTCATCCATTCGACAACGAATGCATGGCGCAAAGCAAGGCGAAAAAACAGAACGGAGTGGTTAGATTGGAATGACCGGTCCAAGGATGGAGCGAAAACAATGCAAACGTTCCACATGACATTGCACATTTCACAGCGCAAATCATAGTGTACTAGACTATACTATTATCATATCACATCATATAGTTTACAATATATATATTCATATACAATACGTACCTTGACGGTGTCGACGGGCATCAAAAAGATTCTCCATCCGGCGGCCGCGGCCGAGGCGCACATTGTCTTGGCGGCCACCGGCAGATCCTTGGTCGACTCAAAGTTGTCGAGGAGGGTGAGGACTCCGGTGTTGGCGGCCGTGTCTCCGAACCGGGAGAGAGGACCCTGGACCAGCGCGGGGAGGACGCCCCGGTAGAATCGGGGAATTCCTCCGTCGGAGTACAAGTAGCGAAGGGCACCGAAAAAGGTTCCGCCGTTGCGGTATTGGTAGTTGACCTGTCGTGACAATATTGTGTGCATGTGTGTTTGTGTTTGTATGCGTTGTGCGGTATGCCATGCAGCGGTATGCGACGGCAGGATGGTACGTATGTAGTGCGATTGGATAATTCGATGAGATGACACGAAATGGGATGGGATGGGATGGGATGGTTGGATTGGCATAGTTTCGGCGTTTGTTGTGTGTGTTGTGTGCATGATGCGAGGCGAGGCGATGCAAGAATGTCGAGTGGCGACGGCGATCGAATACAATACAATACAATACAATACAAGGGAAGGGATTGAAACATGAAATGAAACAAAAAATAATGACAAGGAAAGAAAAAAAAAGAAAGAAAGCGTTGGAATAACAGCTGTGAGACAAACTGTCTAGGGCGGCAAGAAAGGAACGAAACCACAAATCCGAGAGGAATGAAGACAATCAATCCATTTGGAAGAGGAGGGGGCAGCGGCAGCAGCAGCAGCAACAACAACAACAACAGTCGTTGCCATGTTTCCGCAAAAACCCGGGCAGTGGATTCGACTCGATTCGACTTTCCAGCGTTCTCAACAAAGATACAAGAGGCGTCCGCTCGATGCCATTTGCGTCCGCATCGGCGTCTATCGACACGCTGTCGCTCCGGTTACGATGAGAACCTCTGTTGTCCAACTCCCGAAAGTCATCTTCGTGCAACACCGAATGGTCAGGACAGGACAGGACAGGACAGGACAGGACTGAACTGGATTCGACCCCACTGCATTTTTAGTTTGGATTCCAGTGCCAGTGCCAGTGCCAGTGCCAGTATCAATATCGATGTCAATATCCATGTCGATGTCACTATCACTATCCATGTCAATATCAATGTCGATGTCCACTGAAAAATAACCTTTCAAAACTTCAAAAACCTCGGCTCAACTCAGCGTCACACTATCATCACTACGTAGTACGTATTTGTTTTTTTCAACAACTCACGGTGGTTCTCATCCACATGAGAGCGGCGACATTGGCTCCCATGGCAACGGCACCGGCGGTGCCTCCGCGAATGGCGGATGCCGCCGATTTATTCATGATTTCCGAAAAGGACGGAGCGGGTTTCTTGTTGGCTTCTTCCGTCGACGACATGATTGATTGAATTGTTTGATTGGGCGTGTGTGTTGGTGTGGGTGTGTGGGTGTGGGTGTGGGTGTATATGCTTGGATCTCGATCTGGATCTCGATCTGGGAATGGAGAGGGATGAATGGAATGGAATGGAATGGAATGGAATGGAACGGAATGGAATGGAACGGGACGGAATGGAATCAATCGCGGTCAGCGCAATCAATGAACTTTGTTGCTATTGTGTTGTGTTGCGCAATGCTGTTTTTCGTTCTTGTACGCTGCAAGACATCCGGATGCAATGTCCTTGGTAAGATCAAAAGAGGAACCGACCGAAAAGAAAAGAGTTCTGATCTCGATAATCCGGTAACTTAGGGTAATTACCGTAAGATTACCGTAAGGTAAGGTAAGATTTTTACCGTGTGCATTTTGTAAAGTGCCTCCAGAACTCGTACAAGTACGTAAGTTACTTCACCAATACCAATAAGTTACCAATGCTGGCTAGCAGTAACTTACAGTAAGGATTACGAGTAACTTACCTGAAGTTACGAGTCAGTCGTCGTCACTCGTGCCAAATAAAATTCGAAATGCGTCGCTGACGGATGCAACAGATGTGATGTTTTTCTTTTGTGTCTTTTTTTTAAAAAATACCGTAAGTAAGGTTAACTTACTTCTAAGTCTTAAGACTCACCGTAAGTTACGTAAGATGCCATGTACAGTAAATTAGAAGTAAGGTTTACTTCGTAATCATCTTAAGAAGTATTCGTACGTAGGATAGCAGTAAGCGTTATTGTACCCTTTTACCGCAACAATACCGGTACGTACGAAGCGTACTTACGGTAGGGCAAGGCAAGTGCGAAAGGTAAGATCTTTTTTTGCTCCATGGCCAGTGGGTTAAATCTTACCACAAGATTACACGTAACTTACTCATACATGTAGAATACGGTACATACGGTACGACCAAAATCCTCCGTCTTACTTTTTCAGCATCGTCATCATCATCATGCATCATCATGCATCATCCTTTAATGGTAACTTGGTACTTGTTCTACTAGTCTGATCATCCCATACTAGTAGGTAATCTTACGCGTACTAGCTACTCGTCGTACTATTGTAGTACTAAGATTACCTCCTCTACTAGTAGTAGAGTAAATCCTAGTCTCATCGTGTCATCAAAATTAAAAAAGCGCGGGAAAGCAGCAGTCAATCAGGCCCAGTCTTTTTTTCCTTCCTTTGGTCACAAGCACAATGGGACTTCTTTTTTCCCTCGCATGAGGGACATACGGTATGGCACCTAGAAGCAACTGTAACTTCTTGTTACTCAAACGGGTAAGAAGGTTACATGTACTACAATTGACTACTAGTAGGTCCATCTACCGTACACCAACAAGAATAAGCAATGCTGGTGCTGTAAGCTCCTAAAAATCATTATCTATCTGTTGGCTGTGGTTGCAAAGATACTATTGCTTGTCAGCAAATAGGGAAAGCAGCATTGACAAAAGGACAGCACGTAGTACTAGTGCTGGAAAATAGTGAGTCTACAGAGGATGATACTGTTCATGCACTATTGCATACTACACTCAGTTACTACAAGATACTCCCCTAGAGGTACAAAGAAAGGGATCGTCGGAAAGGGAGGGCATGATAGGTGTTTCTTTTAAGGTGGAAGAAGAAAGCAGAGTGACAGCGTCGGAGGGAGCTGAGCCCAAAGTGCTCAGCTGTGGTGTGACAGCTCGCTGTCTCCTATAATAATAATAATACAGCTCTGTAGGTTCAGTACTGTAGTGTACGGAGTAGCATTTGGAGTATCCATTCAGCAAGTGGTTTGATCTTGTGCTACTATGCTAGCTCAGGTTGCTAGCTTGCTTGCTTAATAACTGTCATGGTCAGACATCTGGTTATAGTACATATTGTACACAATGAGCATCGTCATACCCTAGCAGTAGCATAGTATGGTAGCATAATATGTTAGCATACCAATTTTCTCGTAGCATAAGCAACCCTAACCTTGTAGCACCATGCTACAGTCAGTGTGCTAGCATTGCACCAGGAGTGCCATACCTGGGGCTCATGTAACTGCTGGTACAAATCCTACACAAGGACCCTGGTGGTATCTTGTAGTTAGCACCCCATAGCACCTTGTAATAAGCCTGTTGCTAAGCCTGTTGCTAAGCATTTAGCACATAGCTCTAGCACCTTCTTGTAGATAGTTACTGGAGGCTAATGCCTGTAGCCTCAGTACATTTCCTACACAGGAGCCCTTAGCATAGTCCCCATAGCATCATCTTGAATATCTTAACATAGTAGTAATGCTAGCACTCACCAGCACTACACTACATGTCAAGCACTGCAGTTCTAGTAGTAGTATGATTACATCTGATGCTAGTAGTAGTAGGGTAGTAGTATAAAAATTTGACAAGAAGCAACTACTAGTACTAGTATTTCACTACCAGCCATACATATTTTTTGATTCACTACTAGACTGTGACAGCACTTTCTCTTGTCCTACCGTACTTGCTAGGATGGGCTAAGCATTGAAATGGAATAGTGTTGATGCTAGTAGTAGTAATAGTAGGAAGTATGTAGCACAGTACTGATAAACACATTTAGGTACTACTTTGTACTTATTTATTGTACATAATCTTGTTGTATTGCAATGAGTTAGCACCAAGGATGATAGTTAGCACCATGGTACTAGTATCCTTGCTAGTAATAATAATGATGGCCATTCCTTTCATTTTTCACAACCATACAATAATTTTTAGTACTATGATGTGCACATAGTATAAGTTATTGCTATTCTGTACCCCCATCAAGCTAAGTAGTAGTAGGCCTGCCGTGCACCGGAACAGTCACGAGTCCACTCGTGACTGAGAATCAGCGAGTCGACAGAATCGACGATTCTGGAGACAACTGAATCCAATAGCAGTAGACTAATCCTTAGAGCTCACAATTTGCATATCACTACTACTATTCTAATCACTAGTAGACCCGGGGTATGGCAAGGCCTGTAGCCCTGGTACAGTTTGCTACACAGGGGCCTTAGCACCCTACATTCAAACTCCGTACTTCAGCTGAGTACTGAAACTCAGCATCATGCTTAGTACTAGTAGTGGTACTACTAGTATTGAAGCCAGCACAGCTCCAACTTCTTGAATCCTGGAGCCCTCACTAGTAATTCTTGTTCCAAATCCCTACTACTAGTAGTATGGCATGGAAAGAAATAGTAAATTCTTGTTCCTAATCACTACTACTCATATGGCATGGAAAGAAAAACCATGGAAAACAATAAACAGATTGACCCAAAACATTTCCACAGAACCCCCCCCCCCTTAATCTGAAAAAAATCCTTTCTGACCCATATGATTTAAAATAGGGAAGAAAGAACAAAGAAAATCATACTGTAACCTTACCAGTGCCAGTAAGGTTTGCTCCCTCCTATTTTTGATACCACACTGATCCTACACGGTTAAGAAAGTTTAGAAGAAATGGATGTTCCGGGATTTTATTTTTTTGTTTCTATTGATGGTCTACTAGTAGTGCTGGCGGTGTAAAGATCATATTTGCCCATCAGCAATAGGAGAGCATTAGTAACAGGACAGCACGGAGTGCTGGTGGCAAATACTAGTGAGACTACAGAGGATATGTTTTAAATAACTGTCAAGTTGCTTGTGCGCGGTGTGAAATCTCCTGTACAGTAACCTGGGTAATAGTTCCTGTGTAATCACCCTCTGCCATAGTAAAACTATTGTGTGCGCAAGAGAGTGAGTGCAACCAACCAACAAGCCCGACTGCCCACACAATAGTTTTTCTATGGCAGAGGAGGGTGATTACACAGGAACTATTACCCAGGTTACTGTACAGCAGGAGATTTCCTCACACCACGCGCCAGCAAGCTCGATAGTACTACTACTAGCTAGTTCTTGTTATTGATGTAACCAGTCAAGTAGGACCCTTTTTTCCTTGCAATCATGGGTGATTTCATGAAAACAAAAAACATTCTTCTAGTACGATGTCTACGGAGGTGCTTTGGTTGAGCTGTACTAACCTGAAAGTGGACAATCCTATTGATTGAGAGCTTAATCAGATTATTTTTCTAGGTGGGATTGATTTGAAATCAGGGGAGGCGCGATTTGTAATCTAAAAATTTAAATAGTCTTTCTTAGTGTCGAGCTGCTTGAATTTTAGGAGAACCACTTGAAATCTCGCGCGCATGATTGCAAGGGAGAAAGGTGGTAAGGTTACAGTAAACCTTAAGGTTACTCGACGGTTACTGTTCAAATGCTGTTCTTGCATACAATCGGTCACTACAAGATACTCCCCTAGAGGTACAAAAGGGATCATCGGAAGCACCAGAGGGCATGATAGGTGTTTATTTTTAAGGTGGAAGAAGAATAGTGGAGGGAGCTCAGCTCAGCTCTGTAGTGTGACAGCTTTTGCTGTTTCGTATCCTTAGCACTGTACAGCGCTTTACAGTACCGTAGTGGTATTCCACTAGTACTCTTGTTTCGAAAAAAGGCCCCGTCATTCATTTCATTCCTTTCGTTTCATTATGTTTCGTTCATTTCATCTCCGTCCAAAAAAGTGGTCTTCGTATTCGTATTCGTATTCGTATTCGTATTCATCTTCTTATTCGTCTTCTTATTCGTCTTCTTTCTCGTCCTCCTCGTCCGATTCGTCGCCGCCGCCGACCAACTCGTGCAGCTCCGACGCGCTTATTGTATCCCCACGAGACCTTTTTGTCGATCGGACGAGATACACGATGACGTCCGTGACGGCCGCAGCGTCGACCTGGTGGCAACGAGGTTTTCATGTGGGAGAGTTTGAGTTTGAGTTTCTGTTTCCGTGTCTGTTGTGTGCTTGTGTCCTTTTGATTGGGAGATCTCAAGTTGTCCATGAGCCAGGAAAAGGCCCGCGTTTCTCCACCACCGGATCATCTTTGTGGTAGTACTAGCAGTAGTAGCTGTAGTAATTGTAGTAGTAATTGTAGTAGTAAATGTAGTATTTGCAGTATTTGTACTAGTAATTGTAATCTGCCATTACTAGTAGTATAGTTGTTCAATTGTTCACGCTGGGTGATCGGCCGGGATCACGTCGATGCTGATTCTGATTCTTATGATGTTCCTTCTGATGATGTTCCTTCTGATTCTGGGATATCCTTGCGGAGGCATTCTTCTTCCAGGCACATGTGCTGTGGGATGAGTAAGGTTAACCTTACTTCGTACGTAGTAATTAGTAAGGTCACTGAGTAAGGTTTACTGAGTAAGGTTTACTGAGTAAACCTTAAGGTTTACTCGTAAGGTTTACCGGTACGGTACGGTACGAGTACTGTATGTCAATGGAATCGGTGGTAAGGTTATTACCGTACGAGTAAGATACCGTAGGGAACCTAACCTGCGAGGGAGTCCAACAGAGCAGAGAGAGGCAATTGCCGATTCGGGTACTCGTACACGTACAAGCAAGGTTTACCGCAGAAGAAAGACTACGAAGTAACTCGTACCGGTACGAGTAAGGTTTACCGTAAGGTTTAGAGAAAGGATGAGAAAGATGGAGGATCTCAAAATCTGCGGTGATTATTGTACTACCGTAATTACAATTTAGTGTCTTTGCCGATACTGATAGGACCAACAGCCTACCGGTACTACAGCAGCTGTTGTTTCTTGCCATAATTCTTATTTCCAAGATTTTCTTGGTCGTTCTCTTGGTTTCCGGATACGAAAGGTAAGGTTACACAGTCCCGTAAAAAGATCGGGAGCTAGGCGCTTCTGTCGTGAAATCGTTTGATTAATGATACTAAGGTTAATTAAAATATGATTCTGATATTGATTAGGTTTCCCCTGCCTTTTTGTTTTCTGTCTATAATCATAATCAATCAAGACTTTGTTCGTGTGATCAATCTTCTCTTAATTTTTACCCGTACACATTTGTCAATTAAGGTTACTGTACGCTCCTGCCACTTGATACACGAAGATACTTTCTTGTAGTTGCACTTGTATAAAGTTAATGTTATGCGTGTACGGTAAGGTTACTACAAAATTCCTAACAGCTGTCCGTTGGTTCTACGCCTCAATGTAATAATTTCTACGTGGACTTGAGGACAGCTGTTCGGAACTTTTTAGTACCATCTCTGATCTCTGTTGGGGTTCACTTTTCGAAACTGTGGATTCGACCCATGTCCCAAGCAGACAAACAGAAGAACATACGAACATACGGTACTAATCATATGTTTTTTAATAATTATGCTTCCCATGCGATTTTGTTTCCTGTCCACGATCAATCAGGACTTTGTTCGTCCGATCAATCTTCTCTCAATTTTTACTTACTGTACACCTTTTTCTATTTTGTCGATGATACTAAGTAAATGTTTCTGATACTAATTATGCTTCCTTCTCTTCGTTACCTTCTCTTTGTTATGTTTTTTCTCCACGTCCTTTTGATTTTTTATCAAGACACAACTACACGACGTTGTAAGCCAATATCCATCTTCATCCAAAAAACAGTTTCTCGCCATAATTAGTATTTCCAAAATTTTCTTGGTCGTTCTCTTGGTTTCCAGATATACGAAAGGGACAGTCCCGTACAACGATCGGGGGCTATGCGCTTCTGTCGTGGAATCATTTTGTTCATGATACTAATTAAATGTTTACGATACCACTTATGCTTCCCATGCGATTTTGTTTCCTTTCCATAATCAATCAGAGACGATCAATCTTCTCTCAATTTTTACTTACTGTACACCTTTGTCAAGTTTGCTCCACCCACGTGGTACACTAGAATACTTTCTTGTACTACGTATTTGTAAGGTTTACTTCTACTACGGAATTCCTATCAGCTGTCCCCCGG
>CM074769.1:0-259171 GCA_037355855.1 Pseudo-nitzschia pungens
ACCGCATCGAACCGCATCGAACCGCACCGCATCGAATGACGGAATGAATCACCGAGTGACCGAATCGAATCAATCGTGCCCCAAGTCATGCTGTGCCGCAGCATCGAAGCGCCACCAAGAATCAATCGTTCGAATGCGAAGGGCAGGGCCAGAGGCCCTGCCCTTGGATCCGTGTGGCGTCGAAGCGACCGTGTTGGGCAGCAAGTATCGTATCCGAACGTCGACTCGGCATTTTTTCATTGCCATACCCCACACCATGCCCGCACTCGTCTTGGTGGTTCTTCAGTATTGTGACTGATCTCGTGATTGTTCTATACGGTGTCCTCGTGGTTGTCCTCGTGGTTGTCCCAATGGTCGTCCTCATGGTCGTCGTCACTCGCCAGTTGCAGATTGGCAAAGTCTCCAGCAGCGTCGAGGGCGCCCCCGTCACCAGATCCCTGTACTCTCTCTGTAGATTGCGCCGTCTTGCAGCGCCAGTTCCCTCGCGGCGGGCAGATATTCCTCGGAAACGGCCCCGGTGGTCTCGTCGACGTATTTGTCTAGCGTCTTGGTGATCTCGTAGATCCGGTCCTCCGTGAGCTGGGCCAGCATGGCACGTTGGTTCGTTCCTGGACCTTCATGAGTGCGACGGCGTCCTTGCCCTGCATGGCCCATTCCTCGAGCCAGTTGAAATCAGTTTTGTCGTTGGTGTTGTCGTCACTGTTGCTTGCCGCGCACGGTTGGATCGATTTCGTTCTCGTTTTCGTTTTCGTTTTCGGGGGAAGAGGGAAAGGATTTACAGTTATCGCATTAATTTTCGTGCCCGAGAGGAAACGGTGTGGTGCCCCCACAAACGCCGACGCAAGGTGTTGTTTTTGTGCAATCGGCTGGAGCCGAAAGAGAAAGGGAAACAGAAACAAAAACAGAACCATCGGGGCAGGTTCCCGCTGTAAGGCATTTCGGTACGGTCGAGTCATTGTTGATTGTGTTGATTGTGTTGATTTTGTTGTTGTTGTTGGGTTCAAACCACCTGCTGTTGTTGGTTCGAGTGCTTCCTACAAGTAATTTACCGTGTTGGTATTGGTATTGGTGTATTGGTAACCTTACTGGTTTGGTTCACTTTGTTTTGTCTACGAGTAAGTTTACGTGTACTTGTACCTGTACCTGTACGAAACCTTACTTGTACGAGTAAGTTAATGGATTTAAAAAGCACAAAGTGCAAGTACGGCTCGTATTAGTATTAGCGTTACCTCGCTTAATAACTGTTTGGGTCAGGTATCCGGTCATAGTACATATTGTACTATGATGACCCGACCCCGGCGGAAGCATAGTATCTTAGCAATGGTATCATGGTAGGTTAGCATCTCCAGTATTTCGTAGCATTAGCAACCCTAACCTTGTAGCACTCAGCTACACTGTTACCAAATACTTCGTACTTCGTATCTCGTAAACAGTTAGCGCTACAGCGCTACAGCGGTACGATACAGCGCCACGATACAGCGGTACGATACAGCGGTACGATACAGCTGTACGATACAGCGCTATCGACACGTTGCTGCTTGCTGCTTGCAGTCCCCCCCCCCTGTATTATCGACGCGTTGCTGCTGCTTGCTGCTTGCTGTCCCCCCCCCCTGTATTATCGATGCGTTGCTGCTACAGCGCTACAGGGGATACAGCGCTACAGGGGATACAGCGCTAAAGGGGATACAGCGCTAAAGGGGATACAGCGCTACAGGGATACAGCGATACGATACAGCGCTACAGGGATACAGCGCTACAGGGATACAGCGCTACAGGGATACAGCGCTACAGGGATACAGGGATACAGCGCTACAGCGCTACAGCGCTACAGGGATACAGCGCTGCAGCGCTACAGCGCTACAGGGGATGAGCGCAGCTCAGCTCTGTATCGTATCGTGACAGCGCTCCGCTAACTCGTAAAATAATAACAGAGCTCTGTAGCTCCAGTACTGTATTCTACGGGTAGCGTACTGTGTGCGGAGTAGCGTAGCGTAGCTCCGCTTAATTAGATTCAAAGGTGTGCTAGCGCGTTGGGTAACTGTCTGGGTCAGGTATCCGGTCATAGTACATAATACACCAATGACCCGACCCCGGCGGTAGCGTAGTATCTTAGCATGGTATCATGGTAGGTTAGCATCTCCAGTATTTCGTAGCATTAGCAACCCTAACCTTAGACCGTAGCACTCAGTTACACTGTATTAGTACGGATGCTATACCCGGGGTATGTACAACTGGTACAAATCGTACGCGAAAAGCCTGGTATCTCTGGAGTAAGCACCCCATACCACACCACACGTGCGCTATAGGGATACAGGGGATACAGCGCTACAGGTGATACAGCGCTACAGGGATACAGGGATACAGCGCTAGAGCGCTACAACCATTAACCCTAATGGTGGTTCAACAACGAATTTCGACCCCGGCTGTTAATTTTTCGACCCAAATATTTGAGTTTGTAGCAAAAAATTAATTTTTGGAGCCAAAAAATAATAATTCGAGCTTTAGAAAGGCACTTTCGCTCCAAATAATAAAAATAATGGAGCTAAAACCAAAAAAAAAAACATCTAAAAAAAAAGAGGGGGGTGGTCGAAACGGGTAAAAATGGTCGAAAATCAGTTATTAGACGTAGTAGGATTACTAGTAGTAGTACTAGTATTAATAGTAAAATTAAAGAAACTTCAAACTCCTGCCTGTTTCCCATTAGTAGTAAGATTACTTACGAGAAGTAGTAGTTCTTGTACTAGTACTTACTACTACCAGCAGGAATATTATGTCTACTTCTACTATCACCATCACTATCACTAGTAGTAGTACTAGCAATAATTGATCTACCATAACTCTTGCTCCTCTGCTCACACTACATCATGGTAGTACCGAGAACGCGTGCGCCAAGCCAAAAGCCGGTGAGTTTGACGAGATATTGCTATCTAGACGATTTCGATCGAATAGAGCCGGTGGCGGGAGAGGAAATTCATCATGGTTCTTGGTTGTAATTTTTCTTTTTTTAAAAAAAACTTTGAAGATAATGATACTTCGCAGTAATTGTATTTCGTTTCGAATGATTCTTCTGGTGTACAAGTAAGTTACGTATCGCACGGCACAAACCGTCGAGCACGGGCAAAATGTTACAATGTAAACGCAGCCAACACCAACGGACCAGACCGGACCTGATCGTACCAAACCGCAAAACTCCCGCCGCCATCGTTGTTTGTTGTGATTGCCATCGCCATCGCCATCGCCATCGTGCATGCACCACCAACTAACGAACTAACAAACGAACAAAAGGACTCGTTTCGTTTCAGAAAACTGGTTTGCTTCCGAGCGGCACGCACACACCCAGACCAGCACGTGGATGGGCATTCTCCCTTGCTCTCTCTCCCTCCCCACGATCCTGGGCCCGTGTCATTTCAAGTTACTTCGTATTCGTTTACACGTAGCTTTGTTGTTTGACTCTGTCCGATCGCCTTCAGCATTTCTTTGCTTTGCTCACTTTACTTTACTTTACTTCGTTTCGTTTCATTGTTCCATTATCATAAAAATACGTTTCCTCTATCTATCCGCCATCCCGTCCACAAAGCCTCCATCCGATTCGTGCTTCGAAACATCGGTCAATCAACCAAAAAAAACAATCAATCCATCATCAACCTGTTATCTTTTCAGTGTCAACCGGCTTTCTTCCTCCGAACACTTCGTTTGTGTGCTAGTTTGTTTTGTTCGTTGATTAATTTTCGGACTTGCGCCTCCGTTTGGACGAGGTGCTGCTGTCGCCGTTGGATTTTTTGGTCCCACCTCCGTTTCCTGTCTCCGTGTTGTTGTTGTTGTTGTTGTTGTTGTTGTTGTTGCTGTCGTTTTTGCGTTTCCCCGATTTTGTCTTTTTGTTACCACTCGTGATGTCGTTATTGTTATTGTTGTTGTTATTGCTGTCTACCACAGATTTGTCATTGTTGTTGTAGCTTCCAGGTTTGGTGCTGTTGATGTTGATGTTATTGTTGATGTTGGTGGCTCCCGAGCTCTTGCGTCCTCCCTTCGTGGCTTGGGCATCTTCCACGGCAACGTGATTCGATAAGGATTCCGCCGACCGTCTCCCCGCAATCGACGCTCGCTTGCTGTTGTTGTTGTTGTTGTTGTTGCTGTTGTTGTTGCCGTTGTTATTCGTGTTGTCTGGTTGTTGCTGCTGCTGTCTCGTGGCCGCTACCCCAGACAACGCCCCGGAAGACACCGCGTTGGATCCTCCGCTGACACGCTGTCGAGCCGACATGTGAACCCGGAATCCAAAGACCCTTGGAACGTAAGCCGAATCCTTTGGGAGGGGATCCGGCACCAGGTTGCTAAAGGTCATCAAGAAGAGGTGTGGGAAGGTGGTTCCAAAAGCGGCACCGTCGACCCCCGCTGCTCCCGCTCCGCCGTGGTGGCTGCTCCGGGATCGGACGGGCGGGGGATGGTAGACGCACTGGCACTTGGGACAAAAGATCTTGACCGTGTCGGCTCCCATCTCGTCCTTCAATCCCACCGGGAGGACCGGTTGGCCAGCGCATTGCACCAGCGGGCACGTCCCGAATTCTTTGGAGGCGTACTGTGGGAGAAAGCCAAATCAAGAGCAAAAGCGATAGAGAAAACGAGCATAAAATTTTTTGTGAGATGAGATGCATTTCATTCCTTTTTTTGCTTTCAATATGCACACATATATTATATGTATGACATATATATATATATATATAGACATGTTATATACATTCAAATTCCTCTTCCTCTTCATGCGAAACAATCCACACCGTGTGTTTCCCTTCCCTTCCCTTCCAATCCAATCCAATTTTCCACACCACATAAAAGTCCACTACATTCTCTCACCTTATTGTACATGGCATCCAGCCCGTGTGCCGTGATGATGTACCGGGCGTGTATCAACCCGTACAGCGTGCAAGCGCTCTGCGTCAGGTGGGAATCGTCGGAATCGTCCGGTCCGATCCGATCCAGGATCAGGTCCAGGCAGTCCGAAAAATTGGACACGCAGGTTCGCAATCCGTATAGATTGAATCCGTCCTCGATGTAGGATCGCTCCACCTCGCAAAACATTTCGTGTCCCTTGAGTCCGCAGAACCTGAGGATTGATGAGTGATGATTGATGATCGCAATTTTCAATTTTCAATTATTCATTTTCATTTTTTTAATTTTATTTCCATTTTCATTCACCAAAGCACAAAAAAGAATTACCGGTTCATGGATTAGGACAATTAGATTGTTTTGGAAGGAAGGAAGGAAGGAAGGAAGGAAGGAAGCAATCGACAGTAGAAAATGTGTGAGAGTTTGAAAATGGGACACGACATAATTCAATTCAATTCAATTCCAAATCAAAAATCAAATCAAAATCACATTTCGTTTCGTTTCGTTTCGTTTCGTTTCGTTTCGTTCCATTCCTATCCAATGCCATACAATCGACATGGCAGCAAAAATAGACACAATAATACTCGGATAGATTACACTTTACTTGTACCGGTACGCACCATTGAATCCAAGGCTCATCGTGCCCCGAAGCAGAGGAATCCTCGTTGTATGCCATTGCGACGAAACAGCGCCGTGCTCCGAAAAAATATTGATATTGTCCGCAGGCACTAACGAACGAACGAACGACTGACTTGTTGTTTCCTTCGTTCCAACTCGAGATGAATGAATGAATGAAATTATAAATCAATCCAATCCAATCCAATCCAATCCAATCGTATCGTATCGTACCGAATCAAACGTATCTCTCTCTCTCTCTCTACTTCTCTCTCGCCAACAATTGCTGTGTTATACACGCAGCTGCCACTTCGAATTCAAACAGATGCGCCGAGAGATAAGACAAGACAAAAAGAGACAAGACAAGACAAGAAGAGACCTGACCTGACCTGACCCGACCCGACCCAATTCGACCCAATTCGATTCGATTCGATTCGATTCGATCCGACCCGACGATGTGGTTGATACTTCGTACTTCGTACTTTATTGCGTGACTGCTCTCCAGAACATTGCCTTGCCTCCGACAACAATTGGTAAGGTTTACAACAAGCAAGGTTACGGTAAGGTACGGTACGACTAAGGTTACTCGTAGTGTTTGCCGGGTTGATCCTCTGGTGTGTGCTGGTCTGTCTGTGGTTGGTGGTGATTGATTCTTCGCAGTGACAGAGAAAGTTACAGTGACAGTGACAGTTGCGAGACCTTCTTCGTGACGAGTTGTTGTTGTGGTTGTGGTTGTGGTTGTGGTTGTGGTTGTGGTTGGATCGACAGCTGGTTGCTTGGTTGCTTGGTTGCTTCCTTGCCCTCCTTCTTCTCGCTACCCTTACGGGCACGGTGCACGTAAGGTTTACCGTACAGGTACAGGTACAGGTACAGGTAAGGTTACGCTTACTACGAGATTCATTCGCAGCTGCCGGGCCGGGCGTGTGTTCGTGTTTCACGGGGCACGGCAAAACCAAACCAAAACCAAAACCAAAACCAAAACCAAGCACAGCGCGGCACAGCACAGCACAGCACAGCACAGCAACGCACCAAGATGGGTCGGTCGCACGAAGCTCCGGTTCGATTCTTACGGTACGGTAGATCGCCGTAGGTAATCGTAAGTTAAGATTACCTGGTAAGGTTTATTCTACGGTAAGGTTTACCGTACGGTACGGTACAATCCGAAGCAGTCGTTGGGCTGCCGGATGGGTTCTCCATCTGTTTTTTGGAAACTCATTTTTTGGATCGCTACGGGTATCGAGTTAACCTTAACCTTACAAGTATCGCTGCGATGGGTTTGGACGGGAAAGGCTCTATCTAAGGTTACCGTAAGGTTTACGGTAGTAATTACAGGTAACTTACCTTACAAGTCCTACTGGTAACCTTACCGGTAGTTATACCTATTGCACCGTACCGTACAGTACCTTATTACCGTACTGTACGACTGCGACTATATACGACTATGGCTAAGGTTTACGGGGACTCGTAGGATTCACAGAACTTTCGAATTTTGACCAGTCACCACCGCATTCAGCATTGAGCATGTCTTCTCATTCTACCGTAAGATCTTAGTACGTAAACGTAATTCTTATACTACCGGTACGTACGTATTTTCTTATTTAAAAAAAAACAAGTGCCCCCCCCCCAGAGGTTTTTTACAACTCCACACGCTATTCCGGAGCGCCAATTCAGCGTAAGGTTTAATTAACTTGTACCTGTAAACCTTACCCGTAGAAATCCTATAAATTACGAAGAAGTTAACCTTATCTTATTTACTAGAAGTACGTATTTTCTACTGGTGATTGATTTGATTGTTCTCGTAATTCGTATTCTTCTTTTTATTACTAACCTTACTTCGTATTATTTTGTTGAAGCCTTATTATTTTTTTATAATATTTATTTACTACACGTAAGATCTTACCGGTAAATTAGTATTTTTTTTGTACTTCGTATTCCTTTTCCTTTCTCTGTCATTTGGGGCAACAGTTCGGAGTTCGAGCCAAGCCGTTGCGATTGCCATGGCTCGTTCTCCCCGATATTCTCGGCTTTCGGTAGAAGATCACGTGAGCGATGGAGAGACCGATGGAGAGAACGAGAACGAGAACGAAAGCGTGAAAGCTTCCATCGAGCTCACAACAATCACCAAAAAAAGCTTTTTGTCGCTGTCGATTGGGGAAGACGGGGGAGAATTCCGCGGCAAAGGCGAATGCGAATGCGAATGCGAGGGCAGATTCGACGACGAAGCACCTCGACGGTTCCGGGGGGAGGAGGAACCCTCGCAGCAATTGACGCAATCGCAGCAATCGCAGCGCATGCGGCTGCTGCAGCTGATTCAGCTGGGCGTCTCGTTGGGGCTGGCGATTCCCACCCTTCTTTGGTGGATGTACGGTGCCTACCAATTCGCGGGAAAGTGGTGGGCCGTTTGGATCTTTGCGCTGCAGCTCCAGCTCTCGCTGTGGGTTGCATCGGCATCGATGATGTCTCCGACATTTATGGAATGGGAATGGGAATGGACCTCACTGGCAACTGATGGTGTTGGTGTTGGTGTTGGCAATAGCAATAGCAATAGCAATAGCAATAGAAATAGCAATAGCAATAGCAATAATAATGGCAATGGCAATAGGAACATCAACATCATTGCAAATGCAAACACAAACACAAACAAAAAGATGGTGATGGTGGCAGCGCTCTTCTCCGAGGCCATCCTGTGCGGGGCAATCCTTCCCGTGGCAGGGAGACGCCTCCGGGAACTTTTTTTCGAGGACCAAGTGGACGGGACCGTGATCGGGGAGTGGGCGCCCGAGGTTCGCTTCTGGAGGGTCGGAACGGCCCTGGGTGGACTTTTGGTGGTTTTGCGGACGATTTCGGGTGCAATGAGTGCAATGGTTGCAACTTGGTTTTGTGCAACCCGCTCTTGCATCGGCAACCGGTACAAATACAAATACAAATACAAATACCAGCTTGCGACGACCGACATGCCTGTAACGACTGGAACGACCGACATGCCTGTAACGACTGCAATGACCGACATGTCTGCCATGTCTGACACGGCGGACATGTCTGCCATGACTGCAAAGACACCGGAACGGACCCGCTCGGGGTCGCTGCTGCTGCTCCCGCTGCTGTCCCGTGGAATCCGGTGGGCCACTGTTGCGGTCGGATTGCTGAACGCCGTGTGTTTTCTGTCGGTGGTCTCCCATTTCGGGCCGTGGCCGCCGTGGCTGGAACCAAGGGTTCCTCTCCACAACCGAAACCGCAACCGCAACAACGTCCACGAATGCGATCCCCTCGACCCCACCGAGTGTGCCCTGCCCTTTCCCTCGTTTCATCACCTGCGAGACGATGCTTCCACGCCGACCGGATACAAGGTGGATCTCAGGGGAATGCCGCCGCTCCGGGGGGGGATCCCCTTTCGACCGAGATTTCTCAACGAGCTGGACGGATTTGGGACGAGTGAGTGGAACGTTTGAGAGTTTTTTGGAAATTGAAATTGAGTTTGAAATTGGAATTGAAATTGAAATTGAAATTGAAATTGAAATTGGAATTGGAATTGGAATTGGAATGGGAATGGGAATCGGAATTGAAATGGAAATGGAAATTGAAATGGAAATTGAAATTGGTTGGATTGCATTTTGGATTGGATAGGATAGGATAATGTCGAATGTCGAATGTTGAATGTTGAATGTTGCGTTTCCCTCGTTTCTCGTTTCTCATTTACCCTTTCAAATTGAATTTTTGTTTTTTCCCAAATAATAGTGGGACCAATCCTGTTCTACATGGAGGGATTAAAGGTAAGAACCGCACCGAAACGAAACAAAACGAAACGAAACAATGACAATGTGGTTCATAGCGTAACTCGTGGAAGGAATGCTGACGGCGGTACTCGTACCCACCGGCACCCTGCTGGACAACAACATGCAACGTGAAAAAGCGTGCGCCATCCACTATCCACTATTGACTATTGACTATCCACCATTCCATTATTTTTTTGCATTCAACATTTTCTACTCGCATCTTTTTTGTTTGTTTGTTTATTTGTTTGTTTGTTGTTTTGATCCGATTTCCAAACCAAAGGAAGCCCACCAGGCTCAACAAAAACAACAACAGGAACAACAACAGGAACAACAACAGGAACAACAACAGGAACAACAACAGGAACAACAACAGGAACAACAACAGCAGCAACAGCAGCAACAACAACGCGGAGAAGGCAACCACCATCGAAACAATACTTCCCAAGCCCGGGCACTGTTGCCGCGACTGCAAGGCCCGGAATCCATTTCGTTTTCGATCACGGAACGCTCTCTCACGGTACTGCTGGACGTCCAAACAAGCCAACTGGTTCCCCACAGCGCCGAAATTGATTTCCTGGATCCGGACCATCCCCTCGTGATGATCTTCCCCGCGGCACCGCTCCGTCACAACGCCCACTATGCGGTGGCGGTCCTCGGAGCCACGGACCAACACGGTGAGCGACTGCCACGCAGTCGGGGGCTCGCGGCCATTCTCCGAGGCACGGAGAGCCCTCCTCACCAACCCCGGACCGACTCTGCCGACCCTGCCACAACCAACCGGTACGTCCGCACGCTGTTGCCGACCCTGAGAAGGGCGGTGCACTGGCACGATCACGAGGCCGATCCGGAAGCCCTGCAGCTGCTGTTTGATTTTGTCACCTGCAGCGCCGGATCGCAGCTGGGTGCGCTCGAGACCGTCCGCGATCGGACGCTGAAACACATCGAATCCGATGCGTGGAACTGGGAGGCCCACGTCCGCGTCGTGGCGGTCGAAGAACACGACGGCTGCGAACAACAGCAGCAACAGCAACAACAACCACAAGGAGGTGGAGGTGGAGGCGAGGTCGCACGGACCGTGCACCTGAGTTTGGACGTGCCTTCCTTTCTGAAACGCGACTCGCGCTATTCGGTGCTGGATCCCCGCAAGCTGGACGGGACTGACAGTCCCGCCATTGGAACGGCCAGGGCCATGGTGGAAATCCCCTGCAGTGTGAGGAACGAAACCATCCGGGAGGGCACCGGAAAACCCCTGAGGGCCGTCATCGACTATGGCCACGGCCTGTTTGGCAACCGCGGCGAAGCGAAGGATTTTCGAAAACTCCAAAACGACTACGGATACATCATGATGGCCATGGACTGGAGGGGCATGTCGAGACCGGACGTGCCGGTGGTCGTCCGGACGCTCCTCGGACAACCGGATCTCTTCGAAGCGGTCCGCGACAATTTGATACAGGGCTTTGCCAACAAGATATGTCTCCAGCACTTTGCGCGGGAGAGCATGCTGGAGCTGGAGGTCCTGAAATTCGGGGGACGGTCCGTTCCCACGCTCCGAGGAGAGTCCCCGGTGTTTGCCTATTACGGCATCAGCCAGGGGGGCATCCTCGGCGCTGGCTACCTGAGCGCTACAGCGGGCACCAACCTAATCGACCGGGGGATACTGGGATCGCCGGGATCGCCCTTTGCCCTGGTGCTGACCCGGTCTCTCGACTTCGAGGCCTACGACAAGTTGCTCCTCACCAACTATTACCACAACCGGCACGTGCGGATCGCACTTGCGCTGATGCAGATGGGGTGGGACTCGGTGGAAGCATCGGGATGGCGGGCGCCTTCCCCGGTGGCGGCTGCTGCTGCTTCTGCTTCTACTGGTACTTCTCGATCGGGGGAAGACGAAGACGAGGAGCGGGAGCACGATCTAGGGCCACTCCTTCCCCCGCTCTTGATCCAGGCCGGTTTGGGGGATCCCAACGTCCCAACGATTGCCGCCGAAACCCTCGCCCGGGCAATGGGGGCATCACTCCTGCCGAGCAATCCCCGGTCCGTCTTTGGGCTGGAACGAGAGCGAGAACCAGAACGAGACGCTTCCTCTTCGGGGGAGGAGGACCAATCCCCACCACCGCAATCCTCCGGCACGGCCATTCTGTCCGAACTGTGGTACGAAGCCGAGTACGACGCCCTCCCGATCGACAACGACTATTTCGGGACGAGCACCACCACCGACCGGGAATGGTCGTCGGACAATCATGTTCACTGGTGCCTGCGCTGGGATCCCTCTATGGTGGAGCAGGTCGCAGAGTTTGTAAACACGGGAAGGGTGATTGACCCGTGCGCGGAGGACTCGTGCCGTAGGGAATCGTGCGAGTGACAGCATTCTTCCATGCAACCGGAATTGATTATTAGTACCAAGTGTAGGATGCTATTCTTATATTCATATTACAATATTATTACAGAATATTCATTATTACTAATGCAATGCTATGGTAAATCTTACTGTATTCATTAAAAATACTATTATCAATATAAGATTACTTAAACCTTACACGGTACAATTCCTGAATACAAAAAAAAAGAATTCATACCCCTGCCCGGTGAAACAATGTCGGGCGATTCAATCCCAATAGATGATTTTCGGGCATGGTCGTCCTTCATCATGGCAATCGGTGATAACCAAGAAGCGAAACAAGAACGACAACGACAAGAGAGACACAAAAGGCCGCACTGTTCGCGGGCGACATTATTACTATCATTGATTTTACCATTCATATTCATATTCTTGCCATACTTTGTCATGCATTACGATGTTTCAAACACCAACCAACAACTACACGTAATAGCAGACAGCAACTACTCAATGGTCATGCTTTGAGTCAAACAACAATTCAAAGTGGACCTGCTAATGCTTCTCTGCTGGTTCTCACCTTTGAGAAGACAATCCCCACAAGTCTAGGGGGCAAATATCTGTAATAATGATGCTTCCCGTTAAAGTTTTTGCGGGTGACTTTTTGGTCGCATTGCGTTTCTGGATCAACTTTCTTGCACTTTCGCTTCTCCCCATTGGATTTGAATTGTTTCTTCGAATTCTTGCATTTGCAGCGCAAATCACAGGTCATTGGGCAGGCTTCGGTGACCTTTCTCTTTGTTGTTTTGTCCTTCTTGCGGTAACGTTTCCCTGATTTCTTTCCAGCCCAGTTGCAATCTCGATTCTTATCGCCATTCAAATGAAACGAAACATCATCGATGCAAACATTTGTGTTTGGGCAATGATGTTTTTCAACTTATTACTACCGACGCACAAAGCTAAACAAATTACTCACAACGATTGCAACAAGAAATTGAAAGAATGAAAATTGTTGACATGGATATTCGTTTCAACATAGATACAATAGTCACTATTTATATTAATAACAGTACACGTACTAAAGGACTGTAACAGAGATTTGAAAAGTTCAATGCAAACTGCTCCTCCTTACTCCGCTTGGAGGGCTTTCGAAACGAGTTTGCTAGTCCTGTGCATCGGAAGTCCCATTACGGTGAAAAAGTCACCGCTGATTTCCTTCACGAATTGTCCACCAATGCCTTGAATTCCGTACGAACCAGCCTTGTCCATCGGCTCCCCGGATAGTATGTAGGCATCGATGTCTTTTTCGGTGAGGGTCGTAAAAGTCACACAGGCAGTATCCACAAAGGATTCGACCAGGGCAATCTTGTTTTCGCCGTCCAGCCGATACAGGGCAACCCCGGTGTGCACGTGGTGCTGGCGGCCGCTCAATAGATTCAGCATCCGTTTGGCGTCTCGCGCGTCCTTTGGTTTCTCCAGAATCGATTCGTCCAGTTCCACAATGGTATCGCTCCCCAGGTAATAGGTGATTGCCGTGTTGGTTCCATCCGCAGCGTGAGCCTCCGCCAGCGCGTGCGCCTTGGCCTCTGCCAATCGACGGGTATACTCGACCGAGGTCGGTTGTTCCCTGCCCAGCTCGACCTGCAACCCGGATTCGTCGAGGGGCGATGTCTCGACGAGGTATTCCTTGCCTTCGGTGAGTCCCATCATGTCGAGGATCTCGCGTCTCCGGGGACTCTGGCTCGCCAGGATGAGTTTGGGCTTGCCCTTGCTGGCATCGCAGTCGAGTTTGCCGCGGAGGGATACCAGGAGCTGTCCTCCTCCCACCTCGCGAGAGTCGGTGGTCTCTGTCGAAGCAGCCATGATTGTTCTTGGAACAGCGGAAAAAGAATTGGTGGGCGTGAATGACAAGGATTCCTTGATCAATGGAAGGATCAAAACCAAATGTCGCAAACCGATGTGTTTCATTATTATCGTACTACTAGTAGCCAGGGCGGGAAAAGATCCTGTCTCTGTTGGGTGGATCTTTCTGCAATACCGTAATGGTGCTATCGCTTGTACCGGTATGACGATACCTACTTTTAGACTTGACTTTGTGCCGCAAGGGCAATTGGGTCTATGTTGGACATGAGCCTGAGCAATGAACCCTGGACCCTGGGCTTGAGACAATCAGCTACCATCAACGAAAGATCGACAATCCGCATCAACCGAGATCCTACGGTAGGTGTACCGGTATGGACGATGATCGTTGATGATTGATGATGATTGAGATGATGATTGATTCATGAATCATACCGGTGGTTCAAGTAAGTTACTGTACACGTACGGTAGTTCATTCTGTTAAATACTCTATTAGATACTGTCGAGCATGATTAAAATACTTCATTACTGAATAAGTGAATCCAATCCAAAATATCATCTGTTTTTGAATCGCAGTTTTTCGTGTCGCATTTTCCCCATTTATGTTTTTACCCAGTTAATTGTACGTGTACCAAAAAATAGTTCCACCTCGAAATACAAAATCCTGCATTGAGTGATTCCCGGAATTACATATTACGTTTTTAGGCGTTCATATCTTAGGTAAAAAACATTCCCGGAATAACCAGACTCGTATATCTGATTCAAATGTTCATATAACCTTGTAGTGCCGTCTGTCCGACTACAAGCGTGCATAAAAATAGATGGAATTTAAAAATAAAAAATTTGACACGTGTAATCAAACATGTGTGACGACGCGCACAAAAAATAAGTAGATGCGCCGGTTGGCAGTTAATAGAGGATTTTGGTTTCTTTGGACAAGATTCCAAATTCCAAAATAGGCCTCGTGCGTTGAGACAAATCTAGTTCTTCCGTTGGGTGCGCAATTTTTATATGTGTTTATTAATTCCGGGAAAGCTAATATGTAATACTCCGATATGTAATTCCGGGAATCACTCATTGTTCGATTGATTCTCTGCACTCCCGAAAGAGCAGGAGCATACCATGCAAGCACCGTACCATAATTAATTAAGGTTACTGTACTTCTCGAAGGTACGAAGTAAGTCTTATTTTGAATCTTTCATTTATTATTTTTTAAAAATCCCAAAATTTCACGTGAGCTTATTTTAGCTTCGCTTCGATCGATTGTTGAGAAAAAAATAATCTCGTCCCATGATTGATTGATTCATTCGAACATGAATGAATCATGAATCAAAATCAATCATCTCATCTCAACAACAAAAACAAAACCGTTAGTTTTTTTCGCAATCCAACCCCCAACGAACAACGAAAACGACGAAAACAACGAAAACAACGAATATCAAATCGATACCAAACGTCGACAGGACGAAAGCGAGCCCATCCACCATTCATCGTCCACAATCCAGCATCTGCTATCTGCTGTCTGCTTTCTGCTATCTACCCACTCAACCAACACAAACACAACAAAGCATCATCCCATCAGAGTAGGGCCAATTGCAGTAAAAGTATTTCTCGTACAGTAAGGTTACAGTATTCAGTAAGGTTACCGGTACAGTACGAAGTACTGCGTACTCTTCATTGAATAGCACATCGATTCATTTTGATCTATCAAATCATTCATTCAATCATTCATTGATTCATTCATTCATTCATTGATTCATTGATACTAAACGATGCCCCCTGTTTCTCCGGTGGGTCTCGAGATCCGCAAGGGAAAGAGGCGATGGAAAGTGGGAGCCGTTCTGGGCAGGGGAGCCTGTGCCACCGTTTGCGCGCTGGAATCCTTCGACAACATCAATGAGAAGAAGAAAACTGGGAAGAACAATGAGAAGAAGAAGACGCGCGAAACCGACTTCGCCATCAAGCTGGCACCGCTCCCGGTGAAAAGCACCAAGAAGGGGAATTCTCCGGACGAAACGAACGCCAAGCTGTTGTACTACGAGCAAATGATCTACAGCACCCAGTTTCGGAGCTTGCAGGGAAGCATCATTCCGAGGGTTCCGAATTTTGCCGCTTCGAATGATCCGCCTTTGTATGGGGACGAGAGCGGTGAGTGTTGTTGTGTGTTGTTTGTGGATGTTGTGTGTTGTTTGTGGATGTTGTTTGTTGTTTGTTGGATGTTGGATGTGAACATGAACAACATGAACATGAACATGAACATGAACATGAATACAAATGCAGATACGTTATGAATGCAAATGTAGACATGACTGCAAACATGAATGCAAATATGAATGCAAATGCGAACATATAGCACCGTATATACTACTGTCTATACGATATACGATAAACGATATACGAGGTACTATATTACTTCTATATTGTATTCTATTGTATTCTATTGTCATGATGTTATACAGGATATAGATAAAATACGGCACAGAAATGCTCCATGCTCCTCGATGTTCTCATTGTGAATCTTTCTTTCTATCTTTCTGTCTTTCTACTTTGCCCGTTTCACGTACGCACTACAAATGACACACTACAAACTACATATTCTCGCTCAGGATTCCGCTTCTTTGTCATGGAACGAATGGAAGACACAATTTCCGCCGTCGTTCCGCTCCTGCTCCAGAGCAAATCAATTCCAATTTCAATGCCAATTCCCATTGGACCGATTGCCGTCAAATTATTGGAATGCGTCCGGGCGATTCACGACACCAAGAACATTATTCGCGACGTCAAAACCGAAAACTTTATGCTATCTCCCGTCAACGCCAACGCCAACGCCAACGCCAAGACACAGAAAAGCACTACAACCACAGCAACGACCATAGCTCTGGCATCTCGTATTCGTCTCATCGATCTGGCCATTGCCACGCAGTGGACCACCATGTATTGCGAAACCGATGACGGTGGAAGCCTGGTTGGAACCCCCCTCTATGCCTCGCTCCACGTTCACGAGGGAAAGAAATCGAGTTTCCGCGACGATCTAGAGTCCCTGGGATACGTCATTGCCGAGATCTTGACGCAGCTGCATGCTGGAGATCCCTCGAAGCAACTGCCCTGGAGTTGCGGAACGTCGGACGAGGATATTGCGGCGAGGAAGCGGTCGATGGTGGAAGACGAAACCTCGGATTTCTACCGCCAGATGGGAGACGACGCAACCGTCCGGGTCTTTTCGAACTACCTAAGAATCGTTCGTGGGTATGCTTTCAAGAAGGTGCCGGACTACGAAGAATTGTCGGCGGTTCTCTCCAAGCTTACAGTTCCGGCATTAAGAGTGAAAACGACATTGAAATCGAACACGAACACGAAAACCAAAACGAAACAGAAAGCGAAAGCCAAAGCCAAGGCCAAAGCATACACCAGAGAGGCTTCTGCTGCCTCGAAATGCGGTGCCACCAAAGAATCGGTGTCTACCAAGCGCAATCGAAACAGTGACAACAACAACAACAACGACGACGAAAACGAAAACGAGGACGAGGAGTATGCCTCTCCTCCAAAGGTAGCTCGTCGCAGCACCCGCAATGGAGAAGACTCAGAAATGATCATTGAGGACTTGACCAACGAAGAGGATCAAAGCCTTAATGAGATTGACCAGAGTTTCGACGAAACGGTCTACGCCGATGCCCACCAAGACATGGACGAAATGGACTGGCAATACACTAACCATACCAATCACGCCAACTCTCCATCCGCATCAGACGAGAACGAACAACCCGAACCCGTTGCGGAGTCGGACTCCAAGCCCAGGACGCGAAGCCGTGCCAGGCGGGATCCGGCACCCAAGACTCGGACTAAGCGGGTCGCCCAACGGGTCACGAGATCGAGGAAGGCTACTAGCACCCAGGAAACCATCGTGATTGATTCGGAGCATTCGGAACAAGAGCAACACAAACAGAAACAGCAACAGCACGCTCCCCCCAACAAGCTTCAGCGCCGCGGTGTGCTCATCGTTTGTACCGAGGGTCCTCACAAGGGCGAGTCGTATGAAATGGAAGCCGGTGCCAACGACACTATCGTCCTGGGATCGGATCCGTCCTCCAAGGTCGGTCAGCTTTTCTCCCTCGGCAAGGACAAGGGACTCAAGAAGACCCATGTCCGACTCGATCTCGCTATCCATCGCCGATTGACCATGGTCAAGGTCACGGACAAGTCGAACGGGAAGACGTACGTCAATCGCGACTCGGTCAAAAACACAAAAGCCTTTATCAACGACGTCATCACGATCGGCGAGACGTCGCTGGCCATTCGGGCTCTCTAGGAGATGGATTGGATGCGATTGCAGATATATTCGCGTCGGCATTCGCATTCGCATTTGCATTCGTTCGGACACACCAGTCGGAATGCTGGAGTTGATCAGATTTCGTACAATGGGATGGTCTACGGGTAATACGGTAGTACACATACTAACATACTGTATTCTAGTACTAGAAAGAAAATATAAAAAATTACGTAGTACGAAGTACGTAGTAGTAATTAACTGTACCATAGAAGGATTCTCTCTCATGCGCAGCATGTTTTATTACATTAAAGCCCTGAAACTGATAATCATGATTTATTCCTCATCAACAGTAAGGTTATGTACAACAGTAACCTTATGTTGCGTAAGATTATCTCTGAGACTCCAGATAATTCAACCGGTAAATCTTGCACAGTTGGATCATCAAAAAGAACTAGTAGTACTAATATCTTGATTGAATATATCTTCGCTTTTGGGAGGTTGCTGAACAAGCTGTTTGATTTTAGATAATTTTGTCAGATGTAAGCGTCGTATACTCATCTAACATACTAGTATCATCTTGATCAGATTCATTATTTAGTTTGAATGACTTTGCAATAGACTTACTAGCTTCTCCTTTTGCCTCAACTCTACTAGTAGTACTACTAGTAGTTTCTCCTTCAATCCGAGACTTTTTAGCCGCATTTGCTTCTCTTTCTCAAGAGATCATTGATTGATTGTTGCAGTGACGCCATAACTATTCCCCCATCATCTTCTTCGCTTTCATTGTAAACTGGAGCTCTACCGTCTTAAACCGGTAGGTTCAGTCACCAGAATGATGTTCAATGTGGTTCATTATCACTAGTACTTCATATGCTGTTGGGGTGAAAAGAATTCTTTCTCTGTCAATACTTGGTGTTCAAGGACCGGTGTGGTGTTGTTGTGTTCGTAATAACAAGGGAAGTAAGAAGAACACCGAGAACGACTTCGCCGGATAGGGCTGGATTGATGGGGGAAAAGTCCAAACAGTGGAACGGCGATATCGGTGAATTATCGAAGATCGTGCGTCTTTGGCCTTGTTGCGGTACGTACTGGATCTCCGGCTTTAGAAGAAGCTTAAAACGCAAGCTTCCTACCGGTGAGGTTGCCACTCTGTTGAAATGGAAAATATGGATTCGGCCGTTAGCTGATCGGAGGGCAAGAGAAAGAGCGACGGGAGAGCTCGTTGCGTGATCGGTGTATGGCAGGTGCCGCCTCGAACCGCGCTGCGCTTTTTCCGTACGGTTCTACGATATCAGTCTGTTCGGTCGGATATACTCTGCTCTACCTGCTTTTCGTTTTTATAATTCACCCGGGGAATGTTTTTGAGATTGATTTTCAGGCATGAATGCAATACGATGCATTGTAGAACCATCATTGCTACGGTAGTAATACCGTATACGGGGTCTCTTGATCCTTGGATTAGATGCTACCGCCGCCGGAAAACAGGAATGGAATTGAATGGAGTACTCGTACTCGTACTCGTACTCGTACGAAGTAGTACGAGGCAATCGAATCATTCCATATCAAGTAATAATTCAATAATACTGTACCGAGCAATGATTGTCCGCATCGATTGGGGATTGGGCCCACCCCAACAATAGGAATGGAGCGGATTGGTGTGGAGTAGAGTCGAACGGAGTAAGACAAAGCGGGTCGAGTCGAGTCGGAGTCGAGTCGAATGGGGTAAGACAAAGCGGATTGGAATTCGGTCGTTGACAATCATGGATGCGCATCATGACAGTGGCATTGTCGACGCGTAACACAGATAATGATTTTTAAAAAAAATACTGCCATTACTATCAATCAATACGTATATCAAACAGTAATAGTCATTGCGTTGCAGAATTCACCAGGAATGATTTGACGCGAGCATTCTTCTTCTTCTTGTTCTTCTTTTTTTAATTGCTACTCGAATGCATCGACGCAGCGTCTTTCGTTTGCAGAGCAGAGAAAAGCACAGCACAGCACAGCACAGCACAGCACAGCATACCATAGCACTACACAGCACTACACTGCACAGCACTGCGCAAGAGAGATTAGCACAGTTCATTGATTGACCTTACGCCTTGATCAGCAGGTCCTTCTGTATCGTTTGTGGCAGATTGGGCATCCGGACCCGGTACAGCGACTCGCTCGTGGCCACGTACAGAAAGCGATCCGACCCCACCGTCAGGTCCACCACCGGACCGTTCGCATTTCCATTCGCGTTCCCATTCGCGTTCCCATTCGCGTAGTCGTACGAATCACTGTCTCGGGAAAAGGCAATCGTCGCCGCGTACTTTTTGTCGCTGGAGAGGATCAGGACTCCTCCTCCTCCTCCTCTTCCTCCCTCTTGGTTTGCATTCACCGTCGCCGCCAGGTACAGATTCCCGTGCGCATCGATCTCGATGGCACCGGGTGCGTCCGCAAAGTCCGTGTAGTCCAGGACAATCTCGTGGGATTTTGTTCGCTCGTTTCGTTGTCGTCCGGCGTTTTCCGTTTGTCGTTTCGATTCTTCCTTGTCGGATTCGCCGTCGCCGTCGGATTCGTCTTCCAGGTCGTCCAATAGGGGCAGGCTCACCACCACCACCCTCGACGCTTCGTTTTCGTCTTCGTGTTCGTCGTCCTCACCGTTGCTGCTACTGCTGCTGCTGCTGCTGCTGCGCTCGGTCGTCGTCCCTCCCCCCACCCGGGCCGTGACCAGCACGCGCTGTCCCGATGGATCCAAAACCATTCCCCCCATCTCGCTGGCCTCCCACAGGACGTGTGGCATGCCGGTGGCGTTGTTGCGGTTCCAGGAGTGGGCCTCCCGGCTCACCCACAGGGACGGGAGCGGAGGAACGCTCGAGGCCCCCCTCAGCCGCCACAGCACAAAGGGTTTCTTGTCGCTGCCGTGGTTGCGTTTTCCGGTGCCACTGCCACTGCCACTGCCACTGTCACTGTCACTGGCATCACCTTCGTCGTCGATCACCAGCAGGTCGCCGTAGGGCGTCGCCAGCAATCGAAACGGACGGACCAGCCGATCACCACGACCACGACCACGACCACGACCACGACTAGCAACTTCCGTCTCGTCACCGTCATCGTCATCGTCATCATCGGAAACCTCAATCACCAGCGGGGTTCGTGCTCCGTTCTCTTCCATTCGCACGACGCGTCCCTCCCCGTACTCGGCAATGAGCAGCCTGGGCGCTGGATCCTTGCCAAAGACATCGATCGCAATTCCCCCGCTTCCGCAATTTGTTGTTGCCTTTTTCGTTTTCGTTTCCGTTTCCGTTTCCGTTTTCGTTTCCTTTTCATTGCCATTGGCATTGCCATTGGCATTGTCGGTGTGACCGTGACCGGGACACGTTCGGTAGAGGTTGGAGCGACAGCCCGAGTGCTGGAGGTGGAGGGTCCGACCGATGGCGATCGGTCCGCCCCCCGCCTCCCACCGAAAGACCGTCCCGCTCCCGGCGCTCGTGCTCAGCAGCAGATAGCCCCGGCCGAGTTCCTCGTCCTCGACCCACGCCGTGGACACGATCGAGGCACCGGGAGCAAAGCCTTGCACGAAGTGGATCGGATAGCGGAGGGTGGGACTCATGCTTTTGTTGTTGCTGTTGTTGTTGTTGCGGTGATCCATTGCAGTTGCAGTCCTAGTTTCGGTTTCGGTTTCGGTTTCAGTTTCAGTCCTAGTTTCGGTTGCAGTTCCAGTCCTAGTCCTAGTGGCAGCGGCCAGAACGTGCTTTGCGGAGGGCATGTACAAGAGACGATCCTTTCGATGGCCGTTGATTTCCAGAAAGTTGGACATGGATTCGGGAGAGACAATGGGCTCGTACGCGTAGTTGGAGAATTTGTAGTTGGAATTGTAGTTGGAATTGTAGTTGGAATTGTAGTTGGAGAATTTGTAGTTGGAATTGTAGTTGGAATTGGAATTGGAATTGGAATTGTCCCACTCTGCTGTCCCCGTTCGCTCGAAGATCCGCAGGTCGAACGGCACGGTGGGACCGTAGGTCGACGACCGAAACAATCCCAGCGCGTGGAGCCGGGTTCCGACAAAGTAGACGAGCGCCGGGAAAAACAAAAAGGCCCAGGCGGTGCTCGGCTTGCAGATTGCGTTCCGTATCGCGCGGATTGATTCGGGGAATCCCATGGTTGTGGTAGTAATAATACTAGTAGTAGTTGTTGTAGTTGTTGTTGTAGTAATAACAGCAACAACAACAACAACAACAACAACAATAATAACAACAATAATAATAACAGCGGATTGATTTGTGTGTTTCGAGCAGTTCCTGCTCTCGTGGTTGCAGAACTGGAGTGGAGTGAACATTAAAAATCTTACTCGTACCGGTAAGTTACTCGTACCGGTACTCGTCGATAAAGGATGCAAGGATTGTACAGTACGAACCGGTAGATGATAGCAAGGCCTTGCTTGCAATACCGTACGGTAAACCTTACTACTACTCGTATTGATAAAGTGTACAATTATGACAAAAACTACTCGTACTCCGTACGTACGTACGTACGTACGTACGTACAGGTAAGGTTTACCTGATACTAAGTTTTCGAACCGGCACCACGAGAAGAACAATGGTGATAACGATACAATGCAAAGGAGGAGGAGGAGGAGGAGGAGGAGGAAAAGGATTCATGAGATAGAACTAATATCCTTAGTATTAGTGCTAGTAGTACTAGTAGTACCATGAGAGCTGCTCTCGTACTACTAGTAATAGTAGGGATCAGTCTCCTCCTCTCACTCCTGATTGGCCTTTGCAGCTGCTGCTGGGGCATCTTCTTGTTCTTCTTGTCATTAAAAAGAAAGGAATTTTGTTCCCCTGAAGATGATATTCAATCCTGTTGTGCTTTGATGGAGATGCTCCTCAATATGATGGTGCGAGGCCCATGAGTTGTAGGGGGATCTATACCAGCACCAGAGCTCCTAGTACATTATACCTGCTGGTACTACCGTGCTGGTGGCTCCTTCTACTTACTACTACAGTTTAGAGGATAATGGTACTAGTAAGCAGGATGCTAAGCAGGATGCTAAGCAGGATGCTAAGCAGGATGCTAAGCACCAGGATGCTTCTTTTTAAAGGCTGCCTATGGGAATATGCTTACTAGCAAGGTGCTGGGCCAAACGTAGGATCTGTATCAGGGATAAGGTTACCGGTACATACCCTAATTAGCTAGTACAAAACCGAAGCATCCAGTAGCATACGGTAGCATACGGTTAACCTTAGTAGTGCTAAGGTTACTGGGTAAGATTTTGATAGCTAGTAATACGAACTTCGTAAGCATCAAGCCTTCAATCTTACCCGTACGGTACCGGTAACCTTACTTGTACCGGTAAGGTTACTTATTTTCGGGATGATGATTGATTCATTCATCCTCGCACGAGTAACTTAACTCGCAAAAAAGACTGACCACTCACCCTGCTACGGTACGAGTACCGGTAATTTACGGTTACTGGTAACCTTAATCTTACCGTATGTTGTTGTACGAAGAACGTCTAGTTTAATACTACGGGGTAAGGATAAAATACAGTAAGGTTTTACTAAGTTCAAAGTAAGCCTTACTTCGTAATCAAAATCAATCATCGTACTCCAACCCGGTACTGTAACTTACAGTACTCGTACAAATAAGATTACTGTAACCTTACTTAATTAAAAAAGTAGCACGATTGGTTTCCTGAGTAGCAATTAATTGATTCGTAACAGCTGGACTTGCATCAGCTTTCCCAAAGAATACGACCTAAGGTACTAGCAGCTCTTCCGAACCAAAAAATAAATAATCTTCAGTTTGTTCCAGCATGCTGCCATCATATTCGAATGACTTCTTGCAGGTCTCAACCCCACAAAATAAAAACCGACAAACAACCCTACAAACAAGAAAAGAGATCTCAATCAAGAAAACGATCATGGCTTTTGCATCAACCACGTCAGACGGTGAAGGATCAAAATACAGTAGCCTTCCTCGATTCGAAATCGAAGACGAGGAAGAACCCGAAGAGGAGGCTCCGCAGGCCCCACACCGTTGTTGCTTCGGCTGGTGTTGCCGCAATGTGCGTAAGACGGTACCCGCCGCTCATGTGTTTACTTGTTTGTTTGTTTGTTTGTTTGCTTGCTTCGGAGTTGGAAGAAAACAAAAACCAAACTCCTCATCCGACGCCGCACACGCATTATTTATTTCTTCTTTGGATCCTCTATTCCTTGCTTCTGTTCACCGAATCACTTGGATCTTTTCACAAACACAAACACAAACACATAAACCCATAAACCCATAAACCCATAAACACATACAAAACAGATGGCTGTTGTCATTGTTATGAATGCCATCATGATCGTCATTTCTACTGGTTTGAGTTTGTTTGGCGCCTTTATGGTTGCCGCTTTCAGTACTGATAATCCGAACGCCACCGTTGCAATGGTATACATTTCTTTCTTTCTAGGATTTACTCTTATCGAAGGTTATTGTGTGTTGTTTCCCGTGATGGGTATTTATGGTGTCCGGAAATTCAAGAAGAATTATGTTGGCTTTGCGGGCATTGGTCATGCCGTTAAAGGGATTATGTGGATTATGTGGAGTTTCGTTCAGCCTTTTTGGATTCCATTCGTCATCTGGTACTGGACACTTGCATACCTTCATTGGAAAGTGTTTGAGGAACTACACGGGGGCAGAATCACACCCGAAAATTACGACAAACAAAAGACTTGCTGTGGCTCCTGCGCAGACGCTTTCTTGGGAACCGTCGAGTAGCACCTTTCTCCCTTGCAATCAAATGTGGTTCTCGCAAAATTCGAGCAGCTCGACACTAAGAAACACTACAGTAAGAGAAGTTAAGGTTACTCCTAGTTAAATTTTTTGGTAACAAATCACACCTTCCCTTATTTCAAAAATCAATCCCACCTATAAAAAGAATCTGATTTTTTAAGCTATGATTGTCCACTTTCAAATTTCAGCTCAACCAACGCACCTCCGTAGACATACCAGTACGGTAAGGTTTACCTGTAGTTTTGTTTTCGTGAAATCACGATCACCGGTATCTAAATAATAATAACTTAATTATCAAAACGAATTATCAAAACGAATTATCAACGAATTGGAGTTTGCAAGATTCAAACGAAATGTTTTGCTCGTACAGTTCGTTTGCAAGAACCACTTGAAATCTCGCGCACATGATAGCAAGGGGAAAAGGGTCCTACTCGACTGGTTGCATCAATATCTGTCGAGATTGCTCGCACCGAATGAACAGTAATCCTCCTTCGGTCTCAACCTCGTTGCACTCGGCTTTCAATCTCAGGAGTGTTACCGCTGCAATCCCCCTTCAGTCTCAGTCTCAGTCTCATTGCACTCGGCTTCGACTCCAGGGGGATTGCAGTGTGAAATCTCCCGAAACGTGGGTGCTAGTTCCTGTGCAATCACCCTCTGGCACAGAAAAGCTATTCTGTGCTCAGTCGGGCTCGACACTTATTTAACAAAACCGCAAAGTGGCATGTTGCTACTATTCCCCATCCTTCTTTGTTGTTCTCACGCACCATTGACTGGGCAGAATATTTCTTGGAAACCGTAAAGTTGCATGTTACTACAGCAGACCCAACGACGAGCGAACCGTAAGGAACGTATGCAATGTACCATCGTGCAACGATCCGCAAAAAGCAACAACAAGCTTCTACCGGAGGCATCGTGCCGGGTTGGTATGCCATTGTTTCGAAGAATCATACCCAAATTACTTCTAGTAGTATGACTACTAGTAATATGAAACTGCACGTAGTATTACGTGTAGTATTGATTTCGATAAATTATTTTTGTGGTTCCCTTTCCATGTCACAAAGGCGTTGACGCGACAAAAAATTGCGATGTATGGTAATTTGAGACCGACCCGACCTTTCGTTCCATCCGAGATCCATGTCCGAGGTTTTGCCAGAACGAGAAGCCGTTGTTCATTCCAACACAGTCCACGATTCTAGCACTATGACGGATAGCTCTGCTTAACGACAAACTCTCGAAACCTCTAACCGATGGCTTTCCAACTTTTCTTTTCGCAAAAAAAAAAAAAAAAAATACAGGCTTTCTTTGGAACGCGACCCCCAGATCCAACCCAAACCACCTGCTATGCAAGAGACATTCGGGAAACTGACTACGGCAGGTTGGTCTGCTCAACGACGAAATGACAGCGGATGCACGTCTTTGGCACTGCTGCATTTCTATCGCATGCTCGGTTCGCTTGTCAAAATCTGCTCGCGCGGGGATATTGAATGAATGTATAGAATGAATAAACGAATGAATAAACGAATAAACGAATGAATCAACGTAAGAGAAACAGAAAGGAAAGAATGAGTGACAAACCATCCTTGCTTTGTTCCTTCCTGACTCGCCGTATCCAATCCAATCCAATCCAATCCAATCCAATCCGAAGAGAGCATTATACCGGTGTTGGTTTCACAACCCGTATTGCTTTTGATCTTTGATCGTCTTATGAATCGTGGCTCGTGGCTGGTTTCTCTTTTGGTTCGTTGATTGGTGGGTAGGAGGGTAGGTCGGTTGGTGCGTTGTTAGTGTTGCCATTTTTTCCTTCGTTCATCGATGGCATGCAGCGGTGACCACGAATGCCAGCAAGATGGGAAGCAAGACGACAACTACGACCCATGCTATCCGCGACGCTGCTCGTGGTTTCTCCTCCTCCCGGTCCTCGCTGAGCCCCAGAGCCAACCGGGACCAACGTTCTTCGTGCGAGTATTCCGCGTCATAGTCATGGTCGTTCTTGTAGTCGCAGTCGCAGTCGCAGTCGCAGTCGTCTCGACCTCCGACCGAATCACGGTCAGCCAAAACCTCCCTAGTATCCATCATTCCCGCGAGTGCCCTGCCCACGCGTAGGCCGTCCAGGATCGCGGCGTCGGCACCCGACCGACGACGGGAGGCACCCAGGATATCCACCTTCCACCATGGCTTGAGGCGGCAGTCCCCGATGCGAAGCAGTCGGTTGCACGACGAGGATGACAATGATGATGATGATGAGGAGGAGGAGGACAAAGACGAAGGCGACAGAGTCCCGATACAGTTGCTGCTGCTGCTGCTGCTGTTGCTGCTGCGTTCGCTGAAAAGGAGGCCCCGCTTTCTCGGGGCGAGCAGCCCGTGCGAGAGCACGACGCAATGGAACGGGCCGTGCTCCTCCGCAAGAGATTGATTGCCGTCGCCATTGCTTTGGCTATGGGTTTGTGTCACAACGGTGAATCGGGAACGACTCGTCGAAGCGTTGCTGCCTCTGTCTCCGGTTTGGTGGTCGTTTTTTTCTAGGATGATTTCGACCACGCGACTACACGATCGGACGGTAACGTTCTTGCGCAGGAGCTCCAGAAAAGATTCTCTCGAAACCACACTGTAGCAATCCTCCGGTGTTGTTGATGGCTTTTGAGGTTTAGGTTTCTGTTGATGTTGATCTTCATGTTGATCTTGATGCTGATCTTGATGCTGATCTTGATGCTGATCTTGATGCTGATCTTGATGTTGATCTTGATGTTGATGTTGATGTTGATGCTGATGCTGATGCTGATGCTGATGCTGATGCTGATGCTGATGCCGAGGTGGTTGCGCGCCCGGAAATACCAAACCCTGATTCAATGTAGTTTTGGTGTCGGTTTTCGTTTTCGTTTTCACTTTCACTTCCTCTTTCGTTTTCCCATTCTCAATCTCACTCTCGAGGGCCACCTCAAACAATCCCAGGGCTTCCAGAACGCTGCGCGCCGATTCCAGGCGGATAGTGCCAATAACGGGGATTCCCTCATCGGGTTTCGACTCGAACAGTGTGTATTCCCAACAGGAGGATTGCGATGGCGTTTTTGTTTTTGTTTTTGTTTTTGTTTGCTTTTTCGTTTTTTGTTTTTGTTTTGGTTTTTGTTTTGAATTTGGTTTTTGTTGTGCCTTCGAATCCAATCCCAATCGACTTTTTCGTTCCAGAAAGTTGGCCAACACCAATCCGGCAAAGCCCGCTCCTACTATGGCGACGCGGGGTCCGGTGAAACACGAAGATCGGAGGGACGTCGTGCTGCCCTGGTGGTCCTCATTCTCATTCTCATTCTTCTCGTTCTTTTCGTTGTTGTTCTTGTTGTTGTTGTTGTTGTCGTTGTCGTTGTCGTTCTTGTCATCGTTCTCGGGAGTGTCGTTCGGCGGAGAATTCGGAGATTGTGTGCCATGGTTGCGATTCCTGGTGGTCTCTTGTTCTGTCATTGTTTGGCAATCATTATTACTGTACTTCTTATTTTTTAAAATACGAAGTGTGAAGGTGGTTTGCTCCTGCGTCGTTTGATAACGACGTCATGTTTGGTGTTTTGTTGGGCGTTTGTTGGGTGCGATTGCGATTGCGATTGCGATTGCGATTGCGATTGCGATTGCGATTGCCATAAAGCCATATCCCTAAAAGTTTAACAGTTGGTACGGTACGAACTTACTACTTTGAACTTCTACACGGTAGTAATAAGGTTTGCGCCATATTCGACGATTACCGGTAATCTTAATTAATTTTACTGTACCGGTACGTGCACTCTCAACTCTGTTCTCATTACTACTCCTACAGATAACAGGTACGGTACGTAAGGTAAGGTAAATCTTACCGTACGTATTATGTTGTCGGAATCTCATTTCCTCCGTGATCCTACACGTTGAACGTAACTTACCGGATAAGGGTTGGGCTGCCGATGCATCGATTTCCCACGTCGCCCCTACCGTAGTAGAAATAATAGTCTTGGTACACGTAACCTTACTCGTAACGGTTTGAAAAAGCATTATTTTTTGTGACCATCATCCGTCATCTGTTTTCTCCTATCGTCCATAATTTTCGAAAGTGACACCATAGGCATCAACCGGTCGTTGGCATAACTTCGAGATTGGCGAAAGAGAACGAGCGGCAAGCGACAAGCGACAAGCGACAGAGCAAACAAAACCTCTCTATTCCACCAGACACCAAGCAGAGTAGGAAACAAACAAAAAACTGTAGTACGTGTACCTTACCGAATACAAGGAAATCACCACAGACAAATACAAGCAAGAATCATGTTCCAGTCTGCCTTCACCCGAGCTGTTCGACGCAAGCCACACCCCGGGCTCTACCGCCTCCAGTCGTTCTCGTTCTCTTCTTCTTTGACACTGTCCTCGGCCAAGTCGGCTTCGCAGTGCATGGCATTAGAAGATACCTACGGGGCACACAACTATCACCCCCTCCCGGTAGTTCTGACCAAGGGTTCCGGCACGAGGGTCTGGGACACGGACGGCAAGGAATACTTCGACTTTCTCTCGGCCTACTCTGCCGTCAACCAGGGCCACTGCCACCCCAAGATCATTGGCGCCCTCGTGGACCAGGCGAAGCAACTGACGCTGACTTCCCGCGCCTTTCACAACGACGCCCTCGGGGAGTACTGCGAGTTCGTCACCGCCTACTTTGGAATGGACCGCGTGCTGCCGATGAACACCGGGGTAGAGGGGGGCGAAACCGCCATCAAGCTGGCCCGGAAGTGGGGGTACCAGGTCAAGGGCATCGCCCCCAACAAGGCCCGGTGCTTGTTCGCCAACAACAATTTCTGGGGCCGGACCCTGGCGGCCGTCAGCAGCAGCAACGATCCCACCGCCTACAATGAGTTCGGTCCGTACATGCCGGGCTTTTCTTCCATCCCCTACAATGACCTGGGCAGCCTCGAGATGGAGTTTCAAAAGGACGCCGAGAATATTGCCGCCTTCATGGTTGAGCCCATTCAGGGAGAGGCAGGGGTGATGGTCCCCGACGATGGCTACATGAAAAAGGTCAAGAAGCTCTGCGAGAAGTACAACGTCCTGCTCATTGCCGACGAGGTCCAGACGGGTCTGTGCCGCACCGGACACCGCCTGGCGGTGGACCACGACGGGATCCTCCCGGATATTCTCGTGCTGGGCAAAGCCCTTTCGGGCGGCGTCCTGCCGGTCTCGGCCGTCCTGGCGAAGGAAGAGGTCATGGCGACGCTGAAACCCGGCGAGCACGGATCGACCTACGGGGGAAACCCCCTGGCGTGCCGCGTCGCCATGGCCGCCCTCGAGGTCCTCCGCGACGAGAAGCTGGACGAAAACGCGCGGGCTCGGGGCGCCCAGCTGCGGGCCGGTCTCGAGTCGCTGGTCGGGAGCACTTCTCTCCCGATCGAGAAGGTCCGCGGCCGGGGCCTGCTGAACGCCGTCATCATCAACCAGCCCAAGGGAGGATACGGCGACACGGGCAAGGCGTGGGACCTCTGCGTCAAGATGCAGCACAATGGGCTGCTGGCCAAGCCGACCCACGGCAACATTATCCGGTTGGCGCCGCCGCTGACCATCACGGAGGAAGAAATCGACCAGTGCCTGGATATCTTTGAAAAGTCCTTTCACGAGCTGGAGTGAGGAGGAGTAAACACACAAAAAACACTTATATACACATAAATTCATCATACATACAGACGTAAAATAATAATAAACAGCAGTGATAGAATGGATGCTCGGGTGACTTTTTTGCTGCGGTTCCGCTTCACGGAATCAATGAACAACGAGAAGTACTACTAGTAGTACGCACGAGTAGCAGTACCACCAGTCCTAGTAGTACTAGAAGTGCGGTGTTATGACCAACAGTACTAGTACGGTAGTTGCACTGTTCATTCGAATAGTACTACTAGTAGTACTTTTTTCCTCCAAGGACGGTGCACGAATTGGACTCCATGGCAACAATTGGGACCATGGTGCGAAGGATTTGTTCATGAAGTCATGCTCTGACCCCTGGTCGTGCTTTTTCCGTTTGGTTAGAAAATGTATTCAGTCGTATCAAGATCTTACCATTTCCACCATTCCAGCGCCAATAGTAGTAGTAGAATGTATGGAGGGGGCTGTAAAAAAAGTCCAAGTCAAAAAGAAGACCTGACATTTGGGCATCAACACATCTAGTACTATTTAATGCATTTTGGTTCATGATACTGGATGGTAGGGTCCTCTAGTGGGATCAATATGCACCATAGATACATCCCCCAGCTCTCACTACTAGAAGTAGCAGCCCTATCATATTATAAGAAGATATACAGGGTGCTACTAGTACTAGTTACAGATAGATGGAACTGCTGTACTGGGGGAGGGCGGATACTAGTAGTAGTACTGAACAGAATCCTAAACAGAAAAAATGCTAAACAGGATGCTAAACAGGATGCTGGTGGGCCTCTCTAGTAAAATTTGTATCAGAGCTACATACCCCAGCTCTTAGCAGCCATATATTCTAAGATACGCAGGGTGCTAACAGATAAATGGAAAGGCATGACCCCTGAGATACCGGTACCGGTAGGATACCGGGTAAGTCTTACGCCGGTAAGGTTCGTATGAGTAATAGTTACATATTCTACGACTGGGACTGACTCCTCAACTCGCCTCGAATCACTCGACTCAATCCACTCCGCTAAAGACTGACTGACTGGCTGACTCTACCCGTGAAAAACTATAATGAATATTAAATTGTAACCGTGACACGATCCACTCCATATGCGCACCATGCGCAAAATAGTTTTCTACAGGGTTTCCAGTACTACTTATAAACAAGCAGCAAACACAACAAGACAGCAACATCGATTCCCCGACAAGATTGCTGTCATCGCTTCTTTAGTTTAACTCTGATTTGAATACCTTGATACCTACATCCTGCTCCCTGAGCAACTCCCTGTAGAACTACAAATCTAGGATCTAACTGGCTGTGCCAAGTGGTAGTTAGAATTGATCCGGCCAACTGTCTTCCCCTTTGGTCGTAGTGGTGAATCCGAGACTATCGATAGAACAGACCGGCACCTCAACCGGTTTGATTGCTCGTCCTGCTGTATATCTCCAAGCTTGCCTTAGGACCTATCAGCCTAAAACCAGTTTCAGCTACATTTTAACAGATTAACAGTCGCAAGCTTATTTAAGCTTGCAAAGCTGGAGATCTACAAGCCACACAAGATAACAAGGAACAACAACGACGACGACGAAGGACGAAATCGACGCTGCTCTCAGTTTTAATTCTACACTGGAACACCAAGCCCCCTGTTGCAAGGCCGTTCCAGGTATTATTATCCTCCTTGTTATTGTGGATAATACAGTACAAACGGCGTCTCTAAATTCCAAGAATTGACGGAGAAAGGATTTTTCAAAATTCTGCTGCTGCTGCACCTAATTCTCCAGTCACGACGAGACGCAAGTACAACATATAACCTCCCACTGATAGATCTGTATTCTCCAAATACAGCTGTATCTTCCTCTGTATCCACCAGGCAAATATAACCTGTTCCTTTGCCGGATACACCCTTCTCGGATTTATCCACACCACACGGACCGTATTTTTCGACCGACAACGTTTTTCGACCGACAACGGCGTTTTCGAACGATAACGACGCCTCGAACAACGACGGCGCTTTCGAAACTTTCGAACAACACAACACAACGCTCAGCAATATATAACCTCCACTGAGTTCTCGAATACAGCTGCAATAACATCTGTATCTTCCCCCGGCATATAAACTCCCTGTTTCTGGATCTTATCCCTTCGAATTTCAGACAATTCCTTTATGCCTCGTCGACGCACCCGACAAAGCGCTCCCTTTCCCGCATCCTACCAAGATCAATACAGAGACCTCCGGTCTATTATCACTGCATCCCATTCTCTTTTTGATCGCCCAATGGCCTCTGACAAATCCGCCAACATGTCCGCTGAGCCTGCCGCAGACACTGCAATCGCTGATGCCGCCACCAACAACACCCCAACTGAAACCACACCTGATGATACCGCCGCCAGCCCACTCCCAAGGGCTGCCAGCAACCTTACCACACACTTCGATCATCATTGTGCTCGTGCCCTTGCCGCACTGTTTGACGTCAGTGATCCGCAATCGTTACTCTGTAATGCTCTCATTGCTTCTGGTATTACCACATGGCAAAAATTCATTCGATTGACTGCGCCCATTGTCAACCAACTCCAGTACCGTGATACTCGCAACAACTACTTTGACCTTCCCCCTTTCACCTCTATCCAACTGCTTCAGTTTGTCAAATTCCGTGACCACCTCAATGCCTCGAAACAACCTTATCGTGATGTCACTCTTTACACGGCTGACGCATTTGATGCTTTTGTTGACAATCTCGACGATGGTACTATCATGTGTCCTCCTCGGTCATCTGTTCCTTCCCCCAGCTCCGTTTCCCCTTCCACTCTCAGGACCTCTAAAAGCGAAGACCAAATCAAGTTTGAACAATGGAGCAAACGATCCCATGACGTCACTGTTTTCAATGTTTATAAAAATGACGCCCGTTTTGAAACCTGGGTCACTGGATTCCGTGCCCAGCTGGCTGAATACGATATTGATGTCGACACCTTCCTTGACCCTGACTGGGACCATTCCAATCTTACCCCATTTGGAAAGAAATTGTTCAACAAACAATGTAAATTCTTTTGGGTCCTCTTACTTCGAGTCGTTCGCTCTGACCTTTCCTACACCTGTGTCCAGAGTCACACCAGCACCTGCGATGGTAGAGCTGCCTACTTTGAGTTCCTCAAACTCCGCGAATCCACACACACTCATGAATTTGATGTGGCTGGACAATCACAGCTCCTTCAACGCCTCAACCTCGCCAACTGGAAGGACTCCACTGTCCGTTTCTTTACTAAATGGTTTGAAATCTATGACAATCTCTGCCAGATGACTGCTCCTGCTCTCCCAATGAAATATCACATGCTTCGTTCCACTCTTCTCCATGCTGTCGCTTCTAATGCTAGCCTCAGTGACCAATTTTCTAAGATTCCGATGCCTTCTGCACATGCCTCTGATTCCGTTGAAGTTCAACACATTCTTCAACTCAAGACCACGCTACTCGCTGAAGCCACTCGATTGGATGCCCGTGCTGTTCTCACGTTACCCAAATCAAGAGCTGATATGAACTTCCAGGCCAATTTTCACAGTGCCTTCCCTTATCTTGACTCCTCTGCGTTCACCGATGACTTTGTCAACGATGTTCACACCTACGCTGCGTTTCGTGCTAGTTCCACGTCTGATCCACCTGTTGACCTTTTAACCTTATCACATCGCCTCCCCCATGCAATCTGGTCTACCTTGAGCCCTATTGCTAAGCAACTCTGGACTCAATTCCCATCTGCTGACCGCCAAAAGATTGTTCTCAACCTGAACCCCAACAAATTTCCTGAGCCTCCAACCCCCAGTCCCACGCCTGGTTCTGGCACACCTATTGGACGTCAAGCCTACTTCCATTCCACCCGTGCTTCCCCTGAACAAACTAGCCCTGATCCAATTTTCAGTGCTCCTCCTGATGACCAGTCCCCTAACGATCCTGGTACGGACGCCTCCGATGCTCTGGTTACCCAATGGATTGCCCGGCAGCACGGTTCCAAACCCACCGGCTCATACCAACAACTTGCCAAGCAGGGCTCTCTATATACACACCCAACACGTTCTTCCACCATCGGGAAATCACCTTCCAAATCCAAGCTTCCCCTCGCCTCTTCCATGTCACCTGGCCATCCAGCTCGGCTCCTTGCTGACAACCCCACGGCCCCTACCAAACTCGTTGCCCGCATGGCTGATGGCTCTCAATCTGTTGTTGCCCACTTCGATGATCCTATCGCTGGCCAGTCTGTTACTCATCTTCTCCAAACACACACCAGTCCTCACAACTGGTCACTCTGCTAACATGCTTCCATTTCTGTCTCCTTCTTGTCCTCTGCCTCATTCCCTTTCGTCATCTGGGGCGTTCTCTTCAGAGATGCCATTGGCAATATGCAGAGTCCCAACAACATCCGCTCATACAGATCCCACACCAAACATGGGGCGCATCTTCCAGCTGATATCGCCCAACAACAGGGCGCATCTTCAGGCTCTGTGCCATCACTCATCCACATGGGGCGCATCTCACCTGCGCTATTGCCCATCCCTTTACTCAACGTGGGGCGCTGCCGTGCACCAGAAGACAGTCACGAGTCTACTCGGGACTGGATTAAGGATAAGGATAAAAACAATCGGCGAGTCGACAGAATCGCTGACTCGGAAGGCTCTTAGAACTGTAGCAGATAGACTAACCGATAGAGCTCACAATTTGCATATCACTACTATCGTAAACACTACTAGTAGACCCGGGGTATGGCATGATTTTAAAATCAAGCTGAGCGCTGACGACCATGAGCAAGGGAAGGGACCGATCGGTCAGCAAACCGACGGGACCGAAGAAACTGCCGAAAAATGGAGGCGCATAGAAGCAAACAGGGGAAAGAACATCCGGTGTCTGCAGCACTAAGGAAGACCAACCCCAGCAACAGTTGGCTCCATTACAAGGAGCAACTGCAGCAACAGAGACACCTAAGGACCTAAACAGGACCATGGTCGACAACAGAAATAATCGAAAAACTCGAAAATACACACTGAAAAAGTGACACATAATCCAGTGAGTGGACTAATTGGACCAACACTGAGTGGACGGACAGACCAAAAAGGGTATGCCGACCAAAATCAGAACATATAAATATCCGGACAGGTATATGATAAATACCCGAACACCACTAATCCCACGGGAAACGGGAAGTGGGACCGGCCCGGTGACCGCTTAACAGAGAAGCAACGCCGGAGAACCACGGGAATCGAATCCCACAAAATAAAAACAGAAACAACTCCGGAGAACCACAGGATTCCCGGGAACTAAAGAGAGAAACAACTCCCACCACCAAGATGGATGAGAGCAAAATCAGTTACAACACGAGTTATCGCGTGGAAACCAAATTTAGTAGCAAAAACTGCAAAATCTGGAGCAACCACTTTTGCTCATTTCCACACTGAAATTAACAGATTAGCAGATAACAGACTAAAGTAACTAAATTAACTAAATAAAAACTGATTAACCATGGCGTCTAAAGGAACCAAACAGAAACCCTTTACCTTCACTCGCGAGGACTGGCCGGAAGACGCCAATGCTGTGAAGATGAGCATAGACTCCGAGAAAGGGGGAGTGGCCTTCAGTGACTATCTGAAGGTACTCACCGGCACTGAAAGACCGGAACTCTTCATCATCTGGAAGCGCGACTTTGACCAGAAGATTGTCAACAATGAGAAACTCCAAGGAGACCAGAAACTGGATGTCCTACAGAGAATCCTCTCCCTCGAGGCACTCTCTCTTGTCCAGATGGTTTTGGGCCGGACATATTATGCTGAACCAGGACATAAGGTACACAACAACCAACTGATCCAACAAAAACTCGAGAGGATTGCCATGCGGGAACCTAAGGAACCTCCTAAGGAACCCCCCACTGACAAATCCAAAAAGGCGGTGGAGGGCGCCAGCGCCCCAACCGCGAAGGACAACACGACTGCTACGGCGGCGTCCGAACAAGAACCGGAACCAACCGCACTTGACGGTCCGGTCCCAAAGAAAAGGGTCTCAAGTACCCTCATCCAGTACTACCAAACTCAGGAGTACAGAAAGGATATCATTGAGGAGTGTATGCACGCCCTCAAGCTCAAAATCTTTGGCAATGACATGAATGGCCAACGTTCCTACATTCTGCTCCGGAGATTCATCCGGAACACAAAAATCGATATGAAACACGGTATTCGCTCATGGGCAAACCGTATGGCCGAACTACAGAGCTATCTACCCGATTGCCTCTGGGAGAGTGGCGCTGCAAAAGGCACTGCACCATCCAGTTACTCGGAAGAGGACATGAAGGAAATCCTAGATGCCAACATGACCCACTCACAGCGCGAGAAGCTGGAGCACATTAGTTGGGACGTCTACAAACACCCCTTTAACACCACCATCGACAAGCTCGAAAACTTGGAAATCACCATCCGGAACGAGGATGAACTCCGCAAACGAATCTCTGACCTCGAAAAACAAAATGGTGGAACCAAGAAGAATACCAAGGCCGCATCTGGGGGAGGAACCCACCACGGGAAATCCCCTGGCAAAAAGAAGCGCCCTGTGGACAACAGCAACAAACAGCTATGCAAGACCTGTGGCAAGGTCCATGCCGGCAAATGCTGGAAACTAACCGGCGGACCCCCCAAGAAGGGAAAGTTCGACCGGGAGACCATCAACTTGCTAAAGGAGCATTTTGTGGCAAAAGAACAAGACTCAGACACTGAGCAACACTCCAAACCCCACTGGGGAAGGAACCTATCGAACCACGAGTACTCTTATGTACTGGCCACGGCCCAAGCTGACCATGAAGTCTCCGATGACGAGATCGACATCTCCGAACGGGAACTCAAAGAGTACAGAAGAAAGTACCGGAAAACCTTCAAAAAGAAAGGATCCCACAACTGAATGGCTTCTGACACCATCCACACCGGACCCCGCATCATCAACAGGTTTGCGGACGTCTGTGTGGAGGTGTTGGACCACAAAGGAAGGGGGAGGATGCTCCGGGGCCTACTAGACTCTGGCTGCTCCAAATCCATCATATTAAGGCAATTTGTCGACCGAAGTCAACTAACGAACCGAGACCAAAGATCTGTCACCTACAACACGTACGGAGGCAAGTTCAGAACCAAGTCTGCGGCTTCAGTGGGACTAAGGCTGATAGAATTTTCAAACTCTAAGACCATCAAATGGACCTTCCAAGTGGATGAGTATCATCACCATGAGGAAGTACCCTATGACATGATTATAGGATCCGACCTAATGGCACAACTGGGACTGGACATAAAATACAGCTCCCGAACAATAGAATGGCAGGGTGACTCCATTCCCATGAAGGGGATGGGGGAGCTCTCTGACCCGGACAAATGTGAGGCAGTATTCTTTGCCAACACACAAAGTCCAATCCTCCAACGGGAGGAAGAGAGGCAATCCAAAATCCTGGACGCCGACTACTCCAAAGTAGATATAGATGCTATGGTCAATGACCTGGAGATTACAGACGCGTCCAAGGAAGCGCTGAAGAAAACACTGAAGAAATTCCCAACACTCTTTGGAGGAGGATTGGGCCTGCTCAAAAATATAGAACCGGTGTCCATTGAACTCCAACCAGGGGTCAAACCGGTCCGGCAGAGGTACTATTCTGTACCCCATGCCTTTGAACAAGCACTCCGAAAGGAGATCACCAGGCTCTGTGATATTGGAGTCCTGGAAAAACTCCCCCACGATGACGACTCACCGTGGGCATCCCCTACCTTCTGTCAACCCAAAAAGACAGGGGACATTCGCGTTCTAACGGACTTCCGGAAGATGAATGCAGCCATCCAAAGGAAACCATTCCCACTACCACGAATAGGGGAAACGATCCAAAGACTACAAAAGTTCAAATCAGCTACGGCACTGGACTTATCCCAAGGATACTACACCATCCCCATCTGCAAGGAGAGCCAGAAGATCTGCTCCACCATTCTGCCGTGGGGAAAGTATGCCTACAAGAGACTAGCAATGGGGATTGCGTGTGCTCCGGATATCTTCCAATCGGTCATGATGAACCTACTAGGGGACCTGGACTATGTCCTCGTCTATATCGATGACATCCTAATCATACAGAGGGAGGGAGAATCTGAACAGGATCACCTCAACAAAATCGATACAGTCCTACAGAGACTGGATGATGCGGGCTTCAGAGCCAACCTACGAAAATCCTTTTTCATGCAAAAAGAAGTGGAATATCTGGGATTTCTGTTAACAACAGAGGGCATTCAGCCCCAGCCAAAGAAACTGGAGGCGATGAAGCGCCTGGAAGCCCCCAAGAACACCAAACAACTCAAGATGTTCCTTGGAATGGTCAACTTTTACAGGGACATGTGGAAGCGCCGCTCCCACATCCTAGCCCCTCTGAACAAACTAGCAGGGAAAAAGGGCAAAATGAATTGGTATTGGGGCCCAGCAGAGCAGAAAGCTTTCATGGAGGCGAAAAGGATGCTCGCAGATGAAGCAAAGCTTGCATTCCCAGACTTTACGAAACCATTTCATCTCTATTCAGACGCCAGCGACAGGCAACTGGGAGCAACGGTATGCCAAGATGGCAAGCCCCTTGGTTTCTACACCCGGAAGCTGAACTCTGCGCAGCTCAACTACACGGTTGGAGAGAAAGAACTCCTGGGCATAGTAGAAGGGCTAAAAGCGTTTGAAGGAATCCTACGAGGACAAGATGTGATTATTCACACAGACCACCTAAACCTACTGTATCAGCAGATGCCGACGCAGAGAATGGTCCGGTGGAGACTCCTTATGGAGGAGTTCCATCCAGTAGTCAAGCATGTTGCGGGCAAAGACAATGATGCAGCAGATGCACTATCCCGACTGGATATTACTGATGATCCAGCGGACACAGTGGAATGGCTACCACCGAATAAGCCCCTTACCTACGCGGATGAGGAAGAGCATCTCCGGCAACTCCTATTCCCACTTGGAGAAGAAGCTCCGGAAGAATTCCAGGGCAATAGTGCATTCCCACTTGCCCCGGACATGATTCAGTTCTACCAGCAAAAGGACACAGGAATCATGAGTGCTCTGGAAAAAGACAACCGACTGACTACCAAAATGGTGGAAGGTTACAGTCTAATCCATAAAGAAGGAAAGATTCTGATCCCGGACAAACTCAAGGATAGAGTTATGGAATGGTACCACAGCATGTTGGTCCATCCCGGAGAAAAGAGAATGGAACAGAGCATACGCTCAGTGTTCACCTGGAGAGGCCTGAGGAAGGACGTCCAGGACCTCTGTAAACACTGCCACACCTGTCAGATGTTCAAAAAGAGTGGCCGGAAGAAGTATGGACTACTACCGGAAAAAGCAGCTGAGGTCACCAAATGGCAGAGGGTCAATGTGGACCTCTGGGGACCTGCAACTGTCCACAACAAAAATGGTAAAGACTACCAAATCCATGTCCTCACCATGGTGGACCCAGTGACCGGATGGTTTGAACTGGCTCACCTGAAGGACTCCCCAAATGCAGCAGAAACTCAACGATTGTTGGACAGTACCTGGCTAGCAAGATATCCGCGCCCAAAGGAAATTGGCTTTGACGGCGGGAGTGAGTTCAAGGCAGAATTCCAAGAGCTCTGTGAGAACATGGGGATGAAAAGGAAGCCCAGTGGGGCTTGGAATCCACAATCCAACTCGGTGTTGGAAAGGATTCATCAGGTATTAAAGGACTGTCTGTTGTCCTTCAACCTGGAAAATAGGGACCTCCACGAGAAGGACCCTTTTGAGGAATTCACCACCAAGGCAGCATACGCTATCAGAAGTGCCATCCACACAACCCTGGGGTACTCCCCGGCACAGTTGGTGTTTGGAAGAGACATGTTCATGCCCGTGAATTTCCCAATGGATTGGGAAGCAATCCAAGCAAGGAAGCAGAAAAGCATCCACAAGAGCAACGTCAGGGAGAACCAAAAGAGGATCCCCCATGTCTACAGGGAAGGAGACTATGTCACCCTGGAAAGGAAGGGCATTATTCCTAAACTATCCTTCCCACGGCAAGGACCTTACAAGGTGCTCAAGGCCCATGATAATGGAACTGTAACTATTGAAACTGCTCCTTTTGTAACTGACCGGGTTAACATCAGGAGAGTCCATCCCTATTATTGCAGGGATAGCCCTGAACCAGAGAAGTAATTGTTACAGTACCATGGAGGAGCATGCCGTGCACCAGAAGACAGTCACGAGTCTACTCGGGACTGGATTAAGGATAAGGATAAAAACAATCGGCGAGTCGACAGAATCGCTGACTCGGAAGGCTCTTAGAACTGTAGCAGATAGACTAACCGATAGAGCTCACAATTTGCATATCACTACTATCGTAAACACTACTAGTAGACCCGGGGTATGGCAGGCGCAACCTATGCGCTATTGCCCATACTTGCTTTCATTTATTTCCGTCTGTGTCACAGCTCCAACATGTCCATGACAACGAAGAAAGATTCTCTTGCTTCCCTGATCATAGATGGGGCGTATTAAATTGTAACCGTGACACGATCCACTCCATATGCGCACCATGCGCAAAATAGTTTTCTACAGGGTTTCCAGTACTACTTATAAACAAGCAGCAAACACAACAAGACAGCAACATCGATTCCCCGACAAGATTGCTGTCATCGCTTCTTTAGTTTAACTCTGATTTGAATACCTTGATACCTACATCCTGCTCCCTGAGCAACTCCCTGTAGAACTACAAATCTAGGATCTAACTGGCTGTGCCAAGTGGTAGTTAGAATTGATCCGGCCAACTGTCTTCCCCTTTGGTCGTAGTGGTGAATCCGAGACTATCGATAGAACAGACCGGCACCTCAACCGGTTTGATTGCTCGTCCTGCTGTATATCTCCAAGCTTGCCTTAGGACCTATCAGCCTAAAACCAGTTTCAGCTACATTTTAACAATGAATCACGTTTACCATAATGAATCACGTCGAGTGACAGCATCTTTGCTTTTTGGAATATCTCCTTGCATACACCACCTCTGTTCAAAGTAAAGACATCGTCTGTTAGCTAACACTCTACTCTACAATGCTCTATATTCACTTTTAAACAACATTGCTTATTCTTCCCTTAGTAAGCTCTCGAATACAGAAATTGGGCCGAAAATTATGTGTTTTCGAGTGACAGCATCGAGCCGGCATAGTTTTTCGGCTTGCGCGCATAGCAAAAAACAGAACTCATTTTTTTCGTTTCGTTTCGAATTCAGTTTTTTTTCGTTCAACATGCTGTCACTCGGCGTGTAGAAAATGTAGATGCTGTCACTCGATCGTATGGTCCCGTGTAGAAAATGTACCAGTGTCTACATTTACCATGATGGATCAATTTTTGGCCATTTTTTGAAAAAACCACTAACTACAGGGGGCCAAAGCTATGGATGTAAGTCACTGATTTCAACAGGAGTTGTTGCAAACAGTCGGTTTATAGTGTTTACGAATAGGTTGTAACTTTCGTTGAGGAGGTTTCCGTTACTGGGAGGAGGTATTTGGTCAGATAGTGAGGCAACAATCTGTCACTCCGACGTGATTCATTTTAGTTTTTCACGGGTACCCCGCAGCCCGCAACATAATTACCGGTACCTGGTAATTAACCCTTACTTCGTACAATACAACATAAGCTACAACATATGAAGTAAGGTACAACAAACTTCGTACGAGGACAACTCCAAAAGGTTAAGATTACTCGTACCGTACAACGTAAGGTTTACTGCACAACGAGATACACCAACATTATTGAACAAACGACAACAACAAACAATCAGCAATCTCAACAAACAAAACCTTTCCGCTTTCCTCCAACAACCCAACAAGTAATCCCGGTAACAGTAACAGTGTGTACCCTCACTGCATTGCACCTGCAACTCTAGAGATATTTCATTTCTCCTACCGTACACAAACAGAAGTATCAGGATTCCAGGATGCCAAGGAGGTAAGAGAAGTAGGCGCCGGAAATCGTCGGCAAGTATCTCTCGAGTTCCGACACGATTCTTTGTTCCTCCATCCTCGGATTCGTATTGACATTGACATTGACATTGACATTGACCGTTTGTCCCGATTCCCATCCTTTTGCACTCCCATACAGATTCGCGCTGTCGGTCGATCTGAACCTGAAAGAACACCACGAGGGCTACATTGCCCTCTCCCGGTGCCCCCCCTGTTTTGGCCAGCCGAGTGGCACGAGCCATTCATCGTCATCATCGTCGTCTCCGGGTGGAAATGCTGCAGTTCCCACCAAGAACCACGCGGCAGCCCTTGCCGCCAAGCGCAAGCAAAAGGCCATGGCCATTGCCATGAAACCCGGCTCTCAGGTGGCCATGAATGCCTTTATGATGTACATGTCGGGATCCAACCTCAACATTTTTTCCATCAACACGGTCAGCACGGCCATACTGACTCCCCTCACCAGCATATTCTTGCTGGAGCGGACCTTTGGCAGCCTGGAGGTCGACACGTCCACGGCCAAGGCGATCTACGTGGCCATTAATCTGGTGTGGCTGGGAATGGGGCTGTACAAAATGTCCGCGATGCGTCTGTTGCCGACGACGTCGGCCGATTTCGCGGACTCGATCGTCTGGAAGGACATGATGGAGACCTCCAGCATTCCCTCAGTCGTTGCCTGAACAAACTCGCAGCGAAACGAAAACGAAGACTGGACTGGACTCGAGTGCACTCGAATGCACTCCGAGAGGTTCCGGACACGGAATTTTCGCAACGCCTCAAAGCGGATCCCTTCCGTTTTTCGTGATACCGCGGATTGATTCCCATTCGGTTCGGACCAGCACGGCGGTCGGAGAGGAAATGCGATTGCGAGAGAAAGGAAGAGTGATACTATTAAAAGTTTTAAATGTGGGATTTAAATGCTTTACATGGTCCTGGACGCGGACGCGGACGTGTGCTTGTACACATACTCGTACTCGTACCACTCTACGGATGCTGCGGGGGTGAGTCAGTCGTATCAAGAAAGGATCGCTGTGTCGCTGTGGCAATTGGCCCTCAAAACTGTTGGCGCTGGTAGGGGTCGTGACGATGCGGAGTACCGACTCTATGATACTGGTAGAGAGAAATTACAGTGATCGTTCTCGCAACTTGTTCGGCTTTGCCGTCCCCGCAATTTCCAAATGTGTGTAACCGATGGAAAAAAGGGTGCTGGAGCATTCCGACATTCGTGCCGAGGCATACCAGCCATGGTCATTTTCTGTTGTTGCTGTTTCCGAGGGACGGAGCAACGACACGCATTGCGTTTGTGTCTGTGTATACACCAGTAGTACTAGTACTACCACGTTTGTTGATCGATTACACCAGCAGCAGGTCGCCGGGAGGAACCGGTGGTGCTGCATCATTGCAGTTCTTGTTGTGTGTTCGCGTGGTTCAACCGTGACTGGATTGCTGTCACCAAGCAAAGGGCACCAACGGCAACAAGAAAGGCGGGAAAACCCCTCGGTCGTCAAAAAAAAATCCTAACGGAGATGTGCTGACTACTACTACGTGTAGTAGCTATCACCAAAAAACGATTTTTTGGGGAGGGGCTGCTGCTAGTAGTACTAGTACAACTACTAGTAGTGATATAACTACTAAGAGCAGAAGGACTTCAGTTCCGAAAACAATGAAAAGAAATGGAAATCTAGAAGCAGACATGCTTTGCACCCTAGTCCCGCCAGGTAGCCGGGCAATCCTGCACCGCATCGCACAACTCAGCTCCATCCGGACGGCATATGGACTGTGAAACAAATCAAACAGCATGATCCGTCTTTTGCGTGGCTTCCGGGGGAAGGTACGACGGATCGGACGCCAGCACCGCGTGGGCCACCGCCGGAAGCTCCACATCGGCAGTTATAGCGGTAGTGATAGCGGTGGCGGTGGGGGCGGCAACGGCGACGGCCACGACGGTTGGGGGGGCTGGTTCGCGATTTTGGCTACCGCTCAGTGTCTCCTCCCACTTGGCGTGGCGTCCGCTAACAACGAAATAGAGTAGGCACCCGGAAACGATCAGCCACAGCGCCGCATCGGCAAAGGCAAACATCGCCCAGCCGGTTTCGTTGCAATTGTCTTTTTCAACGTAGTAATCGTCGTCGTACTCATAGGTCCACCAGAAAAAGACAAGGCAGTCATAAAGATCCCTCCAGCGTACCAGGAAATAGATCCCCGCAAACAGGCACGACGCTGCAGCGAGCCCGGATACGGTAACCGAAACCATCATTCCAGCTCGGCTTTGGCGGTAGCACCAGATGGCCTGCAGCAGAATCATTGCTATGATGCTGATGATGAATGTAACCCACCAATGATAAGAAATGATCAGAGCAAAGATGGAAATAATTTGTGCGGTTATCGTGAGACAGTCGTTGTAGGGTCTAGGAGAGAGAGAGAGAGAGAAGAAGAAGAAGATGCCGTTGTGAGATTGAGTGCAATCTGTACTGGAAGTACAAAAGCCACAGCCACAGCCACAGCCACAGCCACAACCACAGCCAAAACCACTGCCAAAACCACAACCAAAGCAGATGCGAAACTCACAAACACACACAACGTGCTCCCTTGGGTGTTGGACCGCAACATGTCTGTACACCAACGTCCTCGTCGGCGTCGTCCGTTCTGTTACAGCAGCAACCACTCATTGTGAAATCTACTACGTGTACTTCTTGTATTGGTTCTTGTTCGGATTTGGTGAGGCTAGTTCAAAGAAGAATGAGTGAAACGAATAGGGTGGTCTCCCTCAGAAGGATTCACGGATTTCTCTGTTGTTCTCTGTAATAAGTATTACAGAAGGACTAAAATTACACGACGTGTACTATAATTATTATTTTTTTTTCGTACCGGTAATCTTAATTCGTACGAAGTAATAGTATTTACCAAAAAAAGTTCCTCGTCGAGACTAGAGAGAGACTACACGAATAAAATGGCGCGCTTTAGCTATTGTCAGCAGTTAAACCAATCAAGTGATGAATGCTGTAAATTATTGTTACTGCATACAGTATATTACTAGAATTACACTAGGTCGAGGTACATTAAGTACAGGGCACTTAAGGAAGCAATTGCACGCTGCGCGCCACGAGGTGCTTAAAAGAGAGTGCGAGGTTCTTGTGACACTCGAATTCAACAAGAAACACATAAATTTCGATCATTGAAACAAAGAACAAAACACACGAATAATAATAATAATATACGTATTTAAATAACTTTAATCACCAAAGGTGAAACTAAATTACTCAGTCTGTAACCAGACTTTAACGTCGCCTCCATCATAGAGTCAGGACCCCAAGTGGTAGAACGACAAATTTTCAAACAAACCTTGAACATCAAGCAGGGAAAAAGACAAACAAGTCCCACAAAATAGGGACTTGAGAGAAAGTGAAATAGGAATGAAGATATTGGGATAAGATCCAGTATCAAAAGGGATGGGACAGGATAAGAAGCAGGATCAGAAGACAAAACCAAGGTACAAAGTGTAATCAACCCTGAGGTCCAGTAAGCCAGGCTCTGAGAAGAGCAGCCTCTTGTTGGTATGGCTGCACTGGTGGGACAGGCGCTGCATACTGCTTCCTTGCAAGGTGGATGGTTGCAAGCCACTGCCGCTTGGCAGTCAGGGTGTAACCTTGTAGGACGTGGAAAGGGGTTTGTAACAGGGAGTGTGACTGGGGAAGTGCACCAGCTGCACCAATTGCCAATTCTGAGGTGATGGAAGCATCAAGAGATTGGTGTTGTTCAGCATCAAGGGTACCCCCAGGACCATGGAGTCGTTCATTCCTATAAGTCCAAAGATCCCAGGAGGTAAGAAAGAACTGATGGATGATAGCTGTAGCCCAACGTTTGGGAGAGCGCTTGCTTCCAATGTGGGAGTAGTAGTCAGCCTGGATTTGGTACCAGCGAGGAGACCACCTACCAAGAAGCCAGTTGTGCCAACCAATAGTCCTCTGTGCCCTGACAGCAGAAGCAATTGCAAGTGAGTAGGATGATGGATAAATTCTCTGGCCCTTCCGAACTCTGGTGAGGAGATCCACAATGGCAACAGCCAATGATGGAGCAGTTTGTTCAGCTTCAAGCCTCTTCTGCAGTGGTCCCGTGACAAAGAACAAAACACACGAAACAAAGAAAAAAAACAGCAACGAAAGCAATACCGGTAGCTTTCTTGTTTGCCATTGCGCTTTGAAGTGCAGCACAGTTGACAGTAAGATTACTCGTACTAGTCTTTGTTTCGCCTCAAACTTTTTGTCATCAAAAGACATGCATAAAAGGGGGTTAGTTTATGATATATCCTTATGACTTACCAGCACGTGTATGCGTTGATATTGCTCGTCAGCAATCTTCGTAGGATTTAATCGACTCGTAGATAAATCGTCTTGTACTGCGTCTAATAACTGTCACGCGACCCAACGCGACCCAACGCGACCTATTTTCCAGAAAATCAAGCCTAAATTATGCCACGCGCAACCTTAACCTTGATTTTCGCGAGGTTTCTTCAAAGTTTTTCGCAACCCCCCCCACCTCGCGACAAAAATACGTCTAATAACTGATTTTCGACCATTTTGACCCAGGCTTGTCGCGTACGATTTGTACCATGCTACCATGCTAAGATACTATGCTACCGCCGGGGTCGGGTCAGTGCTGTACAATATGTACTATGACCGGACGCCTGACCCAAACAGTTAATGCGCTAGCACACCTTTGAATTTAGTAATTAATAAGCGGAGCTACGCTACTACGCTACTCCGTACACTACGCTACTCCGTACGCTACCCGTACAATACAGTACTGGAGCTACAGAGCTCTATTATCTACGAGTTATCGGAACGATACGATACAGAGCTGAGCTGCGCTGATCCCCTGTAGCGCTGTATCCCCTGTAGCGCTGTATCCCCTGTAGCGCTGTAGCGCTGTATCCCCTCTATCCCCTGCAGCGCTGTAGCAGCAACGCATCGATAATACAGGGGGGGGGACAGCAAGCAGCAAGCAGCAAGCAGCAGCAACGCGTCGATAATACAGTGTGGGACAGCAAGCAGCAAGCAGCAGCAACGCGTCGATAATACAGGGGGGGGGACTGCAAGCAGCAAGCAGCAAGCAGCAGCAACGCGTCGATAATACAGGGGGGGGGGGACTGCAAGCAGCAAGCAGCAGCAACGCGTCGATAATACAGGGGGGGACAGCTCTAACTCCAAAGATACTAGGGCCGTCGCGTACGATTTGTACCAATCGTACGTACCCCGAGTAAAGCACCTATTATGGTGTAGCTAAATGCTACACCAGGGTTAGGGTTGCTAATGCTACGAAATACCGGAGATGCTAACCTACCATGATACCATGCTAAGATACAATGCTACCGCCGGGGTCGGGTCATTGGTGTATAATATGTACTATGACCGGATACCTGACCCAGACAGTTACCCAACGCGCTAGCACACCTTTGAATCTATTTAAGCAGAGCTACGCTACGCTACTCCGCACACACTACGCTACCCGTAGAATACAGTACTGGAGCTACAGAGCTCTGTTATTTTACGAGTTAGGGGAGCGCTGTCACGATACGATACAGAGCTACAGCGCTGTATCCCTGTAGCGCTGTATCCCTGTATCCCTGTAGCGCTGTAGCGCTGTATCCCTGTAGCGCTGTAGCGCTGTATCGCTGTATCCCTGTATCCCTGTAGCGCTGTATCCCTGTAGCGCTGTATCCCCTGTAGCGCTGTATCCCCTGTAGCGCTGTAGCAGCAACGCATCGATAATACAGGGGGGGGGGGACAGCAAGCAGCAAGCAGCAGCAACGCGTCGATAATACAGGGGGGGGACTGCAAGCAGCAAGCAGCAGCAACGCGTCGATAATACAGGGGGGGGGGGACAGCAAGCAGCAAGCAGCAGCAACGCGTCGATAATACAGGGGGGGGACTGCAAGCAGCAAGCAGCAACGTGTCGATAATACAGGGGGGGGGGACAGCAAGCAGCAAGCAGCAGCAATGCGTCGATAATAAAGGGGGGGCAAAAAATTCGAATTTTCGCAGTACAAACTGTACAGGAATATCAGTGGAAAAAAAAAATCGATCCTATGGTAAGGTTTACCGGTAATATTTTACTTCTACTTGTATTTATTACGAAGTAGTAGTACTGTATTTGGTATCTTTTACGTCATTATGACAATATGGGTGTCAATAAGGACCCGACCCGACGACACCCACCGGTTGAGCCAATGAAAAAATTTGAATTTTTGCAGTACAAACTGTACAGGAATATCAGTAGAAAAAAATTCGATCCTATGGTAATCTTACGTACCGGTACTCGTACGTCATTACGACAATATTATTTGATTTATTATTATTATTATTTTTTGGTATCTTTTACGTCATTATGACAATATGGGTGTCAAAAACGACCCGACCCGACGACACCCACTCTGTATTACGGTAATTCACTGTATTTTTCTTTTGCAAATCACTGTATTTTAAATCACTGTATTTTGCTCCTTCCCGTAATCACTATCACTTTTTTTGTGCTCCACTCACTATTTTCTTCAGGAATAACACAAATCACTGCTGTTTCGATTCACAATCCGACTTATTTTGAGTAGAGTTGCTTTATTGCACTCCGTTCGAGAACGCAGAGAACCCACCCTACGGTAGGCTCTTTTGCTCATTGTATTTTAGTCCGAATAACCTCCTTGAAGTGGTACAAGAAGGAATACCGATTGGTAAACACTTCAACACGGTCAAGTTCTTGGTTTTCGCGTCGAGGATTAAGAAGAGAACGTCAGTGTTCTTCGTTTCCCGCCCTTCTCCCTACTATCTATTCCTAGCCGGTAAGTGATCAGTTGATTCCGTTTATTTCAATCGAAGCCTTCGTTCCTTTCAATGACCTCACGATCCTATGATAATCATTCCTCTTTCGATCGATTCCAAGCCTGTGTACATTCCCCCTACGATCGATTCTATCGGATCGATTCAACCCTACGATTCATCGGATCCAAGCCGCCTTCTCCTACGATTCATCAGATCGATTCAACCCCACGATTCATCAGATCCATCCCAAACACCGATCGATTCAGCAACCCTACTACGATTCATCCCAAACCCCGATCGATCGATTCAGCAACCCTACTATGATTCATCCCAAACCCCGATCGATTCAGCAACCCTACTATGATTCATCCCAAACCCCGATCGATTCAGCAACCCTACTATGATTCATCCCAAACCCCGATCGATTCAGAAACCCTACTACGATTCATCCCAAACCCCGATCGATTCAGTAACCCTACGATTCACCCCAAACCCCGATCGATTCAGCAAGAACCCTACTACGATTCATCCCAAACCCCGATCGATTCAGCAATCCTACTACGATTCATCCCAGACCCCGATCGATTCAGCAACCCTACTATGATTCATCCCAAACCCCGATCGATTCAGCAACCCTACGATTCACCCCAAACCCCGATCGATTCAGCAAGAACCCTACTACGATTCATCCCAAACCCCGATCGATTCAGCAACCCAAACCCCGATCGATTCAGCAAGAACCCTACTACGATTCATCCCAAACCCCGATCGATCGATTCAGCAACCCTACTATGATTCATCCCAAACCCCGATCGATTCAGCAACCCTACTATGATTCATCCCAAACCCCGATCGATTCAGAAACCCTACTACGATTCATCCCAAACCCCGATCGATTCAGTAACCCTACGATTCACCCCAAACCCCGATCGATTCAGCAAGAACCCTACTACGATTCATCCCAAACCCCGATCGATTCAGCAATCCTACTACGATTCATCCCAGACCCCGATCGATTCAGCAACCCTACTATGATTCATCCCAAACCCCGATCGATTCAGCAACCCTACGATTCACCCCAAACCCCGATCGATTCAGCAAGAACCCTACTACGATTCATCCCAAACCCCGATCGATTCAGCAACCCAAACCCCGATCGATTCAGCAAGAACCCTACTACGATTCATCCCAAACCCCGATCGATTCAGCAACCCTACTACGATTTTTCCAAACCCCGATCGATTCAGCAACCCTACGATTTTTCCAAACCCCGATCGATTCAGCAACCCTACTACGATTCACCCCAAACATCCCAAACCCCGATCGATTCAGCAACCCTACGATTTTTCCAAACCCCGATCGATTCAGCAACCCTACTACGATTCACCCCAAACATCCCAAACCCCGATCGATTCAGCAACCCTACTACGATTTTTCCAAACCCCGATCGATTCAGCAACCCTACTACGAACCCCGATCGATTCAGCAACCCTACTATGATTCATCCCAAACCCCGATCGATTCAGCAACCCTACTACGATTCACCCCAAACATCCCAAACCCCGATCGATTCAGCAACCCTACTACGAACCCCGATCGATTCAGCAACCCTACTACGAACCCCGATCGATTCAGCAACCCTACTACGAACCCCGATCGATTCAGCAACCCTACTATGATTCATCCCAATCCCCGATCGATTCAGCAACCCTACGATTTTTCCAAACCCCGATCGATTCAGCAACCCTACGATTTTTCCAAACCCCGATCGATTCAGCAACCCTACTACGATTCACCCCAAACATCCCAAACCCCGATCGATTCAGCAACCCTACTACGATTCACCCCAAACATCCCAAACCCCGATCGGTTCAGCAACCCTACTATGATTCATCATCCGATTGATTGAACCCTACGATTCATCCCAAGCCCCAAGAATGGAGCTGATCTTTTATTACTAATATTAAACGATAATTTAAAGTAGGCCTCAGCGTTGTAGATCTCCCTTGTACTAACTCGACGCGTTCTTTATCTCCCTTGTAACTGGATGCGTTGTTCCTCTCCCGTCATCCCCTACAATCCTTCAATTTAAAGTAGGCCGTACTAGCGTTGTAGATGTTCCACTGGATGCGTTGTGTTTGTCTCCCTTCATTCCCTACGATCCTTCAATCCAAGCTGGAGGTTTGTTTGTTTACAACCCCAACAAAGCAGCAAGCAAAGCAGCAAGCAAAGCAGCAAGCAAAGCAGCAAGCAAAGCAGCAAGCAAAGCAGCAAGCAAAGCAGCAAGCAAAGCAGCAAGCAAAGCAGCAAGCAAAGCAGCAAGCAAAGCAGCAAGCAAAGCAGCAAGCAAAGCAGCAAGCAAAGCAGCAAGCAAAGCAGCAAGCAAAGCAGCAAGCAAAGCAGCAAGCAAAGCAGCAAGCAAAGCAGCAAGCAAAGCAGCAAGCAAAGCAGCAAGCAAAGCAGCAAGCAAAGCAGCAAGCAAAGCAGCAAGCAAAGCAGCAAGCAAAGCAGCAAGCAAAGCAGCAAGCAAAGCAGCAAGCAAAGCAGCAAGCAAAGCAGCAAGCAAAGCAGCAAGCAAAGCAGCAAGCAAAGCAGCAAGCAAAGCAGCAAGCAAAGCAGCAAGCAAAGCAGCAAGCAAAGCAGCAAGCAAAGCAGCAAGCAAAGCAGCAAGCAAAGCAGCAAGCAAAGCAGCAAGCAAAGCAGCAAGCAAAGCAGCAAGCAAAGCAGCAAGCAAAGCAGCAAGCAAAGCAGCAAGCAAAGCAGCAAGCAAAGCAGCAAGCAAAGCAGCAAGCAAAGCAGCAAGCAAAGCAGCAAGCAAAGCAGCAAGCAAAGCAGCAAGCAAAGCAGCAAGCAAAGCAGCAAGCAAAGCAGCAAGCAAAGCAGCAAGCAAAGCAGCAAGCAAAGCAGCAAGCAAAGCAGCAAGCAAAGCAGCAAGCAAAGCAGCAAGCAAAGCAGCAAGCAAAGCTAAACACTATGTAGATCTGGTACAAGTTCTACATACAAGGCCCAGCAGCATCCTGTTAAGTGTCCCCCTTAGCAAAGTATAGTTCGGTTAATTAGTTAGCACCCCCTGTAGATCTCCCAATATTGCTCTGATAAGAGCTAGGGTATGTAGATCTGGTACAAGTTCTACATACAAGGCCCAGCATCCTGCTTAGCATCATGTTAAGTGTCCCCCTTAGCACAGTAGAGTTCGGTTAAGTAGTTAGCACCCCCTGTAGATCTCCTAATATTAATCTGCTAAGAGCTAAGGTATGTAGATTTAGTACAAGTTCTACATAGAAAGCCCAGCATCCTCATGCTCAGCATCCTATTAAGTGTCCCCCTTAGCACAGTACTAGAGTTCGGTTATTCAGTTAGCACCCCCTGCAGATCTCCCAATATTGATCTGATAAGTGATAGGGTATGTAGATCTGGTACAAATTCTACTACAAGGGCCCAGCATCCTGCTTAGCATCCTGTTCAGTTAGAATCTTGTAGATATTCTAACATGGTATTCATCTCTTAAGAGCTAAGGTATGTAACTATGATACATATCTATCCTATTGGAGGGCCCTAGTACCATCCAGTACCATCCCAAAGTACATCAAATAGATGTGACATCCAAAGTATTGGGTGTTTCTGACTCAGACTTTTTTCAGAGTCCTGACCATACATAGGGTGAGGACTATTGGCACTGGAATGGTGGAAATAATCCATTTCTGAATTTAGATAGGTCATTTTGTATATTTTCTAGTGAAATATGCCAGTACTGGAGGAAATGTGCATTAAATAGATGTGACATCCAAAGTATTGGGTCTTGCTCACTCAGACTTTTTTCGTAGTCCCAAGCATACATAGAGGGAGGACTATTGGCGCTGGAATGGTGGAAATATTCCATTTCTGAATTTAGATAGGTCATTTTGTATATTTTCTAGTGAAATATGCCAGTACTGGAGGAAATATGCATCAAATAGATGTGACATCCAAAGTATTGGGTCTTGCTCACTCAGACTTTTTTCGTAGTCCCAAGCATACATAGAGGGAGGACTATTGGCGCTGGAATGGTGGAAATATTCCATTTCTGAATTTAGATAGGTCATTTTGTATATTTTCTAGTGAAATATGCCGGTACTGGAGGAAATATGCATTAAATAGATGTGACATCCAAAGTATTGGGTCTTGCTCACTCAGACTTTTTTCAGAGTCCCAAGCATACATAGGGTGAGGACTATTGACCCTGGAACGGTGGAAATATTCCATTTCTGAATTTACATAGGTCATATTGTCTATTTTCTAGTGAAATATGCCAGTACTGGAGGAAATATGCATCAAATAGATGTGACATCCAAAGTATTGGGTGTTTCTCACTCAGACTTTTTTCATAGTCCCAAGCATACATAGGGTGAGGACTATTGACCCTGGAATGGTGGAAATATTCCATTTCTGAATTTACATAGGTCATATTGTCTATTTTCTAGTGAAATATGCCAGTACTGGAGGAAATATGCATCAAATAGATGTGACATCCAAAGTATTGGGTCTTGCTCACTCAGACTTTTTTCGTAGTCCCAAGCATACATAGAGGGAGGACTATTGGCGCTGGAATGGTGGAAATATTCCATTTCTGAATTTAGATAGGTCATTTTGTATATTTTCTAGTGAAATATGCCGGTACTGGAGGAAATATGCATTAAATAGATGTGACATCCAAAGTATTGGGTCTTGCTCACTCAGACTTTTTTCAGAGTCCCAAGCATACATAGGGTGAGGACTATTGACCCTGGAACGGTGGAAATATTCCATTTCTGAATTTACATAGGTCATATTGTCTATTTTCTAGTGAAATATGCCAGTACTGGAGGAAATATGCATCAAATAGATGTGACATCCAAAGTATTGGGTGTTTCTCACTCAGACTTTTTTCATAGTCCCAAGCATACATAGGGTGAGGACTATTGACCCTGGAATGGTGGAAATATTCCATGTATTGATTTACATAACTCATTTTATAGTTTAGTAGTTACTTTTAGTGTATTTTTTAGTGTCTTTTTGCTGATTTGCGAACGGATGTCTGTCCTTTTTCCGCTGCTTTTCGAACCAGTGTCTGTCCTTTGTCCTTTTTCTTCGTCGGTGCACCAGGTTTTGGGGTACAATATTCTTGGCAGGAATTAACCTTACGTAATATTCTTGGCAGTAATTAACCTTGCGTAATTACTACAGAATTGCTATCAGCTGTCCCCGGGTTTCAGTAGAAATTAGTAGTCGGGGACGTAGAACCGGGGGACAGCTGATAAGAATTCTGTAGTAGTCAAAAAGTCAAAAATTATGGCGCGGACTGAAAATGCTGCAAACCGCATACCGTATGAGTAAAAAAGCAAGCAAAAACTGCACATAAAATGTGTGTGCCAAACTTCACAAAATTACTGAAATACAATCCGACAGTGAGTCAACTGCATCAAGATTGGACGGGGGTATCGATCATGGAGTTCACTTCTAACTATGCATTTAATTACCTGCTTGCTCCTCATAGGGAAGAATACACAGAACGCAACTGAAATACGATATGACGGGAACTGAAATACGATACGACGGACGATACGACGGACGATACGACGGACGATACGACAGTCTATACAATGGGAACTGAAATACAATCCGACAGTGAGTGAACTGCATCAAGATTGGACGGGGGTATCGATCATGGAGTTCACTTCTAACTATGCATTTAATTACCTGCTTGCTCCTCGTAGGGAAGAATACACAGAACGCAACTGAAATACGATATGACGGGAACTGAAATACGATACGACGGACGATACGACGGACGATACGACAGACGATACAATGGGAACTGAAATACAATCTGACAGTGAGTGAACTGCATCAAGATTGGACGGGGGTATCGATCATGGAGTTCACTTCTAACCATGCATTTAATTGCCTGCTGCTTGCTCCTGGTAGGGATGAATACACTGAACGCAACTGCTGAAATACGATGTGACGGGAACTGGAATACGATGCAACGGCAACTGAAATACAATCCGACGGTGAGTGAACTGCATCAAGATTCTTGGGGGTATCGATCATGGAGTTCACTTCTAACCATGCATTTAATTGCCTGCTTGCTCCTGGTAGGGAAGAACATACTGAACGCAACTGAAATACGATGCAACGGGAACTGAATATGATTGGACGGGAACTGGAATACGATTGGACGGGAACTGAAATACAATCCGACGGTGAGTGAACTGCATCAAGATTGGACGGGGGTATCGATCATGGAGTTCACTTCTAACCATGCATTTAATTGCCTGCTGCTTGCTCCTGGTAGGGATGAATACACTGAACGCAACTGCTGAAATACGATACGACGGGAACTGAATACAAAAATATGATGTGATGGGAACTGAAATAGAATGCGACGGTAAATACAATGCAACGGCAACTGAAATACGATGCAACGGCAACTGAAATACGATGCAATGGCAACTCAAATAGGATGCAACAGCCACTTAAATACAACGTTGATTTTCGCAACCACATTTGAATTGTTTCAGAATAGTAGGACGTTGATTTTCGCAACCCCATAGACTGATTTTCGCAACCACATAGGAAGTAATTCAGTATAGTAAGAGGTTGCGTTTCACAACCACAGAGTCTGATTTTCGCAACCACATAGGAAGTATTTCAGAATAGTAAGAGGTTGCGTTTCACAACCACGGAGTCTGCGTTTCGCAACCACGGAGTCTGATTTTCGCAACCACGTTGATATTGTTTCAGAATAGTATAGGTTGCTTTTCGCAACCACGGAGTCTGATTTTCGCAACCACATAGGAAGTAATTCAGAATAGTAAGAGGTTGCGTTTCACAACCACAGAGTCTGATTTTCGCAACCACGGAGTCTGCGTTTCACAACCACGGAGTCTGATTTTCGCAACCCCCTGGCGCGACCCAAACCGCGCAATAACCTTGAACGTATAGGTTGTGCAACGCAAGGTGATGCAAACATATGTCGTGTTAAATTTGCACACAAATGAGGTTGCCACGGGGGGTCGCTACGGGGTTGCGTGACATTTATCAGACGTGCGTACTGAAAAATAAGGGAAAGCATTAACAATAATAACACGTATATCCCTGGCAAATGGTGAGACTACAGTGGACTGTTCAAGGTCTATTGCATACACTTAGTCACTACAAGGTACTTCCCTAGAGGTACATCGGAATCGATCGAAAGGGGAGGGCATGATAGGTGTTTTAATTTAGAGCATAAAAGAAAGAGTGAATATATCGTGGCAGGAGCTGGGTGCAGCTCAGCTCTGTATCGTATCGTGATAGCGCTTCGCTAACTCGTATAATGAGTCATTCCCGAAATAGGATTACTTATTTTTTAAGTAGACATAAACATGAAACTTTGTATTTCGGGAACACATAAAAGGGTCATTTAAGTAACTGGTTACTTAAATGACTACAGTGAGGGGGGTCTCACTGTAGCGACATAAAAAATAAGTAAGGAATTCTTGACTAAACGAAAACGAATCCCAATCATTGGAACTATACTGAGAGTTTTTGTTTTCATTCAACGGGATTCCAAATTCTGATAAAGGCCTCGACCGTTAAAAAATTATAAGAATTTTCCGTTATTGCGCGCCATAAATAAGTAACTCTGGGGTTACATAAACGATATATGTAACTTCTATTTCGGGAATGACTCAATAACAGAGCTCTGTAGCTCCGGTACTGTATTCTACGAGTAGCGCACGGAGTAGCGTAGTGTAACTCCGATTCGTAGCGTAGCTTCGCTGAATTAAATTCAAACGTGTGCTAGCGCGTTGGGTAACTGTCTGGGCCGGGTATCCGGTCATGGTACATATTATACACCAATGACCCGACCCCGGCGGTAGCATAGTATCTTAGCATGATATCATGGTAGGTTAGCATCTTTCAGTATCTCGTAGCATTAGCAACCCTAACCCTGTAGCATTTAGCTACACCATAACAGGTGCTTTACTCGGGGTATGTACGATTGGTACAAATCGTACGCGACGACCCTAGTAACTTCTGCTAGCATCCATACTAAGCAGGATATAGGTCTGTTGCTAAGCCTGTTGCTAAGCCTGCTGCTAAGCCTGCTGCTAAGCCTGCTACTAAGTCTGCTGCTAAGCCTGTATGCTACCAATTAGCACACAGCTCAGCACTCAGCTCAGCACCTGTTAGTCAGCTACTGGATGCTTGCTGTCTGTAGCCCCAGTAGCCCTTCTACACAGGAGCCTTAGCACAGATCATAGCACCCACCTTGAATATCTTCATATGTACAGCATGACTATGACGAGAAGATCATACCGGTACTACTAGTAGTACTACTACTAGTAGTAGTAGTAGACTACTATGCCAAACAAGAAGGATGGACGATGCATTTGTTTGGTATGATGATGTAATCTCACACCACCACCAGAGGAAGAAAGAATAACAAGAACAGCATAAGTTCTACTAGTAGTAGTAGTAATAATAGACGTACTAGTAGCCCACATCCTAGTACCACTACTACTAGTACTACTACTAGTAGTAGTAGTGCTACTGCTGGCTGGTGGTGGTGCTGGCACACACCAGCGACGAGGGGAAGTCTACTGGAGACGTTCGGATGCTATTGCTACATGATACACTCCTAGTAGTATTGGATTCTACTACTAGTCCTAGTGCTACATTACTACTACTATACTTCCCTGCTACTGATGGTACTTTTTTAAAAGTACAACTGGCACGATGGGTGTCGTAATTACTAGCCAGCTAGTAGCTAGAAGGTATGTTCTACTAGTAGTAATACTACTCTTCAAAATACAAGCTAATGTATTGGTACTAGTAGTATTCAATTATTCCTAAATAAGTAATTATGTTTTTTTTTGTATTTCCTTGACTTACAGCAAGCAGGCATGCAGCACCTAATCATACTAGTAATACGTAGTACTTCACAATTGAGATCTCGTACAAGAACAAGTTCCAACACCCTGCTGTTGTATTGCTACCTGACACTCGGATTCCAATGGTCGCCGCAGCCCTACTGCACTAACTCTAGTGTTACACTCGTCATGAGGATTCAGTCAGTACTACTACTAGTAGTATTACTATTACCATTGCTAGTACTAGTACTACGTACGAAGCATTATTGATTGACTAATTTGCGCCTGTGGTTTGCGGTCAGTTTGCTCCCATCGCTGCGTTCCGATCATCCATTGGTTTTCGGATCGGGTTCGTTCCATTTGTTTTCGATTGGTCGGTTGTTTGGTTTCGATGAATGAACCGCGATTCGTTCGTTCATCGGTTGGGCCGGAATGTAAGAGTTTATTCCCACTCGATCGTCGCGGGGGGCTTGGAGCTAATGTCGTAGCAAAGACGATTGATCCCCCGGACCTCGTTGATGACGCGACTGCTCATGGTGCTCATCACGTCGTAGGGCAAGTGGTAAAAGTCCGCAGTCATGTAGTCCGTCGTTTCCACGCACCGGACGCTGGCCACGTTCTCGTACGTTCGCGAGTCTCCCATGACCCCCACCGTCTTGCACGGAAGCAGCACCACAAAGGCCTGGCCTATCTTGCGGTAGTGCCCCGACTTGTACAATTCCTCAATGACGATCGCGTCGGCCTCCTGGAGGATCTTGACGCGCTCCCGGGTCACCTCGCCCAGGATGCGAATGGCCAGACCGGGACCCGGGAACGGGTGTCTCCAGACGCTCTTTTCGTCGATGCCCATGGCCATTCCTAGCTCACGGACCTCGTCCTTGAACAATTCTCTCATTGGCTCGATGAGTTTCAGATGCATCGAGGCGGGGAGGCCTCCGACGTTGTGGTGGGTCTTGATCGTGGCGGAGGGGCCCTTGTAGGAGATGGATTCGATCACGTCGGGGTAGAGCGTTCCCTGGAGCAAATACTCGCACTTGACACCCAGTTCGGCCTCGATCTTGGCGGATTCCTCCTGGAAAATGTCGATAAAGGTGGTTCCGATGATCTTTCGCTTCTTTTCGGGTTCTGTGACGCCCTTGAGTTTGTCCAGAAAGCGGTCGGAAGCGTCGACTACCCTTAGATTGACGTGGCACTCGTCGCGCATGCGCTTGAGGCAGTTCTTGGCCTCGTCCTTGCGCAGGCAGCCGTTGTCGACCATAACGGCGTGGAAGCGATCCCCGATGGCCTGGGTCATGAGGACAGCGGCGACCGTCGAGTCGACGCCACCGCTGACGGCTCCCATCACGTGACCGTCACCGACCTGCTTGCGGACCTCCTCGATGAATTCCTTGGCGTAGTCGGCCATGACCCAGTCCTGCTTGGCGCCAGCGATCTTGACGCAAAAGTTTTCGAGAATGTTCTTGCCGAGCGGAGAGTGCGTGACCTCGGGGTGAAATTGCAACCCCCACATGCGCTTTTCCAGGTTTTCGATGGTGACGAATTCGGCATTGTCGGTTCCGGCTGTGTTTGTTGTATTTGTATTTTTTGAAGAAATTGTGTTTTTCAGTTGCATTCATTTTTCGCCAAGGTACGGAGAAAACGCGAATGTTGGATTGAGTGTCGTGGGTTGTTGAGTTTTTTTTTAAAAGAGTTTTTCTCCGATTCTATCACATTCCAACAGAACAGAACCCTACATAGAATCCAACGACAAGCGACAAGCGACGACTACGCTAGCAACGACGTCGAAACCGAACCCGAAACTTACCAACGGGTGCGAAACCATCCGGTGTCCTGGTCAATTTGTCTCCGTGGGACATCCACATCTGGAATTCGTCCGGCATGCCGTCAAAGATTTGCGATTTGCACCCCGCGACGCGCTTGACGATCGACTTTCCGTACTCATGCTTCAACCCCTTCTGGACCTCCCCGCCAAAGACGTGGGCCAGTTCCTGCATTCCATAGCAAATTCCCAGCACGGGGAGGTTACGCTCTGCGATGAGCTTCCAGACACCCTCCGAGACGTGGGGAGCATCGGCGTCGTAGACGCTGGAGGGTCCCCCGCTCAGAATGACGGCCACTAGCTTGTGCTTTCCGAGTTCCTCGGCGGGGACCTGGCAGGAATACAACTCGCAGTACACGTTCAATTCGCGGACCCGGCGAGCGATCAGGTGGGAATACTGGGACCCAAAATCCAGGATAGCAATTTGGGGGCTGCGCGCAAAGCCGACGTCGTCGTCAACGTTGTCGTCGTTGCCAAATTCGAAGTTGTGCGTTGTGCGTTGTCGAATTTGTTTTGGAATGGAACGATCGGGAGCTGGTCAGAAAGATCAAAAGCCAAACGGAAGGGTTCGACCGAATCTGCAGCGTTGCGTTGCATCCCGTTGGTAAGACCTCCCACAAAGTTGGCTGTAACTCACCGGTTGTAGTTGCTGAGTCCAGAGGACTGCTCGAGGACGTCGGATTCGGTCATCTTTACGGATTAAAGCCGTTCGTTGGTGTGTGGATCGAAGTGAAAAAGAAGTGTAGATTGGCCGATAATGGAGTCGTTCGGTGGCTTGCTGAAAGGTGCTGTCACCTACAGAAGTTCATGTCGCCAACAGATGATGTAAACAAATGCATCACAATCAGTCGATGATGGCAAGATTCGTGAATTCATCCATATTCCACATTCTTTTCCATCATGTTCTCGATCGACACGAATTGAGTACCGGTATTACTATGTACCGTACAGTAACTTGCTGGTTCGGGTACTTGTAAGTTACGCATCACATCAGAACATTTGGAGTACGAAAAGTTTTCGGATGATGTTTGGATGGATGCGGTTGGACGTGAAAAATAGTGGCGCAAAATATCCAACACGTGTGAAGAGCAGACTGTAGGAAACAACCAAGTAGGACGTAAGGTTATGTATGTATGTACATACGAATACTGCATATGTACATGCGTGTACCAGTACTCGTAATGTACGTAGTAAGGTTTCGAAGTAGAAGCAATACTTTTTAATGGTAGGCCTAAGGTTACCGGTAGTAAGGTTACTTGGCCGGCTGAATACAAGGAGTGAGTTAAGGTTAACCTTACCCAACAATAGTATGAGTGCCAGTCGTAACCCTACCGTAGCGTACGGTAAACCTTACCACCTCTCTTCAAGGAGATTATGTGCTGAGGATAACCTTACTCTGCTGCCCATTCATGATGTTTTGAGAATGTTTCTCAATCAATCAAAATTCTGATAACGAAGATTGAGTTCAAGTAGTACTAGTAATAGTTCAATGGGAATAGTAGTAACAGCACCAAGCACCACGATCACGACCACCACTTCTAATCATGTCGTAATGATACTATTGCTCGTCAGCAAAAACCAAGAAATAAGGAGTGATAACACCAGCAGCAGTCACAACAACACCAGCACGTCAATTGCTGACAAATAGTACTACTACTAGCAGTAGTGAGACTACAGATGATATTGTTCAAGGCGCTGTTGGGGTTGAGGTTGGGGTTGTTGGGGTTAACTGCATGGCTCCGACGAGGTACCATCTGGTAGGAGGTACCATCTGGTTGTGCTATTTCTTATTGTACACAATGACCATATCCCATGGTACTTGGATGGTAGCATACTACTACTGTATCCAGTATCCGGTAGCATAGCAACCTTCATCTTGTAGCACCATGCTACAGTGTGTTGGCGCTGCTACAGCCAGGTTTCTGTAACCAGTACAAATCCTACACAGCATTGGACCCAGTTACTTTGCTGTTAGCACCCCACAGCACCTTGGAATAAGCCTGTTGCTAAGCATGTTGCTAAGCATTTTGCTACACCTGTTGCTTAGCACACACCCTACTAGCACCTTGTAGACAGTTACTACTGGCTTAGGAGACCTGTAGCCCTGGTACCACAACTGCCTACACAAGACACCTTAGCATCCTCAATAGCATCTTGCATATCTTTACACCAAGAAGAAGAAGAAGAAGGAAGAGCAGATTCTTGCTGCTTCTTGTTCGAACTGTCAGTACAACTACTAGTATCTACTAGATGATCATGATAATGATGAGGATGGATCAACTCAGCTACCAGTAATGCAGACTTGCCATACCCCGGGTCTACTAGTGATTAGAAAGTAGTAGTGATATGCAAATTGTGAGCCCTATTGGTTAGTCTATTTGCTACAGTTCTAAGAGCCCTCCGAATCAGCGATTCTGTCGGCTCGCTGATTCTTTTATCCTTATCCTTAATCCAGTCCCGAGTGGACTCGTGACTGTATTTTGGTGCACGGCATACTCCTCCATGGTACTGTTACGATTCAATAGGATCCCTGCAATAATAGGGGTGTACTCTCCTAATGTTAACCCGGTCGGTTACAAAGGGAGCAGTTTCAATAGTTACAGTTCCATTATCATGGGCCTTGAGCACCTTGTAAGGTCCTTGTCGTGGGAAGGATAGTTTTGGAATAATGCCCTTCCTTTCCAGGGTGACATAGTCTCCTTCTTTATAGACATGGGGGATCCTCTTCTGGTTTTCCCTGATGTTGCTCTTGTGGATGCTTTTCTGCTTCCTTGCTTGGATTGCTTCCCAATCCACTGGGAAGTTCACCGGCATGAACATGTCTCGACCAAACACCAGTTGCGCTGGGGAGTACCCCAGGGTGGTATGGATGGCGCTTCTGATAGCATATGCTGCCTTGGTGGTAAATTCCTCAAAAGGGTCCTCCTCGTGGAGGTCCCTGTTTTCCAGGTTGAAGGACAACAGACAGTCCTTTAATACCTGATGGATCCTTTCCAACACCGAGTTGGATTGTGGGTTCCAAGCCCTGCTGGGCTTTCTTTTCATCCCCATGTTCTCGCAGAGCTCTTGGAACTCTGCTTTGAACTCACTCCCGCCATCAAAGCCAATTTCCTTTGGGCGCGGATATCTTGCCAGCCAGGTACTGTCCAACAATCGTTGAGTTTCTGCTGCATTTGGGGAGTCCTTCAGGTGAGCCAGTTCAAACCATCCGGTCACTGGGTCCACCATGGTGAGGACATGGATTTGGTAGTCTTTACCATTTTTGTTGTGGACAGTTGCAGGTCCCCAGAGGTCCACATTGACCCTCTGCCATTTGGTGACCTCAGCTGCTTTTTCCGGTAGTAGTCCATACTTCTTCCGGCCACTCTTCTTAAACATCTGACACGTGTGGCAGTGCTTACAAAGGTCCTGGACGTCCTTCCGTAGGCCTCTCCAGGTGAAGACTGAGCGTATGCTCTGTTCCATTCTCTTTTCTCCGGGATGGACCAACATGCTGTGGTACCATTCCATAACTCTATCCTTGAGTTTATCGGGAATCAGGATCTTTCCTTCTTTATGGATTAGGTTGTAACCTTCCACCATTTTGGTGGTTAGTCGATTGTCTTTTTCCAGAGCATTCACGATTCCTGTGTCCTGTTGCTGGTAGAACTGAATCATGTCCGGGGCAAGTGGGAATGCACTATTGCCCTGGAATTCTTCCGGCGCTTCTCCAAGTGGGAATAGGAGTTGCCGGAGGTGCTCTTCCTCATCCGCGTAGGTGAGGGGCTTATTTGGTGGTAGCCATTCCACTGTGTCCGCTGGATCATCTGTGATGTCCAGGCGAGACAGCGCGTCTGCTGCATCGTTGTCTTTGCCAGCAACGTGCTTGACTACGGGGTGGAACTCCTCCATGAGGAGTCTCCACCGAACCATCCTTTGGGTGGGCATCTGCTGATAGAGCAGGTTAAGGTGGTCTGTGTGAATAATCACATCTTGTCCTCGTAGGATTCCTTCGAATGCCTTCAGGCCTTCTACTATGCCCGGGAGTTCTTTTTCTCCAACAGTGTAGTTGAGCTGCGCCGAGTTCAGCTTCCGGGTGTAGAAACCAAGGGGCTTGCCATCTTGGCATACAGTTGCTCCCAGTTGCCTATCGCTGGCGTCTGAGTAGAGATGAAATGGTTTCGTAAAATCCGGGAATGCGAGTTTTGCTTCATCGGCGAGCATCCGTTTCGCCTCCATGAAAGCTTTCTGCTCTGCTGGACCCCAATACCAGTTCATCTTGCCCTTTTTCCCTGCGAGTTTGTTCAGAGGGGCTAGGATGTGGGAGCGGCGCTTCCACATGTCCCTGTAAAAGTTTACCATTCCAAGAAACATCTTGAGTTGCTTGGTGTTCTTGGGGGCTTCTAGTCGCTTCATCGCCTCCAGTTTCTTTGGCTGGGGCTGAATGCCTTCTGTTGTTAACAGAAATCCCAGATATTCCACTTCTTTTTGCATGAAGAAGGATTTTCTGAGGTTGGCTCGGAAGCCAGCATCGTCCAGTCTCTGTAGGACTGTATCGATTTTGTGGAGGTGATCCTGTTCGGACTCGCCTTCCCTCTGTATGATTAGGATGTCATCGATATAGACGAGGACATAGTCCAGGTCCCCTAGTAGGTTCATCATGACTGACTGGAAGATATCGGGTGCACATGCAATTCCCATTGCCAATCGTTTGTAGGCATATTTTCCCCATGGTAAAATTGTAGAGCAGATCTTCTGGCTCTCCTTGCAAATGGGAATGGTATAATATCCCTGGGACAAGTCAAGCGCCGTAGCTGACTTGAACTTTTGTAGTCTTTGGATCGTTTCCCCTATTCGTGGTAGTGGGAATGGTTTCCTTTGAATGGCTGCGTTCATCTTTCGAAAATCGGTTAGGACGCGAATGTCCCCTGTCTTCTTGGGTTGACAGAAGGTAGGGGATGCCCACGGTGAGTCGTCATCGTGGGGGAGTTTTTCCAGGACTCCAATATCACAGAGCCTGGTGATCTCCTTTCGGAGTGCTTGTTCAAAGGCATGGGGTACAGAATAGTACCTCTGCCGGACCGGTTTGACCCCTGGTTGGAGTTCAATGGACACCGGTTCTATATTTTTGAGCAGACCCAATCCTCCTCCAAAGAGTGTTGGGAATTTCTTCAGTGTTTTCTTCAGCGCTTCCTTGGACGCGTCTGTAATCTCCAGGTCATTGACCATAGCATCTATATCGACTTTGGAGTAGTCGGCGTCCAGGATTTTGGCTTGCCTTTCTTCCTCTTGTTGGAGGATTGGACTTTGTGTGTTGGCAAAGAATACTGCCTCACATTTGTCCGGGTCAGAGAGCTCCCCCATCCCCTTCATGGGAATAGAGTCACCCTGCCATTCGATCGTACGGGAGCTGTATTTTATATCCAGTCCCAGTTGTGCCATTAGATCGGATCCTATAATCATGTCATAGGGTACTTCCTCATGGTGATGATACTCATCCACTTGGAAGGTCCATTTGATGGTCTTGGAGTTTGAAAATTCTATCAGCCTTAGTCCCACTGAAGCCGCAGACTTGGTTCTGAACTTGCCTCCATATGTGTTGTAGGTGACAGATCTTTGGTCTCGGTTCGTTAGTTGACTTCGGTTGACAAAGTGCCTTAGTATGATGGATTTGGAGCACCCGGAGTCGAGTAGGCCCCGGAGCATCCTCCCCCTTCCCTTGTGGTCCAATACCTCCACACAGACGTCCGCAAATCGATTGATTATGCGTGGTCCGGTGTGGATGGTATTGGCCATTCAGTTGTGGGATCCTTTCTTTTTAAAGGTCTTTCTGTACTTTCTTCTGTACTCTTTGAGTTCCCGTTCGGAGATGTCGATCTCGTCATCGGAGACTTCGTGGTCAGCTTGGGCCGTGGCCAGTACATAAGAGTACTCGTGGTTCGATAGGTTCCTTCCCCAGTGGGGTTTGGAGTGTTGCTCAGTGTCTGAGTCTTGTTCTTTTGCCACAAAATGCTCCTTGAGCAAGTTGATGGTCTCCCGGTCGAACTTTCCCTTCTTGGGGGGTCCGCCGGTTAGTTTCCAGCATTTGCCGGCATGGACCTTGCCACAGGTCTTGCATAGCTGTTTGTTGCTGTTGTCCACAGGGCGCTTCTTTTTGCCAGGGGATTTCCCGTGGTGGGTTCCTCCCCCAGATGCGGCCTTGGGGGTCTTCTTGGTGACACCGGTCTGCTTTTTGAGGTCGGTGATGCGTTGTTGCATTACTGCTTCCTTCCGGATGGTGAGTTCCAGATTTTCGAGCTTGTCGATAGTGGTGTTAAAGGAGTGGGTGTAGAGGTCCCAACTAATGTGCTCCAGCTTCTCGCGTTGGGAGTGGGTCATGTTGGAATCCAGGATTTCCTTCATTTCTCCTTGGGTGAAACTTCTTGGTGTTTCCATTTGGTCACTGCCACATTCCCAGAGGCATTCTGGGAGGTAGCTTTGGAGTTCAGCCATTCGATTGGCCCAGGCTCTAATGCCATGTTTGAGGTCCACGCGCATGCCTCGCATGAATCGGCGGAGGACGATATACGAGCGCTTGCCGTGTTGGTCATTGCCAAAGATTTTGAGCTTGAGGGAATGCATGCATTCCTCGATGACATCCTTTCTGTACTCCTGGGATTGGTAGTACTGGATGAGGGCGCTTGCGACCTTCTTCTTTGGGATTGGAGACTCGAGGTTGTCGGTCTCCGATTCTTTGTCCGATCTCGCCGTGGCTGTGTCGGTTTTGTCGGCGGTTGGAGATTTCTCCTTTGCCGTCTCCTTGGAGGCTCCCGTGGGAGTTTCGGTGGCGTCTTGCCCCATTGATAGTAGTATGTTTGCTTGGTCCCTTTGCTCGATCTCTTGGATCTTTTTCTGTACGTGTCTGGTGTGATGGACCTTGTGGGTTGGTTCGGCCAAGTAGGTCCGCGCGAGCGTTCGCTGGACAAGTCCGAGTGCCTCAATAGAGAGGATTCTCTGTAGAACCTCCAATTTCTGGTCTCCGTTGAGTTTGTCATTGCCAGCAATTTTCTGGTCAAAGTCTCTCTTCCAGATAAGGAAGAGTTCTGGTCTTTCAGTACCATTGAGGACCTTCAGGTAGTCGCTGAATGCGATTCCACCTTGTTCGCTGTCTACATTCATCTTTACGGTGTTGGCGTCTTCCGGCCAGTCCTCCCGTGTGATGTTGAAAGGTTTCAGTTTGGTTCCTTTGGTCGCCATGGTGATTTAATCAGTTGTTTATTAAGTTACTTTAGTTACACTATTTCTGTTATCTTTGCTGCTTGTGTTGAAATTGAGCAAAAAGTGATTGCTCAGTTCCTCCAGTTCTTTTGCTGGATTTTTACACTGTTCTCGTGATAACTCGTGTTGTAACTGATTTTCCCCCTGGTTTGTCCAGTGGTGGGAGTTGTTTCTCTCTTTAGTTCCCGGGAATCCTGTGGTTCTCCGGAGTTGTTTCTGTTTTTTATTTTGTGGGATTCGATTCCCGTGGTTCTCCGGCGTTGCTTCTCTATTAAGCGTTCACCGGGCCGGTCCCACTTCCCGTTTCCCGTGGGATTGGTGGTGTTTAGGTATTCATTATATACCTTTCCGGATATCCGTGTACTTCGGTTTTGGTTGGCATCCCCTATTCGGTCTGTCCATCCACTCAGTGTTGGTCCAACTAGTCCACTCACTGGATTATGTGTCACTTTTTCGACACTTATTTCATTATTTCTTTGTTCGATTATTTCTGCTGTCGACCATGGTCCTGTTTAGGTACTTAGGTGTCTCTGTTGCTGCTGTTGCTCCCTTCTTTGGGCGCCAACAGTTGCTGGGGTCGGTCTTCCTTGTGCTGCAGACACTGGATATCCTTCTCCCTGTTTTTGCTTCTCTGCGCCTCCATTTTTGGCAGTCTTTCGGTCTCGTCGGCGCCTTGGCCGATCGATCTCTTTCTGCTCATGGTCATCAGCGCTCAGCTTGATTTTAAAATCATGCCATACCCCGGGTCTACTAGTGATTAGAAAGTAGTAGTGATATGCAAATTGTGAGCCCTATTGGTTAGTCTATTTGCTACAGTTCTAAGAGCCCTCCGAATCAGCGATTCTGTCGGCTCGCTGATTCTTTTATCCTTATCCTTAATCCAGTCCCGAGTGGACTCGTGACTGTATTTTGGTGCACGGCAAGACTATCCCACACTTCTTTGAAAAAAATTCAATGCATTCCTGCTGGCAGATCATTGGCAACATTGCTTGCAACAAGAAACAGTTGTTGGTGCCAAGACTGCTAGATTTTCATGAGCACATACTCCTTTCGACTGCGAAAAAAATTTCGAAAACCTACTACTACTGCAAGTACTTCGAACTACTAGTAATAGTACTAGAGATTCAAAGCTAGTAGTAGTAGTAAGCAGGAGTTCACTATTGAATAGTAGGCTCAAAATTAGAAGTAGCATAGCCAACTCCACGAGTGTTGCTGGGCATAGTATTCCTCGTGGAAATTCCGCAATTGTTGTTGCTGTTTTTGTGACCCTCATTTGGGACCGATCATGTCGCCGGGAACGATCCACTCGTCGAACTGTTCTGCGGTCAGGTGTCCGCTCGCTACCGCAGCTTCCTTCAGCGTCAATCCCTGCTTGTGGGCGTTCTTGGCAATCTCGCTGGCCTTGTCGTACCCAATGTGGGGATTTAGGGCCGTTACCAGCATGAGGCTCGCGTTCATCAGCTCCGCCACGCGCTCCTCGTTCACCGTGAGGCCGTCGACGCACTGGGTGGTGAAGCTCAGGGCCGAGTCCCCGATGAGCCGGGCCGAGTGCAGAACGTTGGCGCACATGACCGGCTTGAAGACGTTCAGCTCGAAGTGGCCCTGGGCCCCACCAACGGTCACCGCGACGTGGTTGCCCATGACCTGCGCGCAGACCATGGTGAGGGCCTCGCACTGGGTGGGATTAACCTTTCCGGGCATGATAGAACTACCTGGTTCATTGGCGGGCAGGGCCAGTTCTCCCAATCCGCACCGCGGCCCACTGCCCAGGAGGCGGAGGTCGTTCGCGATCTTGTTCAGGCCGCAGGCGATGGTGTTGAGGACACCCGAGACCTCCACGACGGAGTCGTGAGCCGCGAGTGCCTCGAACTTGTTGGGGGCCGTCACAAAGGGCAGATTGGCGGCCTTTGCGAGCCGGTCGGCGATGGTGACGTCGTATCCCTTGGTGGTGTTCAGGCCGGTTCCGACGGCGGTTCCCCCCAGCGCCAATCGGCAGATAGAGGGGAGGGCGTTCTCCAGTCGCTGGATGCCGTACTCGACCTGCTGGGCATATCCGCTGAATTCCTGGCCGAACGTCAGGGGGGTCGCATCCTGGCAATGGGTCCGACCAATCTTGACAATGTGGGCGTACTCCTTGCTCTTTTGGGAGAGAGAGGCGTGGAGGGTCTTGAGGCCAGGGAGTGTGACCTCCGTGACCATCTTGGCGATCGAGATATGCATGGCGGTCGGGAATGAGTCGTTGCTGGATTGTCCCATGTTGACGTGGTCGTTGGGGTGGACGGGGGATTTGGTTCCGACAGCACCGCCCAGAATCTGGATCGCGCGGTTCGACAGGACCTCGTTGACGTTCATGTTGGTTTGGGTGCCCGATCCGGTCTGGAAGATGACCAGGGGGAAGTGATTGTCCAGCTTTCCGGTCATGACCTCGTCCGCGGCCTCCGCAATCGCGCCTGCGACCGTGGCTTCCATCTTTCCGATCTCGGCATGGTATTCGGCGCAGCACTTTTTGACCAGGGCCATGGCGTAGACAATCTGGAGGGGCATCTTGGATTCGGCCCCGCCGATGGGAAAGTTCATCAGCGATCGCTGGGTCTGGCATCCATAGAGGCAGTTGGCTGGGATATCCAGGGATCCCATGCTATCCGATTCCACGCGGGGAGGCAAGCCGATTGCGGGATCGGCATTCGCCGAATCCGAAGCAGAGGAGGACATTCTGATATATTTTGCAGTGGTTGGAACGAATGAACCAGTCAATCCGTCGGAGACAAAGAGAAGTGGTAGCTCTGGAAGGCTGTGTGCAGTGCAGGGAATGAAGTGGTTCGATTGTGCAGACGCGGAACGATTTGGAACAACAGTCGTTTGCCCATTACAAGCAACCTTACTCGTATCGTACCTTCTTCGGATGTTTTTTGTGCAACAACGTGACACGCGATTGTTCCTGTTGGACCTCGGACAGGGGACGCGAAACAAAAAAGATTGGTTGTGGGAAATTACAGAAAGAGCGGGTTGACGTTTGATGTGAGGTTCCGGGGGTATCGTACCAAGTACATGCATGTCCTACTACGTACCTACCGGTTAGCGTACTGTACCGGTATGATTGAAATAGGGATCGAGTCACGATTTGCGAGTCGTGAGAGTGGCACAAGTGTGTTCGCGGTTTGCTATCTCACGACTCGACTCACTCGGTCACAAAAACATACCCGGCTATGCAGTTCTCACCACCTTACCGTAGCACGAGGGGCGATGGCAGAAGGCAGCAAGACACAATTGAACAGAACAGCACCCGTTCCAAGAATCAATCAGCCTGTTGTGTGTCGACCGTTATTTTTTAAATGCAAAAAATGTTTTCGGGAATGACTCAATACATTAGATAAAATAAGAAGTAAGGTTAAACCTTACCGTACGAAGTAACCTTAACTTGGAATCTCACACCGTTTCTAGAAAATTACGTAAGGTTTACCGTACGTACGTAAGCCTTAGTTCGTAACTTACTTCGTATTATTGTAATTTTCGTCATTCCTTCAGATGAAAACCATTTCTTCGAAAGAAGTCGCGTCAGTCATGACGCAAGAGACAACCCTGTTAAAGAAGTCGCGTCAGTCATGACGCAACAGACAACCCTGTTTGCACAAGAAAGGAATTTTTCTTACTTCCAGCACTCTTTGACCAAATCACTCACGCACTCACTCACTCACTTACTCACTCATTCGACCTGATCCAAACACTAATTAAAATTACGATCTACTTCTTTTTATCAATTGACATTGAGACAACATGAGTCTGATAATGAATTTTTGAAGAAGAACGAAAAAGGATATTTCAGACCCACAAAAAACTGACCTGAATAGTAGTAACCTTCATTTGTGTACTGACTTTTGATTAACGCCGTCTGCTTGTGACAGCCGACGAACACGTGTGGAAGACCCACCCACGAAAGATAATTTTTTGCGCAGAATGGCTGAATCTCCCATTTTTTTCTGATGCGATCCATCGCGAACCACATCAATGCCCAGAGAAGAAAGCACTCCATCCAGGTTGGACGATTCCTCCAAATTCGGTTTTGAAACTAGTCTTTCCAAGAGAAAAAACATGTCATGATATACAGTTTCCGCACTGAATGTAACTGTAACAGAAAACGTCATACCGGCATACAGCAGGAACCCATGGGGAATGGTGGTTGGAACGTTAATTGAAAAAAAAAAAATTAGCACGATGCGATGTGCAGTTGCAAGTAGTCGCGAGATTTAGACAGCGTTGTGCATTACTAGTTCGTGGCCTGGTTCGGTCTGCTTCCCCGGATGTACGGCAATTACCTAGTACGCTTTGGTCTACAAACACAATCCAGTATGCGATAATCTCCTTGGTAGAACCAAAACACAATAACTTCTCTTCGTGCATCGAATTATTTCGATCGTGCCGTGCGATGCCAATCGGTTCAAGACGCTGCCGTTAGGTCGGGTAATGCCTCCAAAAACGGGGATGGTTATTCTTCTCGAGGAAAAGGTGATTGGAACTGATACCAACCAACGTCTGTTCGATTCGCAGAAATGTTAGAGTGAATGGTACAATTAAAACACCAAAAGTATCGATCGCGCCGTGATGCTCCTATTCCAGGCCGGTACTAGTGGTGGAATGCGAAGTAAAAGTACAAGTACATTTTACTCGTAATTGTAATTTGTAATTAACAACAATCTTTGCCCACTTTTGTGCTACACGTACCGGCACCGCGTAAAAAAGTACAGCACTCGGAGCACGATACGAGTACCAACGCCGGGAATAATGATAATTCGATCGCTTCGTTTCTCCCTCGCGTCTTGCTGCCGGTTTGCTTGTGTTTGAACTGCAGTAGTTTCGTCCCATTCCCGCGTTCGGAATGGCTAGACGGGATTTTGACGGCTGCTGTCACAGTAGAATGCTGTTGTTTCGTATTCGTACTACTAGCACACCAGTCAGCACAAAGCAGTATAACGAATTGATTCGAAATTCATTAGGACTAATGAGTATTGTGTACAGTAGAATTCAGTGACCGATGATTTATAGCGCATTACTTCTATTGTAAAAAAAGATAATGATATGTGTAAATTCGTTTGCCGCTTCCAAGGGATTGTCGGGAACGACGATGGTGGCACTCAATCGGAGGATAAATACGAGTTTCGTCGTGTTCGGTTTGCGAAAAATGGCTAAAGCAAGAAAGTCTTGTATTGCGTAGCAGTTGCGTTGCGTTGCGTTGCATTGGTGTTCGTGTGTATGTGCGTGTAGGTAGCATCTATGATTGTTCTGTTGAGTCGTCTTGGGGTTGTTGGTTGTTTGTTGGGCTTGCGCTGTGTTTGTCTTTGTGTTTGTCCATAAGAGTAATTTGCATCCGTGCTCTGATCTGCTGGCTAGGACCTCCGCTGGCGCTTGTTGGAGGACAAGCTCGTGCTGTTGTTCTTGCTGGTGTTGTTTTCGTGGACGGGATCGTGACCGAGCTGCCTCTTGCCTTGCGTCACAACAAACCCGAGACCGCTGCTGCCCGATGAGGTGGTCGTCGTCAAGCCACTCGACGAGGCAGCAGTGGGGGGCGTGGCCGAGTCCGAGGTCTGGTCTTCCGTGACGCAGTTCCAGGAATTCTGTTGGGTGCTTTTGGAACCGAAACAACCATTGTCTGAATTGCTGTCCGACTGGTTGTCGTTGTCGTTGTCCGAATTGTTGCTGCAGCCGTCGGTGCTGCTGCCCCGGCCCGAATTGCGGCTGCTTTTTTGCAGGCTTTCGTCCAGGCTGTATTCGGTCAGGATGGAAACGTCGCTGTTGGTGTTGTTCGAGTTGAAATTGGAGTTTTTCCCGATCTCGTCGTCACTGCTGCTGTTCGATTCGCTGTCGTTGTTGTGTTTCATTTCCAGGTTCATCATCTCGGGGGGTTTGTGACTTTGTGCGTGCCCGGCAAGGCGTTTTCGGCGTCGGAGGTTTGTGCTTTGGCGATTGTGCGCGTGTGATTGGGAGTGTGATTTGGAGTTGGAGTTGGAGATGGACTTTTTGCAGCGGGACGATTCGAATTCCATGCAGGAAAATCTCACCCCCATGGTGGTGGGGATCGAGTCGTTGTCGATGTCGATGTCGTTGTCACTGTAGGTTTCCCGTTCCCTGTCGGCAATGGTGTCGCCGTCCATTGATCTTCCGTTGCAGAAGTTTTCTTCCATAGACTCCGAATTGTTGTTGCTGCGGGTGCTCGTGTCTCGGTTGCTGCTATCGCTGTTGCTGCTGGTGTCGCTTTTGTGCGGTTTCCGGTGGCTCGTAGTCGACAGAATGATTGGTTGCTGCTGTTGCTGTTGCTGTTGCTGCTGTTGCTGCTCTTGTTGTTGTTGTTGTTGTTGTTGTTGCTGCTGCTGTTGTCCTTGCGAGAATGTTGTTGCAGACCTTGCCGTTTCGGCTACAGCTATATGGGTAATAATTTTGTTGTTCGGATTCGACTGCATGGTAGTGGTGGATGTTGATGTTGATGTCGATGTTGATGCCGATCTATTTTTGCTTGTGGCTCTCGGTTGTTGCCCTTTGTTACGCTTGGTTACTCGCGCCGTGCACCTGGCATTGGAATACGGTAGGTAGGTAATAGATACAGTGATAGATAAATGATAAGAGACGAGTTGTGAAACAACGAAAACGAGTTTCGACGATTACGTAACTTACCATTGCCGGTAAGATTACTTGTACTTGTGAGTTACCTCGTGAGAAGTAATTTCCCATAATTTACCGTACCGGTAGGGTTACTTTTGTGGGATCAAGTTGTTGAATTTTTGTGACTTCGAAGTAAGTTATTACTTGTATTAATTATTACGAAGTACTGTACTCGTCTTATTTTTTGTACTATGAAATTCGTAACATCTGTCCTCCGGTCCACCCACAAAGTAAGATTAGTACATTGCTACGTCACCTTATCGTAGAAAAACGAACGGACAGCTGTCAGGAACTCTGTAGTATTTGTAAGTTAAGCTTCTCCATAAAAACGAAAATTTTCTTGTTCTAGTACAAATGCCACGGAACCGTAGACGTTAAAAGTGTTCACTACGATATTGAAGAAACTAATACTCGGAGTCGCGGTGATGAAGTAATGACAGATAAATACCAGTATTCAACGATACGGAGGAAGAATGCGACAATGTCGGAATGACATGATCATTCTTCTCTGTAAATAATGATGTGTTCGTTGCATTCTTTGTCTATCTTCTTCACTCTCACTTTTAAAAGGAGAATAGTTTTCTGTTCCAGTCAAGTTCTTACTGTTCTACCACTATTGGGCTAAGCCTTACTGTTATCCTGGCTGTAACAGTCGACAATTGTGGAGTAAACCTCCATAGAAGTACTTGTACACGTACGAATTGTTTATCGGCATCTCGTTGGTGATTAATATTGTACGGTAAAACGTTATGGTTTCCATCCTCCCGTTGATTGTTCTTGCTGTTTGTAATTACTGTAATACATGGCTCACATTAGCGGTAAGTTAAGATTACGGCTTGCACATCCAAAAATAATTATAAATTTACGTCTCGAACGATAATGATACTGTAACGGCTTAAGTGGGAACCTACCGTTGTTTCGAACTACTACTAGCTACGAAGTAAGCCTTACTTCGTAATCAATCTTATTTCTACGGTACAAGTAGTTAAGGCTTAATCTTACTTCTTGTAGCATCTCGGCGAATAAAAGTGGCATCTGGCATTCGGTACCCGGAGTGAGACTCCGACCAGTTGTCCGCACTCGCTGAAAACCGAAAACTTCATTGGAGCTACGGTAAGACTTACGTGTAACATAAGGTAAGGTACGGTACGAGTAATCTTATCCTTTGATTGATTGAAATGAATCAATCGACGAAGGTTGATTTGTTGATCGGGTCATGCCTCGAATGAATGAATGAATGAATGAACAATCAACATCATTCTTCTGGTCGTAAAACTCGCGACTACAACACACAAAGAACGAAGTAAGTTTGCTTCCTATTTCTAAATACAACAATGTATCATTATTATTATTTCTGAGTTCTTCCATATGACTTTCAATAGTGATACACTGGAATCATGTTGTTCTTCCTTTGTTCTAAAAAACCGTGCTACTACAAAATTCTTATCAACTGTCCCCAGCTTTCCGTAGACATTAGTAGTTGGGGATGCAGAACCGGGGGACAGCTGATAGGAATTTTGTAGTACCGGTAAGGTTATCATTATTGTTATTTTTATTTTTTGGTTATTGGTGAAACATACTACATGCCTCATAGTGATATCGTTCTCGAAGCTTGGATGTTCTTCCAATGCTGCACCTCGAATGAATGAATGAATCATCATAATAACCGCAAATGCTGTTTTCAGTTCCCAAAATCATACCGGTAACCTTAGTGTAATTCGTAGTTCTATAGATACGGTAAGGTTAACCTTAGTTAGTGCTTGTGGGGGCAATTGTATTCACCACCTGCCAACAGTGAATGAATGAATGAATGAATGAATGAATGAACGAATCAATCATCCCTCTTCTTTCTCTTTGATCTTTGTTTTTGTACCGGTAATCTTACGGTACTCGTAACCTTAACTATTCCAATTATTAATTAAAAAAAAAAAAGGTTGGAGACGTGAACGACATGCAAGCATTTTTTATTTTTATTTTTTGTACAATAATCACCGTAAGGTTCCAACCTGGTAAGTTCGATACTTGTGCTTGTGCTTGCGCTTGTGCTTGTACTACCGTAGTCGTAAGGTTACTTGGTATCTTACTCGTAAGCATTGTACTACGTAGGAGCATCTACCAAGGTACTTGTACGTACTCGTACCTTGTACTCGTACGAGTAGTAGCATACGGTATGGTATGAGATCAACGATCAACCCCAACGACAACCGACAACCGAGACTGAGAACCGACACTCAAAAACTCCACAACCCACAAGCGAGAAGCAAGAAGCAAGAAGCAAGAAGCAAGAAGCAACCACCGACAAGAACCCGGTGGACTCTTCTCCACCATCGACCATAGACCATCGACCATCGACCATCGACCATCGATCATCGACCATCGACCATCGACCATCGATCATCGACCATCGATCATCGACCATCGACGACAGTGGCGGATGTTGTTGCGTGCAACCGGCAAGCAGTAATGCGCACACTGTACCGGGAAAAGCCGAAACTAGAAAGCCGAAAGTAGAAAGCCGCAAACTAGAAAGCAGAAACTAGAAAGCCGAAACTAGAAAGCCGAAACTAGAAAGCAGAAAGCAAACAACCACCGGAAACAGGAGTGCTCTGTGTTCCACCCGGAAGAGCAATCGAAAAATCAATTTTAAAAAACAAAAACCCAAAAACAATAGACAAAGCAACAGCAACAGCAATAGCAATAGCACTGGCGATTCATTCATCCATCCATCCATTCATCCATTCATCCATCCATCCATCCATCCATTCATCCATTCATTCATTCGACCATGGATCCCGGAGACCTGGACGAGCTGGATCTGGACGGCATGTTCGCCGCCGACGGCGACATGTTGTTTGATGGAATGGACATCGAACTAGACGGAACAATGGGAGACATTATGTCCAATGGAGCCAGCAACACGGATCCTCTGGCTCCTTCCGTTGCTGCTACTGTTGTTGACGACGATGCTGCTGCTATTGTTCCCGGTCCCGTTGCTGTTCCGGCGGAACCTCCTCCCCAACAATCCGTTTCCGTTCCGGTTGCTGCTTCTGCTTCTGCTTCTGCTTCTTCTTCTGCTCCCACCAACCAAGCACCCAAGACCAAGCGCACGGGGGGACCCAGGACGAAGCGAACGAATCCGATGCTGGAAAACGCTTCTCCGCGAAAGGAAACGTTTGGGACCGGATCGGCTGCAACAACAACAGCTACATCAACATCGACATCAACATCGACAGCTACAGCTACACCAACACCAAAAGCTACAGCTACAAACACCACCAAGCGCCGAAAAACCAAGCGCAAGTCCAAGGCTCCGGCCGCCTACGGAGACGAGGAATCCGCCATTGCTTCCGGAGATGCAACCAAGCAATCGTCGTCGCTCCAGCCGCCCAAGAAGAAGCGCAAGTCCACCAAAACCAAAAAGACCGAGGCTTCCACCACGACGAAACTCACCAAGCGCAAAAAGATTGGGTCCAACGCCAACGCCAACGCCAACGCCAGTGCCAATGCCAATGCCAATGCTAGTGGTTCGGTTGCTTCGTCGTTGTCTTCCTCCGCAATGCCCATGCTTCGCGCCGCCCCGGGAGGCGCCGCCGGACATTTAAAGCACGCAAAGGCTTCGGTGTCCCTGGGACCCCTTCCCACCTCCTCCGTGTCGGCCGCCGGTGCCTTTGGGGGACGGACCAAAAAGATTGGATCCAAGGCAACGATGGGAACGATAGGAACGATAGGAACGACAGCAGCAACGATAGGAACAGCAACAGCAACAGCAACAGCAACAGCAACGCTCTTGTCCTCGTCCACCGCCACCGCCACCGCAACATCATCCTCTTCCTCTTCGGCAAAGGGCACCACCAAAACGAAGCGCAAGACCAAGAAATCATCCTCGGCGGCACACCACCACCACGATCATTCCGGGTTGTCTCCCTCCGCCGCGGCGGCCATGGCTCCCGTGGATATCATCCGCCCGCCCAAACCGGAACCGACCTACGGTGGACTCGCGCCGTCCAAAACGCTCTTCTACCCCTTTCTGGAATCGGTCCCGGCCGAATCGACCATGCAGAAGCGAAAGACCTATCCCGTCATGGATCGCATTTCCAGCACGCTCACCAGCCAGATGCTTTCGGCATCCTCAAATTCGAATTCGAATTCGAATTCAACTTCGAATTCAACGTCAAACGCAACGTCAAACGCAACGTCAACTTCAAACGCAAATTCGAATTCCAATTCCAATTCCAATTCCAATTCCAATCCATCGGCGAGTGCGTCTGCCTCCGCTCCTTCCCCATCCTCGGCGGGCGGCGCATCCACGCTTCCCGCGCTTCCCGGGGGAGTTCCGGAGGACCACCCCATCTTCCAGCTCCTCCTGGACACGTACGAGGGCAACGACAAGGACAAGGACAAGGGCAACGACAAGGACAAGGACAAGGGCAACGACAAGGACAAGGACAACAAGGACAAGAAGACCTTCACTCCGGACAAAAAGGCAGCGCTCGCCAGGGGCATCGCCCACCTGCGAACCATGGTGCGGACCGCCGACAGGAACAGCCTGGTGAGAGACGTCTTTGCCATGTGCGGGTTGCTGACGCGCGAGTACAACTTTTTGAAACAGACCCTCGACAACATGAAGGCCTGGTGCAAGAACGAGTTCGACGTCGACAAATACAAGGAAACCTACGAACCCCCCCGGGAGCCGCCCAGGATCAACAAGTGGAAGGCGCCCACCACCGCGCACGGAACGGTCCGCATCAAGATTTCCTGCACGGGATTCAAGGAAGCAAAGAACAGCTCCCAACTGGTGGCACTCCTGCCGGCCATGGTGCTGGACGTTCCCAAGGTCGTTTCGTCTCCGGCCTCTGCGTCGGCGTCGGCATCGGCGTCGGCCTCTGCGTCGGCGTCGGCTTCGGCTTCGGGGGCGGCGGGGCATTCCAGAGCCGGGCCGTCCCACGACGGCAAAAAGAGAACCATCGCCGGAGGCTTGTTGTCCGGGTCCAAGTCGGCGGCCGCAAGTCGACAGGGCGGGATCCTCGCAAAAAAAAAGAAAACGCAGAGGCCGCTGCCCACCACCGACAAGTCCCTCTCGTCGTCGTCGGCTTTGGCTTCGGCTTCGGCCTCGGCGGCCTCGGCCTCGCTCCCCTCGAAACTCCCCAGGGCGATGGCGGCGCTCCCGTCGTCCTCGGCGTCCTCTCCCTCTCCCTCTCTCTCCTCCTCCTCCTCCCCGGCGGGAGCGCCCCACAAGACGTACGCCGACTCGGCACCGATCGCGCGGCGGCAGCAGCTCACCGACACCATCTCGCAGCTGGCCCTGGAGCTGGAGGCCCAGTGGCTCCGCGAAAAATCCGCGGAGGGACGCCTCGATCCGGTTCCGGACGAGCAGCCCCCCCTGCACACCACGCGACTGTGGGAATGGCTCGGGAATGCCGGCTTTGTGGCGAAAAGCGGCGGCAGCGGCGGCGGCGGAGGCAACAGCGGCAGCGGTGGCGGCAGCGGCGGCAGTAGTGGCAGCAGCAGCAGCAACAGCAACAGCAAGCACTCGGCGAGTGCCGCGAGCAAGCGACTCGCGGCGGTGGCGGCTCTCCGGACCAGCGCAAGGCTTCCGTCGGTGCCGGCCTCCCACAAATTGCTGGGCAGACAGCAGCCACCGGCACCAAAGCTAAAGCTCCTCCCTTTGCCCATCACCGACAACAGCAACAGCAACAGCAACAGCGACTACAACAACAACAACAACAACAACAACAACAACAACGACAACGCCGACTACCACCACCAAGATTGCGGAGTCGACGACGAGCCGCCAACCGTTTCGTCGGTCTCGCTCTTTGATCGGTTGCAGTCGTTGCTGGTGGAAGAAGTAAGCGATGACGACGACGACGACGACAACGACGTTAGAAACGACGACAACGACGTTAGAAACGACGAGAGCCGTGCCAGCGATTTCGGTGACAGTGACAGCGACAGTGACAGCGACAGCGACAACGAGTCCCTTGGATTTTTGGATGGCGACGACGACGACGACGATGACAACGACGACGAAAACATCGATGCCAAGATCCGCGCCATCGAATCCGGTTTTGTGGAAGAAAACCGCAAACACGCGGTCCTCGACGTTGTCGACGTCTCGGATCTCACGGTGGAGGAACGAACCTTTTTGCAGCTCTCGAAAGCCGGACTCGTCAGACCGAGGCTCCATCCCCCGATCGACCTCGTGGTATCGAGCGGCGGCGTCGGCGGCGGCAGCAGCATTGGCGAACATCGGCCTTGGCGTGCCCAAAGCACCCACCGCTGCACGAACGAAATCGAAAACGAAAGCGACAGCGACAGCGACAACGACAACGAAAGCGACAGCGACAGCGACAGCGACCCCGAAGGCATCGACCGCGTACTCGGATCCATGGCGTCCGAACTGAACCGAGTCGGATCCAGGACCAACCTCCGGATCTCCCTCCTGGACAAGCTCGTGGGACAAAAACCCAAGATGGCGGAGGACCAGCAGGCGCTCCTCATTGCACGGTGCCAGGCGCTCATGAAGCGGACGAAGGAAAAGGCCAAAAAGGCCAAGCAAAAGAGCCACGAGGCCCTCAACCTACCGTGGTAGTCACTTGTTTGGCCTCCGCCTCCGAGCCATTTCCGTTAAAATTAGAATTTCGAGACGTCGGGGAAATCAAAACAGAGCAAGCTATGCACAACCCAACCGATCCAACAGAGGGCAGGGGAGACAACACGATACAACACCACCAGACACGATACACGAATACACGATACAAAATACCGGTAGGGAAAAAAGACATCACTCAATGTGGGACTGGTTTTGTGCCATGCGAAAAAGCATCGTTTCTTGCACTGTACCCGTATTCCAAACCGCTACAACCAGTACACTGAACCGTAATTGTTACTACTATTATTGTTTTGCGGATAAACGAAACTGTTCGAAGGCGGAGCGAGCGTGAAGCAGATTCTGTGCTGTGCTGTGCTGTGATTTGCTTTGCTTCGGTGTCCTCTTTCATTTCATCGCATGATGGCAGAAGTAAGATTACTTCGCGTCGAAATGATAATGGTACAAGTATAGTAATTATGTCAGAGCTCCGTCAGACCGCCGTCTTCACTGTTCTCGCACGCGATAAAGTTATTAAGGTTTACCGTACAGGCTTACTGTAGCTGCTTTGGACTGCTTTGGACTGCTTTGGACTGCTTTGGACTAATTTTCAACCAATCAATCAAATTCAACCATTAATTTTTCACAGTTGGAGTTAGCGTTCAACCAGCCACTCAATACAATTGATACATCTCAAGTTACTGATATGCGTGAAATGTTTCATCTGGCACCAGCTTTCAATCAGCCACTTGATCAATGGAATGTTGCAAAAGTGACCTCTATGAACCGAATGTTTGGTGATGCCTCTTCCTTCAATCAGCCACTCGATGACTGGGATGTATCCAATTTAAGTGATATTGAATATCTTTTACAAAATCACCAACAAAATCACCAACAAAATCTCCAACAAAATCACCAACAAAATCTCCAACGGATCCTCTGTCAATATTTCCAACAAAATCACCAACAGCTTCACTAAGTCCTAACTGTCAAAACGCTGATTCCTTCTTATTGAAAAGGAAAAAAAGAGACTGCGCGTGGGCTGCCGATAAGGAAAAAAGGTGTGATCTTGTTGACGAGCCAACAAATACACCAGTCATTTTTTATTGTCCCCTCCTTTGCAATGATAGCTGTAAGGTTCAACAATCTCCAACAGCTTCTCCAACAGAATTCGAAACCGATGCACCAACATTTTCTCCAACGCCTTCTCCAACAGCTTCACCAACACAAGAGTGTCAAAATGATGATTCCTTTTTCATCGGTAAAAATATCAAAAGGAACTGCACCTGGATTGGAGAGAAGATAAGGAAGCGGTGCATCCGAAAGGATGAGTCAGACCGGAAAGCAAGCAATGCTTGTCCCCTCTATTGCAAGAAAAAAATGCAGGTTTGCCTGGCACTGTCGCCCAAACGACCCCAACTTTCTTTACAGAGGTAAGGAAGGTAAGGATTGTTCATGGGTTGCAGAAAAGCGCGAGAGTCGGTGTAACAAGCGCGACCCAGAAAACCAAGGGAAGAAAGTTGCCGAATTCTGTCCATCTTCCTGCGATTTGCGTTGCGTGTGCGAAGACCCGAAGAAACATTTTTTTGTGTATACGGAGCCTTACGATGCGTATGAGCCAATAAAGTGCAGCGATATTCGGAAGAAAAAGCATTGCAACAAGAAAGTTCATGTTGGCAGAAAACCATACAAGAGCCCTAGAAAGACCGAACCGCGCATGTCGGATGTTTGCCCCAAGACGTGTAACAAATGTCTTCGTGAAAAGAAGTGAATATCCTTTGGTTATGGTCCGGTTCCCCCGCATCACCTCCCGTCTTTGTTCTGTGATACGACATCATGAAAAGCACTTTCCAGTCACCTTCATCTGAATTGTGCCCTCCTCAGTGATTTCCTTTGATTAATTTTAGTACTAGGCTTTTCAACAGCATTGTTTGAGATTTTCTCTTCTGGTAGTAAGTTACGACTAGTAGAATTGTAATGCTGATAGTACTAGTATCATTCAAACATACCGTACGGTACGGTAATATCTTGGTTGTTCTACCGTGCGTAATTCTGATCAGTTGACCCCCGTTGTTTGGAGTGTTGTATTGGGGTGTTCAGTCTAGTTTTGTGTAGAAGTGTTCGCTAGTACTAACTCAAATTTTGACAGAGCGAAACCAACTCGATTCTTTTTGTTTTGATTGATTGATTGATCATTTTTCTTCTTCCATGTACAGTAAATCTTACTCGTACGCACGAGCAAGGTGACTCGTACCGTACCGGTACCGGTGCATATCCGTACCGTATAACTCGGAAGATAACAGATTACCTCTGGTCCAAAACAAGGTTGCTGCGGCGTTGCCTGCGAGCAAGGCTACTCGTACGCAAAAATACGTACGGTACATGGCGGTCCATTGAGGAAGGAGCAACCTTGCTTGTAAGCCTTACGGTGAGGTTACTACGGGCCAGGCACCAGGCACGGCATTTGCGATTTGTGATGGCAAGTCCAGCAACCGAGCGCCGAGCGCCACGATCGAGACGAAACCATTCGACGTCCCCCCGATCGGATCGGTCCCGATCGTTCGCTTGGAAGAACGGATCGAACCAATCTCGTCATCGAAACCGAAACGATCGAGACCGGCTGCGGTTTCCCCCGAGAAATCGTCTGCCACGCATCGGTCTCTCCGCCGCGCTAAACGTCGTCGGACTCGAATTCCGGAACGAGAATCGTGCCGTGGCAAGCCGTTGTCCACCTCTGTCCTCCGCTCCGCCGCGAAAACACAAAACCAAACCGGGAAAGCAAAAGCACAAAGCACAAAGCAAGACGAGAGAAGACCGTGCGACGAAGGAAAGGATTCGTGAGTCTCGTTGCTTGGGCATGCACTCGTGCGCCAAGCAAAGAATCCAATGAGCCGAGCCGAGCCGAGACCGGTCTAGCCCAGCCCGGCCCGGCCCAGCCGAGCCAGGCACGAAACCGGAGACGCCGAACGGGATACGCAAGAGAGCACGAGAGAGCGCGGCACAAAAAAGCAAGCCGAGGCACAAGGACGAGCACGCGACGCACCGATTCCAGTGGCGGTGCGGGACAGTCGATCATCTCGGGATCTTGTTCTGCTTCTCCGCGTGCGAAACAAATCTGCAGCTCCGAAAACACTCGAACCCTTCCACCGACGCGTTTGGTTTCCGACGGCGGCGACGACGGCGACGACGACGGCGAGGCCTCCGCCTGCGGATCGCACACCACATTGACCCTCCGGGGAAACAATGCCTCCAGGGTTCGGACCGAAACATTCTCTCCCCGGAATTTTGATTCGATGCGCGCGATCGGTTCGGCCAGAGCATCGTAGAGGTCGAGGCCGGTCCGAAAGTAGTCCTGCGGTGCATCAAACGCGCAGGTTCCTGGATGCCGTCCAAGAGAAGGGAATGGAAGGCGAGGCAAGGCAAGGCAAGGCAATTTCACTTCTTCTCTCACATCGTACGGTGAAATAATGATAAAAATAACATCCATCGAGGAGAAAGCACTAGTACGTACCGGTAAACTGAGTCCGATATCACAATCGTCACCTATGGCAAGTTGCCATACCGTACCGTAGGTGACTTGGTTACTTAGGTACGGGCCTCCTTAGTTAGCCCCCCGGGGGTCGAATTTCCAAAATATTGTTCAGTTCCAACCTACGGAGACCGGGTACAAATTCTACACATATAGGTAAATTAGAGTGACAGCATTCACTGTCGCCGATTTTGTCCATAATTATTGATTGAACAAAAACTTCTATTTTTTGTTCCTTCAATCCTTTCATACCGGGACAGGAATGGGGCTATGTGATTGGCTGATCCCACGGCGCGCCCCAAAGCACGGCCGGCGATCATGCTGTCACTCGAAAAACAAGATAATTTGGGCCACCGGCAGTTAGTCACAAGCTTACTAAGGGGGGAAGATAGCAACGTAAATTCAGATGTGAATATAGAGGATTGTAGGAGAGAAAGTTACGGTAAGACCTAAAAGAGTGTGTCTTTACTATTGGACGGGGCTGTCGAGGTGCGGAGATATGTGCCTGCGTTTCCTTATCTGTCAAGGAAATTGTTCATTTCCGACAAAATTGTTCTCAAATAAGTAATGGATTATGCACTGGTACGTAAGTTACCGTTGCGGTACTGGTACCGGTACTCGTATGTATGTGCCACTATTTTTATCTATGAACGGAAACCGTTCACTCACTGAATCAAAATAATAATTATAATACCTGTAATTACGGTATTCATACCTATGGATTTGGGAGAGAAGAAACTGCGAACTAGTACAAGTACCGGTACACGCACTTGTTCATACAATTACATACAGTATCCTACCACATAATAGAGAACGCACTATCTATAATAATATCGAATATACATATATGTATTTCATATATTGGAGTACATGCGGGATTTAATGAATCATTTAGAATCCTTCGTAGTAGGATCGGAACGCAAACACGATACAATGACAAATACATACTCCGTAATACCGAAAGAATACGAAGTATCGAACGGAAAAGGTTGTGATTGTGATAGGAATTTTGTAGTAAGTGGTTATTCAAATATAAAGATTGCCTTGACTCGGCAATATTGATATTAAGCCCAACGGACAATAATATCAATTTTCGGTCATTCCCTCCATACTCAAGCAATTTTTCCCATCTCTTGTAAAGTACCGTAAGGTTATTCAACCATTCTCAATTCAGCCCCAGTTCGCACAAATTTATTGATTATACATCTTTAAAATACCTGTATCGCGTATCACTCCACCTAATCTACCCTAGAGTGTTACAGTCGCAACTGCATAATTTTCATTCATTGGTAAATAGTAGTGTGATCATGAATCTTTCTTCTTCCGTCCTCTGTGCCCTCATTTCTGCGGGGACCATCTTCAAGGCAGCATCCGCCCTGCCTCAACGCGCTATCGTGGGAGGCGTTACGGCCGAGCCTGGCGCCTTCCCCTATTTTGCCAGCTTTGACAACGGTTGTGCTGGTGCGCTCATCGCCCCCGACATTGTTCTCACCGTGGCGCAGTGCTACAATCCTTCCACAGTTTTTGTGGACAACGTCTACATTGGTGCCTACGAATGGAATAGCACAGCCCATGGTGCCGCGAAACGTAAGTGCGTGGCTTGGCTCAGTCATCCGGACTTCGACTTAAGTGACATTTCCAGCAGCGATGTGGCGCTTTGCAAGCTCGACGAACCGGTCACCATCGACGATTCGTTGGTCTCCGTGGAAATCAACGCGGACAACTCGTTCCCTCTCGTCGGGACCGATGTCATCGTTATGGGACTGGGTTCTGAGGTTCCGCTTGACCCGCTTGGTCTACCAGACTTGTATTTTTCCAACATTCTCCAAAACGTCACCCTTCCTATCATCGACAATGCCCAGTGCTTCACCCTTATGAAGGAGCGATATGAAAATTTTCAGGCAATATTAGGGGTTGATTTAGGAATTGATTTTGAGATGATAGCCAACAATGTAGAAGATAAAATCTGTCACATGTTCGCGGCAGGCGGGAAGGATGCCTGCGTGTCCGACGAGGGTGCTCCCCTTGTGGTTCGAAACTACATGGGCGATGGTACATTCAAGGACACCATCGTGGCTCTGGTGAGCTTTGGATATGGATGCGCCATGCCTGACACCCCCGGTGTTAACCACAGAGTCAGCAGCGAGTCCGACTGGATCAAGACCTCAGCTTGCGTTGCTTTGGGGAGCGTTGGTTCCATGTGCATTCCTCCCACCAATCCTCCCACGGCCGCCCCGACCAAGAAGACCAAAAAGACCAAGAAGCCCAAAAAGACCAAGAAGCCCAAAAAGACCAAGTCTCCTAAGCGTCTCTAAGCAGCAATAAGGCAACGCTAGACTGGCCGAATCGAATCAATCGAAATCAACACGATCGTTATCCGCCGGTTGTTTTTGGGATTATGAAGTTGTCTTTGCCGATTCTTATTACTACTATCATTATCTGTGACTATTTTCGAAACCTTACTCTCAAGTACTTTAAAATAATATCAATGTTCATAACTTTCATAATGCAACATCCACAAAACGTGCTGTAATTTTGAGTCATTCCTGAAAACATCATGAAACATAATATAATAACGGTAGTGTCACGTTAGAGAATTTTGTCCACTATCCTGTGATTTGCGTTGCTTGTCTGAAGACTCCGACAAGGATTTCCTTACAATTTCCGGCGGGAAAAATTTGAGCTGCAGTGATATTGGGACAAAAGAGCAGTGCAAGGAAAAAGCTTGGCCCATCAAGAAACAACAACAACAACAACAACAAAAAACCAGGGCCTGACAGGAGTACACTTACGGTACAGTAACTAATGCGTGTCACTAAGTTTTGCCCCAAGACGTGTGGAAAATGTCTTCGCAAAGACTACTTCGTTATTCTATTTTTGTCCAGCGTTAGTATGGTTGGGTTTCCCATGACTCCTCATCATAATCGTTGGAGATGACATCATCAAGACCGCTGCGGTTTGCCAGAGAAATCGTCTGCCACGCATCACTCTCTCTGCTATGCGTCGAATTCCGGAACGAGGATCGTGCCGTGGCAAGCCGTTGTCCACCTCTGTCCTCCGCTCCGCCACGAAACCAAAACACAAAACACAACAACCAAAGCACAAAAGCAAAACACAACAACCAAAACACAAAAGCAAATCACAAAACAAAACAAAACAAAAAAAGACCAAACGACGACGGAAAGGATTCGTGAGTCGTCACTTGGACATGTACGCAAAGCAAAGAATCAATTGAGCCGAGCCGAGCCGAGCCAGGCACGAAACCGAAGACGCCGAACGGGATATACAAGAGAGCACAAGAGAGCGCAGCACAAAACGGCAAGCCAATGCACGCACCGATTCCAGTGGCGGTGCGGGGCAGTCGATAATCTTGGGAGCTTCTCCGCGTGCGAAACAAATCTGCAGCTCCGAAAACACTTGTCCACCGCCACCGACGCTTTCGGTTGCCGAAAATAACGACGACGACGACGACGACACCTCCGCCTGTGGATCGCAGACCACATTGACCCTCCGGGGAAACAATGCCTCCAGGGTTCGGACCGAAACGTTCTCTCCCCGGAATTTTGATTCGATGCGCGCGATCGGTTCGGCCAGAGCATCGTAGAGGTCGAGGCCGGTCCGAAAGTAGTCCTGCGGTGCATCAAACGCGCAGGTTCCTGGATGCCGTCCAAGAGAAGGGAATGGAAGGCGAGGCAAGGCAAGGCAAGGCAAGGCAATGGAAAGCAAGGAACGAAGACGAATGAATTCATTGGCAAACACACCATAGATCAATAGATAGATGCACAAGCAGATAGATAGAGAAACGGAGAAATGACAACAGTGCGGCACCGTGAGAATTCCGAGCGAGAAGATGAAGGTCACTGTCGAGGTGTTGTTATTGTATCTACACACTCCACACTCCACACTCACCGTGTTTTTGCCATTCGTGGTTGGCTGCGTAGCACACGTGGCATTCACCCTCGATGTTGTCGTTGTGGTTGTCGTTGTCGTTGTCGTTATGGTTGTGGTTGTCGTTGTTGGTACCGTCCCGGTTGTCTCGGACCACGAGATCGTACCAGTTTCTCGCCATGCGATCTTTCAGGGATTCGTCCCAGTTTGCTGCGTCTTTCAAGCTCAGGGGTCCGGTGGCAGCAGCAGCAGCATCAGCAGAAGCAGTGCCGGAATCGAAATCGGAATCGATGTCGGACTCGGAGTTCCGATCGGACCGGCAGCAGGCCCGGAAGGATCCGTCGTTCCACGCGGGCCAGAGTCCGTGGACGGACAACAACCTCGGTAGTTCCTTTGTCGTTTTCGTTTTCGCTTTCGCTGCACGAGCACACCGCATCGACTCCGTGTGGGTCAGCGTGAAATCATGGCCGGCGCGGAGGGCGTTGCACAGGGACGGATTCCACAAGAGGTCCAGGATCAAGTAGTCGTAGTCGTAGTTACTATAGTCGTAGTTATAGTCGTAGTTGTAATCGTCGGGAGTACGTGTAGTAGATACGTGCAGTTCTGGATGCGATGCGGAGTGGCTGCGGCTATTGCTATTGCTGCCGCGGCTGCCGGCACAAATGTCGCAGCATCGATCCGCAAACGCACCCGCAAGCCCCGTGGCATTGGTAAAGCCCGAAATCGGGTCCACATATCCGGGGATTCCGGTGCAGGTGGGTGGCAGGTAGCACGATGACGACGATGATGATGATGATGACGATGATGATGACGATGATGATGACGATAAAGAATAAGGCTGGGTCTCGTCGGAAGGACGATTGTCCTCTTGAAGAATCATTAAAGCAGCAAATGTCGTTGTCTCGACGAACGAATCCACCGACACTCGTTGCTTCTCGTTCTCGTTTTCTTTCTGTTTTTCGTTTTCTTTCGGTTGTTTTCCGAGTTCGTTGTGCGCGTCATTCTCATTCTCGTGCCATCCGATCGAATAAGAAACAGGAAGAGAGATCGATTCGAGAAAACCGTAACGTCCATCATCACCGCTGCTGCTGCTGCTGCTGTTGCCGTTGCCGCTGCTTGTGAATCCGCATTGCATGAATATCACAGTTGCAAATGCCAATGTCAATGTCAATGTCAATGTCAATGTCAATGTCAATGCGATTGAGACGAAGAAGACTCCGATCTTCTGGCGAGTGGCGTTCATGATCTGATTGTTGTTGTCTGTGTTGTTGTTTGTATTCTTTGTATTCTTTGTATTCTTTGTGTTGTTTATTTGTGCGGTTTGTTTGTGTTGTTGGTGTTGTTTGCTTCCGTCGTGCTTTATGCCTTCTCGAACCCGATTAGGTGTCGCCCGAACAGCAATCCACGGTTTTGCCCGTGTCGTTTTTGTGGCTTGGAATGAATCGGAATGGAATGAATCGGAATGGAATGAATCGGAAAGGAACGGAATGCAAGTACGTACTGCAATGAAAAAATGGATCGAAATGGAATGAACAATGAACAATGAACAATGAACAATGAACCGACAACTGCAACTGCAACTGCATCTGCAACGGATTTTATTTCGAGGTGCTGCTGTAATGTCGAATTGCGCAGCACTTCCCCCGTTAGAAAAGAACCCTGCGGTTCTCGCATGATTGTTGCTTGTTGTTCATGGATCAGTTTCCAACCGGTAGTGAGATCTCAACCTTGTAACCTTTTTTTGGGATCAACCACTTCCTCTCCAAAAGAAAATCCTCATCAGTCTGGGCTGGACACTAATAGAATACTGTGATACTAGTAGTAAGGTCTTACGGTAATTACTTACTAGTCTGGAGGTAGAGCCTACAGTGCGTGTACCGACTACAAGTAACCTTAACCTTACTGGTACATTCCGGTATTTGCCGTTTTCATTCATCCCGACTGATTTGGTCTGGGCATCACCCGTTGGGGAAAACGATCCAAACTAATTTTCAAGCCAACCAAACGACAACAATCTTGCTTCGAATTGCATATTTTTTTTGGGAATGTTGATTTTTTGATTGATTGATTGATTGATTGAATGAATGACGAACCCGTGATGATAATTTTCTCGTTGGGAAGAGCACGAAACTTTCTCTTTTTTGTCCGTGATCAATGATTGACCGACTCACTCGTTCTGTGTGATCGTTGATTGTTCGATTAAGGTTTACTGCATGAGTTCGGTGGACGTTACAACTAAGGTTACTTGTCCTCGTCGTCGTCTTCGTCCTCGGACAGGTAAAAGCAACAGCAAAAGCAAAAGCAAAAGCAAGGTTTACTTACTTACTTACTTACTTGCACTCTCTATTGTATGGATTGACCCGAATCTAATCTTCCGCTTATTTACAAGTCTTCGTTTGCGGAGTGCGTCCGGAATTGGAGTTTTGCAACCTCGCTTCGGAGTTTCGTGACACGGAGAAAAGTAAGATTGCGTTCCAATACTCGTAACGTACGATACAGTAACAATAAGAGACCGATTCATTCATTGCATTCGCATTCGCGTTCGCATTCGAGTTCGCATTCGCCATGAGGCTCGTAACCGGAGACGAATGCGGCTTGCTGAAGGAAGTCATTCCGGAGCTCGGTCGCAAAAAGAAAGATCCCAAGGCGCTGATCCAACCGCACGGCGCCATGATCGATATCAGCACGACGGGCATGTCCAGGGTGGATCCGAAAGAGCCACAGACTCGCGATCGGGGCGTCGTCGACATGGTTTGGATGCAGATGCAGGTGCAGATGCACCAAACGGGGGAGGAGGACTCTGGTTCGTCGTTTTCGGTTCTTCGGAAAAACGGATCGGTGGATGTGTGGAGCTACACCAACAGCAACAGCAACACCAACAGTTACAGCAACACCAACACCAACACCAACACCAAAAAGGCCAAGAAATCATTCGGACAATACTCTCTGAGCCACACCACACCCAACAATCTTTTCGGGACGAAAGATAGCTGCCGTCCATTGGGACTCGGATACTTCAGAGAACAGAACCGACTCGTTGCCGGTGACATGCTGGGAAACATCGTCGTTCTGGACATGGACACGGGCAGCAGCAACAGCAGCAGCAACAGCAACAGCAACAGCAACAGCAACAGCAACCACCACGGGGGCAACGAGGGCAAATGCAACGTGGTACAGACGTACAACTCGTACACCGCCAGCAAGGGCAGCAACCGCACCACGATATCCTACACGCCGGGGAAGATGGAAAACGTGCAGCTCGCCACCGCCATAGCCTTCGATGTCCACCGGGGAAGGGTGGCCGTCGGTGGGCGAGAGCGAGAGGTCTGCCTCACGGATCTGTCGACCGGCAAGCTCGTCTTCAAGACCAAGAATACGCCGCCCGATCCGCAGACCCTGCTCCAGCAACCGGTCTGGCCGACCGCGATCCGGTTCCTCGGCGAGAACGGCACCAGCAATAGTAGCAGCAGCAGCAGCAGCAACGGCAACGGCAACGGCTCCTCGAATCTCATGGCCGTCGGGACGGCCTACAAGCAGATTCGTCTCTACGACGTCCGAGAAAACTCCACCACCCGGCGGCCCACGAGCCTCACCCCGGAGGGACTCTTCGAATACCGCATCACCTGCCTGTGCCAGGTGAGCGACCACGAGCTGGTGGTCGGAGACGCCTCGGGGGACATCCACGCGGTCGACCTCCGTCGGCTCGTCCGGAACCGCCACTCCAAGGCGGGGGCGAACCGGGACCTGGCGCGGTACGCCGGCCCTTCGGGATCGGTCCGCCAGCTCTCGAAACACCCGACGCTGCCGCGCTTGGTGGCGGTCGGTCTCGACCGGATGGTCCGGGTCTACGACACCAACACGCGCAAGCAACTGGATTGCGTCTACCTCAAGCAGCGATTGAACAGCGTTCTCGTCCACCCCTGCGAGGGAGGAGCGACGAGCGACGACGAAAGAGAGGATGACGAGTACGGCGACTACGACTACGACTACGATTCGGACGACGTTGACATGGACCAGGACGATGTCGTTCGGGATTACGTGGACTCGGAAGACGAGAAACAGGACGATGACGATGGTGATGACGATGGTGATGACGAATCGGAGAGGAACGATTCTGCCGTGGAGTCTCCGGAGGACGAAGACGGCGACGAGGACAGCGAACTCCAGGAGGAGGATGGAAGTTCCGGCAACGAAGAAGATGGTTCCGGGGAAGAGATGAGTGATTCAAACTCGGGGGACCGGGACGAGGACAGTGAAGAAGAAGAAGAAGATGATGATGATGATGAAGAAGAAGAAGAAGAGCAAAGACAGCAAAAGAAAAGACGGAGACGCGGGTATACGTAGTACGAGTACGAACAGCAAAATAATCAGAGCAGACGATTAGCAACAACTCCGTTTATTTTAAAAAAAAAATCTTTTGCCAATCCAACCGTATCGTTGTGGCACGAGAGAAAAGTGGTTTATTGCAGCTACCACTAAACTCATCAGATCTAGAGAGGACGATGACGATGATTCATCAACATCCTCCGGATAACTTTCCTCGCCTTCCGAGTCATCCCGGCCGTAATCTTACCGTACGGTAATTAGCCCTTGTAACTTACCTCGTAGTAGTTCGCATTTCGCTCCAAACAACAAGGTCACGCACGAAGAAAACCATGCCGCAAGTCGTTCGACGAAACGGGCGCGGCTGCTTTTTGCGACAGTTGGGGTCGGACGCAAAACAACAAAAATAAAACCGGTTTCCCGGTCCCTACGCGTACCGTATTTTCAAGCTCGTAGTATTATCAATAGTACTATCGATACTACTTCTATTTATTTTGAGTACAATACAGTAAAAATAATATCGATGCATCAACATTATAACGCTATTGATTTTTACGCGTTGTTATTGCGATGGCAATTACTAAAGGACTCATGAACGAGTCGAAATCTCATCCTCTCTCGACGTCCCGGCGAGAAACATGGGCAAAACAGAGCCGGCGTTCCTTCCTTCCGTCCTTCCTTCCATCGGTTCCACAGAAGAAAAGAAAGTGGTAATGCAACCAGGCCAAAAAAGCAATCCAAAGGAAACGAGAGCGCGCAGACGGGGCAAGGTTGATCCGGGGTCGCGGATGGGGTGCCGATCCCGAGACGGTGAGCGGATTGCCCCTCGTTGAGACCGGGACTCTTTCTTTGGGGTGGCTGTTGCTGTTGCTGTTGCTGTTGCGAACCATTCCTCCCTCGACCAACGAATGGCAATGGGATGGCACTGCCTCCAACGCGGACGCGGGAATGCATGCGCGCCGTGGGATATCGATAGAATGTACCGATTGGCAGAAGAACGAAAAAATAATACAAAACAATTGTATGCAATACAAACGAGTGAAACCATATATTATTCGGGCCGGCACTGTCCGTTTCGTTGCTGCCAACCTGCCGACCTCTCTCGGGACTCACGAGGCGGGCAAGGATCTCTCCACAGCTCCCATGGTCTCGTTTGGCACGGCCCGGCATTGCACTCCGCTACCGGTTCGATGGCGAACGGTGGAGGAATGGATCAATGACACACCCGTTTCATTTGATTTCATCGAATTGAATTGAATCGCATCGAATCGCAGCATTCCTAATTTTCATCAATCAATCAATCGATCCATATCACGACCACCGTGACGTTGTCCCACGTGCCGAGTCGCATCGCCTCCTCCACCAGCACCCGCGCCACGTCGGTTCGGGCCACCCCGGCCCGGATCGAGATCTTGACGCACTCCACCGCTTCGTCGCTCTCAAAGACGTCCCACAACCCGTCCGTCCCCAGTATGACAAATTCGTCCCGCTCCGGGTCGATCGGCACCGAGACGATTTCCGGTTCGGCCGTGACGTGGGGCCGCTCCGACCGATCGCCGATCGCCCGCGAGAGCGCCAGGTTGCCGTTGACCCGGTAGATGCCCTTGCCGGGAATCGGGGCGCTCGTGCCGGGAGCGGTCTCGCCGCACCACACGACGGATCCGCCGAGTCGTTCGATGCGTTCCCGCTCCGTCGGATCGTCGGGTTTGTGGTCCCGGCTGAGGTCCCAGGCCTTGCGGTCGCGGCACAGGACGGCCCGGCTGTCGCCGATGTTGGCGGCGAGCAACGTGCGCTGGGCGGTGGCGGGAGTCCCGGCGCTCGAATCGCCGGCGCTCGCGTTGCTGCCATTGCTGCCACTGCTCCTGCTATCACCGGCGGATTCGTCCGCGCTGCCTCCGGCGGGTGGTTCCTCGTGAAACCAGCATACGAGTGCCGTGCTGCCCTGAAAACTCCAATGGGAGATCTTGAGAATCTCGCCGTCGACCTTGGCCAGGGCCGATTCGAGGGCACTGGCGCAGTCGTCGATCGTCGGTCTTCTCGGTGAAGTCGATGAAGATGACGATAATGGTGACAACGACGACGATGATGACGATGAAAGAGAAATGGTGTCGGTCACCGAGCGATCGTCGCTCTTATCGATGTTTTGGATGCCGACCATGTCGTTTTGGATGTCGTTTTTGTTGTCGCTCGTTTCCGCACGAGCGCTTGCGTTTGGCTCGTCATCGGGTTCGCTCTCCTCCCGGGCCACCACCGGCAAAAAGGCCTGCACATTCGCGTAGAGGTTCTTGCGGAGGTAGCGGCTGACCTTTCCCCCGCCGTGGCCGTCAAAAACGGCGGCAAAGTCTCCGTTTTTGGAAACGTAAAACTCATCCTCCATGTAGGACCGAAAGCCTTGTTCCGTTCCGACGCTCACCGGATAGGTCCGGGAGGTTCCCGTTCCGATGGCGGACGGGGGTGGGGCAGAAGCGGAAGCGGAAGCCGTGCTAGTGGTAGTGGTAGTATTACTACTAGAACTACTACTACTAGAACTACTAGTACTAGTAGTAGTACTACTACTGGTAGTTGCAGTCTTGGCCGAATCCGAGGAGGACGTTGTTTTTGCACTCTTCTTCTTCGACGCCGACGAGGAGTAGTCTCTCCGGGGTGTGTTTGCGCATGGGGATAACGGTTCCGAGAGTCCTTTGCATTTCGATTTCGATTTGGATTTGGCATTCGCTTTCGGATTCCATTTGTCCCCGGATTGGCTCTTGCTTTCTCCTCCGCGAACCGACAGGGCTTTGCTGCTGCGGCTGCTGCTGCTGATGTTTCTGCTACTCGTCCACAAAAACGCCGAGTTTCCCGGGGTTTGCAGCGCGGTTGTCGTTCCCCAAAGCAGTGAGTTCGAACGCGAATTCCATCCATTGCGGTCGAACACAAAGTTACCGCAGGACAACACCGCAGACTCTCGCCCGATGCAATGCGAGTACGCAATGCCCGAAGTGGTGATTCCCTTGTACCGCATCTGTATCTGTTTCTGTCTCTGTATTTGTATCCGTTTTCTTATCCTTCCTAGTACTAGGGCAGTTGGTCGATGCCAGGCCATGACTTGCCTCGACTCGCAGCAAACCACCAATGACGACAACGACGACGACAATGATGACGACGATGACAACGACGATGACGACGACAACGACGACCAGAACAAGGTTGCGACGACGCAAATGCCTTGCCCTAACGGTAGGGTTACGGTAAGGCACAAAGTAATTTTTTTGTGACGCAAAGTCTTGTCAGAAATAACACTGATGATATTCAATATGGGATGTGTGAGATGGCGAGGACAGGCCTCAGACATACGGTAAACCTTACCTCTATCGGTAGCGGGTACAGTAAATTCAGTAGTAAAAATAGACGTAGGTTTACTTCAGTGTGAAATGTACGTACGAGGTGCGAGTAATCTTAACCTTAGCGTTCGGTTATTTCATGTCCTGACTGTATTTTTTATCGGTATTCCGAAAAATAGAATACCGTAAACCTTACTGTAGCTTTTGTCGACTTTAAAAAGACATCAGGAGTCGTAAGTCTTACCCTACTCTCACAAAAGGAGTGCTGGTGATATTTTTTCCCACGAACGCTAGGAGCTGATTGATCTTCTACGGTACTACCCTACGCTTTCTCAAAATGCTCTTGGTAGCTCTTTCTCATGCAAGTGTCATTGCACTCGTTTCTTTCAACACTGTTATTGTCGTTCTTCTTACTAGTAGTACTAGTACTAGATAGCAATGAGGGCAACAGGATGGACACGAGAGAAGCAACCGCACTGATTATTTTATTGAAAATGCCATGCGTTGGTTTCGTCCCGTCCTTCTTTCAACAATTCAACTCGGATCGAGACCGAGGCGTCCGTTGCATCCTAATACGTAATAGTACTTTTGTCCGTCTGTTTTCTGTGTCTATCATGATTGCACGTAAGAGTCCCGAAACGTCTTCAGATAGGCGTCCATCCCCCTCGTGCCACCCCGGTCATCGTCGACGATCCGTCGTATCTTGCCTTCTTCCGGGACGACCACCACGCATCGGACCTCCTCGAGGGACCTCAAAAAGCTCGCGTCCTGGCACACCAGGATCAGTGTGCCGTTCCATTCCCTCAGGCCATGCGCCAGCGCCCGGACGCTCTCGACGTCAAGGTGGGACGTGGGGTGCTCGAGGCACAACACCGGGGGATTCTCCATCGAGATAGTGGCCAGAACCAGCCGCATCGTTTCGCCTCCGCTAAGGCAGGCGAGCGCCGTTTTGGCCTGGCTCGCCGGGGAGAGCCCAAAGGCCGCAAGGTGACTCCGGAGATCGGTCTCGGTGGTGTTCGGATAGCGATCCGACAGGTATTCCAGGGCCGTGGCGGATGGGTGGTCGGCAAGAAATCCATTGGGATCCTCGAGGTTTGCGGTGGGATCACCACCATCGCAGCAGCCGATCGTCAACCCCGAGCAATGATGGATCGTGCCTTCCGTTGGTGCGAGTTTCTTGGCCAGGATCTTCATGAGGCACGACGTGGAACCGCCCGGACCCAGCAGACAGGTCCGCGACCCTTCGTCGATGCATAAATCGACGCAATCGAAGACAAAGCCCTCGCGCTTGAGCTCGAAGGCGGTCGCAAACTCAGAATCATTGCGGCGGGACTCTTGCAGATCCTCCTCGTGAAGGCGGGTTCCTTCTTTCGCAGCATATCCAACATCGAACGCCGTGATGAGTGGCTCACCCCATTGAGCCGTGACCTTGGGAAAGCTTGGGAGTGGATCCAAAAACGCACAACCAGAGAGAGAGAGAAAATAAAAGAGAACGCCGCCACCGAATGAGATGCCATTCTTGATACAAAATACATCAAAATCCATTTCATGATTGGCGGAACACAACACAACACAACACAACACAACATGGAGCAGAACGCAACAACTCGACTCCACTCGACTCCACTCACACAAACTGCACCGCCTTGTCGGGAACGGTTTTGGTGATCTCGGTCAACTTCAATCTCTGCGCAACGCTCAGACCCCTGCGTTCGACCGGAGCGTCCGCAGCCGTTTGAGATTCGAAGGTTTTCTTGGAGTGTTCGTGCCTCTCGATCTTTTTGCGGTGGCTCGCGATCGTTTTGGCCTTTTTCTTGGAGCCGCCCTTTCGTTTCGACACGGGTGCTTCCTTGAGGTGCTGCAGTGTCCCATAGAGCCTGTCGGCCTTTCGTTCCATGGCCAGGGACTGCTTGAGCGCAAAGGATTCCTTCTGCTCCTTGGTCAGGCTGTACGAGTCGTAGTTTCCGGGATAATACCAGAGTTTCTTGGCGCACATGTCGACAATATCCGTGGCAACGTCATTGATCAGGTCGACGTCGTGCGAGACAATGACCACCGTCGCCGAGGGAACAAAGCTGTCCCCGATCATGTGTCGGAGCCGGATCAGACCGTGCACGTCCAGGCCGTTGGTCGGCTCGTCCAGCAGCAAGAGACTCAGATTCGTGAAGCGGCACCCGATGCAGGCGGCGCACAAGAGGATTTCTTTTCGCTGCAGGAGCGACAAGTCCCCGCAGGGTCTCGTTTCGGGATCGCTGATGCCTAGCTCGTGCAGCAGGTCGTTTTGGTGCTGCCCCAGCAGCGCGTCCTCAAAGTGGAGGGCGTCCTCGAGCGACGAGAGTTCCTCGCACAGCCGCTCCATTTTGGTGGCAACATCATCTTCCTCATTGTCGTTATCATTGTTGTTGTTGTTGTTGTTGTTGTCGCCCGTTAGATCCAGTGCATCGATGCGGGCCTCCAGATCGGAGATCCGGGATTCGGTCGCCCTACGCGAATCCCTCTTGCATCCCTCGACGTAGTGCGCCACGACGGCGGCCGGGGTCCATTCCAGGAACTCGGGGGGCAGCGCAGGTGGAATGTACAGGGACGACCACTGGATGCTCCACCCGGGGATCTTCTGGGCGTATATTTTTTTCAGCAGGGTCGACTTGCCGCAGCCGTTCCGACCGACCAAACAGTACACGCGATTGCGGAGCAGCTTGAGGGTGGCGTCCTCCAGCAGGGAGGCTTCGGGAGTGTTGCCGCTTCTGTTTCCACTTCCACTTCCGCTCCCGCTCGAGAGGTATTTCATGGTGACGCCTTCCACCACCACGTCGTGCGGCTGGACGGTGCGGCGCGCCAGTCCCCTGCCGCCCCTTCCCTTTCCACCCCAGAGCGATTTGTGCTGTTTGTTGGACGAGGGCGATGCTGCCCGCTGTTCTCGCTGCTGGGCAAGAATCTGTTCCCACACGGACGCGTAACAATCCGTGTCGTCGAGCGATGACAACTGGGCCCTGGTGACAACATCCGATGTCGGAACGGAACCAAGTGCTGCGGATGGCATGGTCGTTCTTCTTGTTGCTTTCGGCTGCTTTCGGTTGCTTTCGGTTGCTTTCGTTTCGTTCTCCACTTGCGATGCAGATGCTGCGCCTTGCGGATTCCTAAATATTTTGTGTTTCGATTGGTTGCAGTTGTTTCCTTCCAACTTAGCAACTCCGACGAGTTGATGATGTTTCAGAAGATGATTGTTCGCATTGAACATTGAACACATTTGACGTCGGGATTTGGGATTGACGATATCCCATACCAAGATCCCATACCAAGAAGTAAGGTTACGGTAACCTTACAAGTCTTATGTGTCTGTACCGGTACCGGTACAAGTCTGTACAAGGACTAACCTTAGTGTGAGCACATGTACGATTACCGGTATGGGTTTGACCTTACGGGCACCCGTGTTGTTTGTTTGCCTCAACTGGCACGTTTCCGGAAGGATGTCATGCGGTTGCAAGATTGCAAGATCTTCCGAACATCCTTTTTTGATTGGTACCGGTAAGGTTACGGTAAACCTTACGAAAAAATTAATGATTTTTCATTCCGATCCTCCACTATGTACGAGTAAGGTTCCTTAACCTTACTCGTAAGGTCTTACGTACCCGACACTACAGTTACGTGTACGGTATCGTAATTACTGTAAGGCTTACGAATCTATTCCAAGTTTGAAAGTACCGTAAGATCTTACGGTAACCTTAGGTAATTAAAGTAGAGGACTATCGCTGTCAGGGCTGCAACGTCCAAGTAAACCTTAACCTTACTTTCGGTATTCGTATGACGCAATACTACTGAAGACGGTAAGGTTACGTCATAAGGTATGTATGTAACCATAAACCTTACGGCATTTGTTGAATTGAATTCTACGGTAAGATTACAATTGCTGTTGGGAACATGCCAAGTAGCAATGCGCGATTACATGTGAGAGGGTACACATGGTATGATCAGTTGATACGACCACAACTAGCATGTGGTTGAAGAGCGTGGTGGCAGTGGGATACCGATGGCTCACAGAACATACGTGTTGTATTGATATTCTGGAATGATATTCTTCAGTGAAATCAACACACGTGGTTGAAGTGAATCCAACCAGGGCGCCATTGGCTCACAGGACTAATACCATGAGTACGCATATTTTAATTAGTTGTATCTAACCAACAGAGTTAATTTTACTCTTTAAGGTTTCGTAGTAAAACCTACTGAATTCAACATACAACTAATTAAAATACGGTAATCGACACAGTGATCTCCTGTCTCTTTCAGAAACCACCATAGTGTTTCCAACGTGCACGTCGAGTCGATACCACTGAAACATCCTCCGGACACACAGTACTGTAGCAGTTGATAATAATCCTCCAGTACCACCAAAAACAATGGACTACCTGAACAAATCCACCAAGAACCAAGGCAACGGGAACCCACCCGTGAGCAACGGCAAGCAAGGGACTAGATCCCGTAACCGCAACCGAAAAGGATCATCAGGAAACCAATCAAGCGAGCGCAAGTTCACCGGACTGAATCAGGATGAGCTCAAAGGAATCGTGGTGGATGGATCCAAGTCCACTCAATACGACAAGCTCTTTGAGGCCCTCAAGATTGTCGCAGGGAAGAAGAACTCAAAGGTCAAGACCACGCTCATCAGCATGGAAGTGCTGACTGAAAAATCATTCCAACCAGAAGTACCCAAGCGGGCGGACTATACGACCGTCAACGCCAACAACGAGGAGGTCGTCGACAACGACAAGAAGCGACTGCTCGAAGAACTATGGGTGAAGAAAGGGGAGCGCAGCGCAAAAAAGTTTGAGCTCTACCTGGAAGACCTGAAAGGATTGTTCTCCACCATCGAAGGACAGCTTAGCCCAAGCGTGCGGCAACAGTTGAAAACTGATGAATCATGGAACGATACCGAAGTCAAGCAAGACACTCTCAAGCTCCTCGAGACACTTAGAGAATACTGCTACAGAGACAGCTCTACCAAGGTGCACCCAATGGTGGACGCCGCCAACAAGATCATCAAGTTCTTCTCGTGCAAGCAGGATGGAAGCAAGGACGCAGCGTCATACGCCGAAGAGACGAAGGCCCGCTTTGACGTTCTCGTCTCTGCCGGCATCACCATCAGGTCCAAGGACATGATCAAGCTAGCGCTCAAGAAGACAAACCCAGGAAAAACGTACTCCGAATACGAGAAAATGGACGACGCGAGCAAGCGCAAGGTTCACACCACCATGGAAGAAATGCTACTGTCGGTCGTCATCGTTAACGGCAGCAACAACAAGACACACCGCAACCTCTCTGGTGTTCTCAAGGACAACTACAGCCTTGGTAGCGACGTTTATCCTACCACGCAACCACGTGCACTTGAACTGATGCATCAGTACAAGTCAACAAGGAACAACAACCAATCACCCAGTGGTGGCGGGACGCAACGGGCTGAGAAATCAAACCAGAATCCGAACCACCACAAAGAAGATAGGATCACCGAAGAAACTGCCCTCGTGGCCAATGGGACGAACACCAGCCCCACTGTCGACGAGGCGCATCAAATACTAATGGCCGGCATTGCCGATGACACCGTGTACGACGAGCTGTGCTTTGTACAGGCGAGCACCACAGCATCCGACCTCAACGCAGGCACGGTCGGTAATCCCACCGGGGAGCCCAGGAGTGCGCAGGGTACCACCCAAAAGTCCAGGAGTGAGCGCGACGTTACCACCCAGACAATCAGGAGTGAGCAGGACGTCGTCACCAAAACACACTGGATTAGCGAAGACGTGGAGGCCATGTTCTCGCAATCACCTGGAGAGATTAACCCGTACTGGGTGCTGTTGGACAGCCAGGCCACGTGCAACTGCATCAGCAACCCACAGCTCCTCCAGAACATCCGACCACACCCGGAAGGCCGGAAGGTGCGAATCCACTGCAACGCTGGTAGCGTGCTTCTCGACCATGTAGGGGACCTGCCAGGGTTTGGACTGGTCTGGTATCAGGAAGGGGGAATGGCGAACATCCTCTCTTTAAGCCTCGTGTCCAACAGCTATCGCGTGACTCTCGACACCTCCATCGCTCAGTCGTTTTTCGTACACAAGCCTGATGGCACTACTCGACGCTTCGATCGGTCGCCCACCGGTCTCTACTATTGCAATTTAAAAGAAGCAGACGGTACCATCTTGGCAATTACGTCAGTGGAGGGGCAGAAGGAACTGTACTCCGACCTGGATATACGAAGAGCCACTAAGGCGCGCAAACTCCAAGAGACTCTTGGATTTCCAAGTACACGAGATTACTTACACATCATTGACAACAACATGCTCCTGAACTGCCCAGTGACACGCCGAGACGTACTGATTGCAGATGACATCTTCGGGGCAAACACCAACATAGTAAAAGGAAAGGCAGTGAGAAAACAACCAGAACACACACGCGAGGACATCACACCCGTGCCAGCCAACATTCTCTCGCGTTATCGCAATGTTACCTTGGGCATTGACATCTTCACCGTAAACGGGATCAAGTTCTTCCGGAGTGTGTCCAGACATATATACTTCCGTACAGTTACACCAATTGAGGATTCAACGCAGAACACCATTCAACGGACACTTGACGCCATTGTGGGAGTGTACGCCAGCAGGGGCTTCGTCGTTGCCACCGTGACTGGGGACAACGAGTTCAACTGTGCTGTCGACCATCTCCTCAGCAAGACACCACCAATCCGGTTCGAGGGGGTTGCGAAGAACCAACACGAACCTTTCGTGGAACGTGACAACAGAACATGCAAAGAACGTATTCGCTGCATATTCGCTTCTGTCCCATTCAAACGACTTCCCCGCCGAATGACCATCGACATGGTGTCAGCTGGGATATTCTGGCTAAACAATTGGTGCAATAGAGTGGGGGTTTCTAAGACCATATCACCCAGGCACCTAATGACCGGCGTAAGAATCGATGCCAGCAAGCATTGTAAGTTTCAGTTCGGGGACTATGTGCTCGCACACGAGGACTCCAGCGACAATACAATGAACCCTCGCGCTCGAGACACAATATACCTCCGGCCGACCGGTGACCGGAGCGGGGCAATGTACCTATTTGACCTACAGACTGGACGACGCATCCGGCGGCGCACTGCAACTCTCGCACATATGACTAACGCCGTGATATCACGAGTGGATCAGATCGCAACCGACCAGAATGCACCAATAGGGCTGACATTCGGGAACAGCGAGGGACACACGACAATACTTGACCTCGAAACCGACACCGTGGGCAGCGATGACGACGCGTCAGACCGCTCTTTTGTCCCCGATGACAACGCCACAGTCGACAGTGACATTACTGAGGCGCTAGAACCAGGCGAGCTGCATGACCTACAGGCAGATGCGGACGCCGCATCAGTGGCGAGTGCCATTGTGGAGGAAATCGACGTAGATAACAATGGAAACAATGATAATGGCAACAACAACGACGAGGCCAGTATGGATCCACGTCAAATTAGCTCAGACGAGAGGTCCGCGAGCAGCGCCGAGCCATCCAACCACACAGAGACGCACAACGGGTCCGTTGAGCCGACAGACGCCGGAAGCGTCCATAGCGAAGGAAGCCAGGCGAGCACCAATGCCGATGGGGCGTCTGTTAACAGCGAGCCCGACGAGCCGCTTGACACGCCGGACGACGAAATCGTGGACAATTTAGGCGAGGACGACAGCGACAACAACAGTGCCGCAAATAGCGCTGATACACGGGAGGACCACACTGCAGAGCCAGTGAGCTCACGACTACGTCCCCGGGTAACCAGGGGACACAACAAGTTCGGACCAAACGAAGGGTATGAAGGCAGCATACACCAGCGGGCCCTTGCCCACACTCACAGCAACGTGTTCAGTGGAGGTTTCGCTCATGCCGTCCACAAGCTTGAGAGCGACCACAACCAATACGTGTTCATCTCCAACGCAATAGCTTCTTACAATAATATTGACGCATCGTTGGTGACGCGACAGTATGGGATCAAAGCAGGCCTGAAGCTGTTTGGGACAGCAGGAGTGGACGCCGTGCTCACTGAGTTGAAACAACTGCATGACCGAAAGGTGGTCCACCCTGTGGACATTAAGCAAATGACCAGAGAGGAAATCAAACGAGCACTACCATATCTGATGTTCCTCAAGAGGAAACGCTGTGGAAAGATCAAGGCACGAGGATGTGCAGATGGTAGGTCCCAGCGAGATTTTATTTCGAGAGAAGACACATACTCACCCACAGTTTCCTTGCATGGGCTCATGCTGACCTGTCTGATCGATGCAATCGAGGGCCGGGACGTGGCCACCGCAGATATTCCTGGCGCCTTCCTCCAAACCCCAATGCCAGAAGGGGAGGTGGTGCACATCAGGTTTGACGGGCCAATGGCAGAGCTGTTAGCGAAAATTGACCCCACCACGTACCAGAAATTCGTGCTCAACCGAAAAGGACACAAGACACTCTACACCCAAGCTGACCGGGCGATCTACGGTACACTGCGGGCAGCATTGCTGTTTTGGGAGCGTCTCTCCGGTCAACTAATTGACTGGGGGTTTGAGCTGAACCCGTACGACACCTGCACCGCCAACAAGATGATCAATGGGTCACAATGTACAATCGTGTGGCATGTCGATGACCTGAAGATCTCACACAAGGATCCAGACGTTGTCACGGGGATACTTGATGATCTGAACAGGGTGTTTGGCATTGAATCACCACTTACAGTCACACGAGGAAAAGTGCATGATTACGTCGGGATGACAATAGACTACAGTGAGAAAGGGAAGGTCAAGTTCAGCATGTTTGATTACCTCGAAGGGATCATTAGCGAATTACCGGAGTCACTGAGGGAGTCCAGGATCATTCCAACGCCAGCATCTGATCACCTGTTCAAGGTGAATACGACCGGGGACAACAAACTGAATCGGGTTGACGCCGAGTTGTTCCACAAACACGTTGCACAGCTCCTGTTTGCAAGCAAGAGAGCGCGTCCCGACATACAGACAGCAATCGCGTTCCTTTGTACACGAGTAGCCCATCCTGATCAAGATGACTGGAAGAAACTACGAAGAGTGCTCGCCTACGTGCGAGACACAGTGTTCCTCCCACTTGTGCTGGGGTGGGACGAGTCCGGAAGTGCACACTGGTATGTGGACGCGTCGTTTGCAGTACACTCCGACATGAAGAGCCACACCGGTGGTGTGCTCACGTTTGGTCAAGGAGCTGTTCTGGCAGTATCAACTAAGCAGAAGCTAAACACGAAGAGCTCGACCGAGGCCGAACTGGTGGGCGTCGATGATACCTTGCCCTACAACCTTTGGTGCTACTATTACCTCGAGTGGCAGGGGTATTTGTCACAGCCGGAGAAGAGTATAGACCCCGCCGACGATGTGGGCGCAGCACACCTTGGAAAGGAGAACATTCTACATCAAGACAACACCAGTGCCATGAAGCTGGAAATGAATGGAAAGTCCTCAAGCACCAAAAGAACTAGACACATTAACATCAGATACTTCCTGATTACGGATCGTGTCAAACAAGGAGAGATAACAATCCAATACTGTCCCACCGGGGACATGTTGGCCGACTATTTTACAAAGCCATTACAGGGGGCTTTGTTCAGAAAATTCCGCAACACCATTATGGGTGTTACCGAACTGGAATTCAACGAATACCAAAAGCAGTACGCCATGCGCAAGGAAAAGGCATGAGTTACTATATGTACGCGGCTGTGTCCCCTAATATAGCAGGAGTGTGTTGGGAACATGCCAAGTAGCAATGCGCGATTACATGTGAGAGGGTACACATGGTATGATCAGTTGATACGACCACAACTAGCATGTGGTTGAAGAGCGTGGTGGCAGTGGGATACCGATGGCTCACAGAACATACGTGTTGTATTGATATTCTGGAATGATATTCTTCAGTGAAATCAACACACGTGGTTGAAGTGAATCCAACCAGGGCGCCATTGGCTCACAGGACTAATACCATGAGTACGCATATTTTAATTAGTTGTATCTAACCAACAGAGTTAATTTTACTCTTTAAGGTTTCGTAGTAAAACCTACTGAATTCAACAATTGCTCGTAAAAAACCTTACGGTGACCAGCAGTTCTCAGTTCGGAACTTGGGAGTTTATCACACTTTTATGCTTTTTTGGCCTCTTCATCTTGGTTCACGTTTCGTTTCTCTCGAAAGTCTTTGTTCTTCATCTCTCTCAAAATACGAAGCAAAGTACGAAAATAACTGTTTCGTGTTGCGTTTCTTTCCTCCACATCATACATCATAAGGTACCGTACCGTACATACCGTTACCGGCAATTGTACATGGTACATCACACAACATCGTCGTCCTGTCTCGTCCCTTGTTCCAAATTCCAAACACCAAAGCAGGAATCACTCAAAGACACCGCGTACGGTCAACCCCATCCGATCAATCAACAGTGCTCCGTACCGTACTTACTACTGTACTTACAATACGAGTAATTGGACACTACAAGAACAACCAAACACAACATGACGCCGGCGTCCACCAAAAACGGCAACAACATGGTCGTCCTGGAGCGATCCCTGGGAAAACTCCTCGGCTTTGAGGAGGGCGAGGCGGAGGACCTCCTCGAGCACCTCTTCACCATCGAATCCGCGGAGGATCTCTCGGAATACCTGGCCCAGTTGCTCGGCGACCAGACGCCGGAGGTGGTGGCCTTTGTAGAGAACGTCTCGAGGCACCGGAACGGGGAGTCCCTTGCCATTGCGAACGATGACCAAGACTCCAAGCTGCCGGCGGCGGCACGCGTAGCCAGAGACGAAACGAACGAAAGCCATTATTCCTCGTCAACGTCTTCCTCCGCGGCGGCCCTGGACTCCTTTCGCGCCATGGCACTCGGCACGCAGACGCAGAGGGTACCCAAAAAGAATAGCAACACCACCAACACCAACACCAACACCAACCGCGGCGCGAGTTCAAACCGGAACCAAACGAAAAAGTCCCGGGTTCCTCCTCCGAAGAAATCGATTCGGAACAAGGGCACCACGAATGCGTCTGCGACTGCGAGCGGTTCCGCTTCCGCGGGTTCGCATCCCTCCGAAACAACTTCGAGCACCACCACCACCACCACCACCACCAATACTACTACTACTACTACTGCTACTATTACCACTCCACAGCAAAAAGGGCAGCAGCAGCAATCGGAGGAAACGACAAAGGCCGCTCCCGCGGACAAGAAATTTCATCCCACACGGGGCAGGGCAGAGGTGGTGTGCGGCTGCTTCGGAACCCGCCACAAGCCACTCACCAATTGCCTGTACTGCGGACGCATCGCGTGCGAGGTGGAAGGGTACGGCTTTTGTCCGTTTTGCGGGCTGATGATCGAAGAAGAGGGAAGGTGCGTTGTTGTTGCTGCTGCTGCTGCTGCTGCTGTTGTCATCATTGTCATTGTCATTGCTATTGTTATTGCTATGATTCGTGTTGTGATTATTAATGTTTTGTTTGTGGTGATGGCTGGGTATTGTTTGCGAGCGATGTTTGCAATGTTCGAGGCGGGTATTGTTGGCGCGGCATTGCGAAATTGTGTTGGAATGGATGGGGGAGCGGTGCGATGCGATGCGATGGGATGCGATGGGATGGGATGGATTGGGAAGTGTTCGAAAGCGGAGTGTCGGAGAGATTCACAGAAGATTTTTTGCATTGATTGATTGGCTCGTCACTCACACAGATTGTTGATTGCTATTGCTCTTGTTGTTGTTGTTCTTCATGATAATGTTTGGTGAATTCGCGATTGTCAATGGTTTATTCGGCACTATTATTTGGTTTGGTTATCGCATCGCGTTGCATCGCACTTGATTCTGCATTGCGTGGTGTCGGCTATGACTGTATGGCTATGGCTATAACTTTGGCGTTGGGTGTTGGGCGTTTGGCGTTGGGCGTATGCAGCAACATTGGGAGCAACGACCGGGCCTACCAGCAAAAGGAGCGATTGCTCCGTTTCGACCGCGATTTTGCCCGCAGGACGGAGGTCTTTGACGACCAGGCCGATTACCAGGGGCCGGGAACATGGATGACCGAAGACGAAAAGAAAGAGGCCGAAGAAAACCAGCAGAGACACCTCGAATCGCTGAAGCGACGATCCAAGCAGACGCTGACGATTGCGATGTAATACTTGTATAGTATGATAATGCTATTATTTATAAGTGTTACTGTACTATTAATCACAGTGTTACTATTATGATATTATAATATACAATAATGCAACAATCGATGCGGGATGCTACCGGGTTCCCATCGCATTCGACCGGGACAGACCACAGTACCCGTAGACTGTAATAAATCGAGGACTTCATCATTCCGATCACATGTAGCGCATGCATCCGGTATAGATGGATTACCGGTGACGCAGTACGTGCCTACGGTACGTATTCCTTCGGGTCAGCGCCTTCCGTCCGAGTGACCCACTCTCCGAACAAAGGCAACGAGGATGGGTTGGAAGAGTTGATTTTGTTTGCAACGGTGATAGTTATGGACAAAGGGGTAAACAGTTAACACAGTTTGCACAGCGCACACTGTTTCATCGCCTTCGAAGCATGCCATGTGGAAACAAAGACACAAAAACCAAAAGTCTTGCATTTGAACTACACGCAAAGCTTTAGTCGTCGATGATTTGATTTTTGAGAATCAATCAATCGTTCCCAGAATCAATAATTCGAGGAGTACCGGAGAACTCGAACAAAAGGATTCGTTTATACTACTATTATTATTATTATTATTGTAATCATAATTATAATAGCACAGTGTTTCCTGCCTGTCCGAGACAGAGTAGTTTTGCTCCCTCGTGTTTCCAAAACGATCCAACCAATCATCGATTTCCACACGCATTGTTTGTCTCGCGAAACGGAAGCATAGGTTGGTGCGTATCGAGCCGGAAATCCGAGAGGACACGGCTCTCCAGCACCTCCTCCTGTGTATAGTGTTATTATTATTTGTGTTCGGTGGATGCAGAGCAGAGCACATACAATGCGATCCAATCCAATCCAATCCAATCTGATCCAAAGCACATCATCTGTCTACCGATTCTCATTGGTTCCACGACTAATGATGGGCGTGGGCGTCTTCCTCCGGAGGAATGGGAAGCATCTTGAAGAACAAACCGAGATCCTTGATGTAATACGTGCTGTCGTCGTTGTGGATGGTGAACCAGAACATGGCGTGGGAATCCGGGTCCGTGTAGCCGACCACGCGGGACGTTCTCCGGGAGGGAATCAGAATGGGAGACGCAAAGGTCCCGGTGCCCTCGGGTGGAACCAGACCGAGGTCGTTGTACCCGTCGATGTTCTTTTGTTCGAGCTCGTCCAGATCCTCGATGCCCTCCAGTCCGAGCTCCTTCATTTCCTTCTTGACGTCCTCCGGGAAGAACTCGGGCATGTGCTTGGGTCGGGTGTCGTGTTCCTTGTCGGTGGGAATCAGGTGATCGGACTTTTCTCCGAGCCACTTTCCGATTCCGAACGGAATGGTGGCGCCGCTGCTGTCGTCGTCCTTCTTCTCGGCAAAGCCCCGCGATTGAACTCCAACCCGCATTTGCTGCGTGCTTCCCGCCACGAGGTGGGGAGCCTGGAGGCGTCGACCCGAAGCGCGGGTGATTCTGCAATCGGGATCGGAATGGAAATGGCAATGGAAATTGCAATCGGAGAGTGGCAATCGGAGAATGGTAGTAAAAGCATTGTTTTATTTATTTGGATTCGGATTCGGAGCGGTTTGGATTTGGCAGTGATCAATCAATCAATCAATCATCGCAATTGTACAGCAAACAGCGCAATCGTTCGGCGTGTGAGCCATGATTTCGTTTTTTAAAAGGGGAAAAACAAGTGAGTTAGCAGAGTGGAGTGGAGTGGAGTGGAGTGGAGTGAAGCAGAGCAGAGCAGAGAAGAAAGGAGTGAAGCAGAGCAAGATCAGAAACCGACCAAACCCAGAACTACAAGCTTGGGTCAAGCAGAAAGCATCCATCTATGCATCTATGCATTCTATGCATCCATCTATGCATCGATCACCAGGCGTTGTTCCAATCCATCCATAGTCTGCAGCTCGTTCGATTCTCCCCCTCGGCCGTTGCTTCGCAAGCTTTTCCTTTCGACCCACATTTGCTACATGGTTTTCAGTACTGCACGCTACGCGCAGGATTTTCATCGGAAGGATGCACTTGCGGTGGCTTCTTTCTCCGATCGACGGTGCGCCGACGCAACGGTCCTGCGAAGCGGGGACGGGAAAGGTTGCGGACCCGTTGCTTTTGACTACCGGTAATCTTATGCAGCGAGATAACGCAATATCAGGATGGACTTACGAGCGAGCTGTTCTGGCCAACATGGTGGTGTATTGATTTGCAATGGTGTCGGAGCACGGGTACCCTGCGAGTACGGTAGCTCTCCTCGGTGTGGTTGGTTCGGATTGTCTACGGTACGGTAGATGATTCGATAGCTGGATGTACCGTTGGTACAAGCAGCTAACTTACTCGTACGTTGCGTACGGTACAGTATCGTATCCACGGGACAGTCGCCAATACAGTAACTTACTCAATGCTTCGTACTCCATAAGGCACAAGGTATTTACCGTACCGTGAAGGGGGAGAGGGCAATCAAAAATCGCGACGAGACGACGAAAGACAAAAAACCCGATGCTCGATTTTTGGTTTTTTGGCTTGTCTTGCCATTCCTTCGCCTGGAGAGAGAATCCTGGAGAAGCCTACGAACAACCGTACCGGCTCGCTACATAGTGGTACAATACGATACCGAGAACGAACTGCAACTAGTGCGGTAAGGTTAGCTCACGAGTACCGGTACATTCTTCCGTTGCTGCCGACGCGATCTACCTTTGATTGAAGCAAAGAACAACGACGGACGCATGGCGTTTTGGTTGCGTGCCATTGGAACTGCCGGAAAGGTTTGGAAAAATTAGTTAGTCGCTCCAGTCGAATGTATACCGTATCAGGTCTTCGTGACTTCGAAGGCTGTGCGTGTAGTACAATAGCAGAAGTTTCATACATAAGTAACATAGGTACAGATCACAGTCTCATCAATCAGTCATCCATCATCAACCCACGATTTCTGACAAGTCCATCTGATTTCCATTACAGAAAGTTACGGGAACTTACTAAGGTTTACTGTACCGGTAACCTTACTACAACTTCGTAATTCATGAGATCATAGTATAGTATCACAATCATAAAAAATACTAAGTACGAAGTAGAAGTAATTACGAAGTACGAAGTAAGATTACTTCGTAATAATCATACCGGTAAATCTTACCGTGTCCCACAATTCGATCAATATCCTCCGAAGAACGATCGGCGCAAACAACAACAACAACAACAACAACACCATAGTATTGCCGGGAGAATCGTCGGTCGCCACAACCCAAGATGACACTGCGCCCTCATCGTTCTCCGATCCGATGGCTCCGCCACGTGGCGCTCGTCGCTCCCCTGGTGGTTGCTCTCCTCGCCGCAACTCCCGGCTGCCACGCCCAGCAGCAGCAGCAAAATCCGCTGACGATGAACGGCGGATCCCTCCTGGCGATGGCGGGAGAAAACTGCGTCGCTCTGGCGGTCGACAAGCGGTTCGGTTCGGGACCCCAGCTGGTGAACATCTCGCCCCGCCGCGTGTGGGCGCCAAACTCGCGCTTGCTGGTTGCCTTTTCGGGCCTGGAGGGAGACGTCGCTAGCCTGTCGGAGGAACTCCGGGCGGAGGTGGTTGCCAAGCGACACAGGGCTCTGGGATTTGCGGTGGGAAGTGGCGTGACCGAGAGCGAGAGCGAGAAACGCCACAGGATTATTTCTCCTCCCGCCCTGGCTTGTCTGGTGAGCCACGTGCTCTACCAGAAGCGGGGGTACTACGTCGAGCCCCTTGTGGTGGGGCTGCGCGAAACGACAGAAACAACAGCAACTACTGCTACTACTACTGCTACTGCTACTACTACGACGACACCTTTCTTGTGTGCCATGGACATGATCGGGGCCCAGTCGTTCTCGCAATCGTTTGTGTGTTCCGGGGCGGCATCGACGTCCCTCTACGGGATTGCCGAAGCGTTGTGGAGGCCAGGCATGAACCCGGACGAGTTGCTGGAATGCTGTGGGAGGGTCTTTCAGAGTGGTCAGTCAGGGTTGCTATTGCTATTGCTATTGCCGATGCTGTTGTGCTTGATTTGTGGTTGGTCTGAGGTTGTCATTGCTGTTGGTGGTTGCTGTCTCGCTTTCTAGGATGATTTCGGGCACTCATCGTTTTGTGTTTGTTGCCTTGGTGGGTTTGCAGCGCTCGAACGAGATTGCCTGAGTGGGTACGGAATCCTGGTGTATCTCATCACCAAGAACGGGATCGCGGAATACGATCTAGCGAGTCGGAACGACTGATTTGATTTGATTTGACTTGACTTGACTTGACTTGACTAGACTTGGTATGGTATGGTATGTTTCATTGAGTTTGGATGGGTTCGTCGATGCTGGAGAGAGAGAGAGAGAGAGAGACAGCCGTGTGCGATTGTCATCCAGTGCGATGAAATGGGACGGTAAAGTAGAGTAATATTCCGGCAGAACTCGCTCGAGACAACGGAGGAACGGATTGGAACGTCGCGAAGTATCCTCAGCGAACCATTGCCGAAAATCAGATTGATCTATGCAACTCATTGGCGATTGACTAACAGGGATGCGCGGGTTGTTTGGTTCGGTTCTTCTCGGTTCTGTTCTATTCTGGCACGATTGGGGACATTCAACAAATACAATAGAAATCGGGTGTGCCTTGGGGTTTTCGCCCGGCAAGTGGTTGGGAAGAAGGCAGCATACACAACACAACCCACATGTTCACCACAAAGAACAAAGGTCCTGGAAATCCAATCCAATTTACCCTGTTCTTGTACCGCGATGATAGTGGTATTGGTGAACACAATGGAAAGGAATGATTGGTTACTACGACCACGATATTGCGCTGTGATGAAACATTTTTTGAGGAAGAAAACTAAAGAAGAATTATTTGCTTTGCAGCCATGCCTTTCCAGATCAGAGACCGTGTGCTCGGCTCGCTCCTTTCCAGATCCAACCGTTGGCAAGAAATGGAGACCTTCTGGAAGAATACCAATGACAATAGCTACTAGCTATGAAACGCACCAATCCAAATTATTCGATAGGAATGAAGGAACACACCAGAATAAGTTAAAAAATGGTCTGGTGGAGAAAGAAGTGTCTCTCGTCATACTATTAGTAGTACTAGTAGTACAACTAGTACTACTACAAATTTTGTTCTTATTGGTGCTGCCTCCTATTCTTACTACTACTAGAAGTAAGAATCATGCTACGTGTACTCATATTATCTCCTCTAGCTACCAAATGCCACCCCTGCCACGCCCTGGTGCAGACCTGGGGTGACACTCGGAGTCTTGTCCCACGCCCTGCCCTTTAACGTCAAATGCCACAAGGTCCGCGTATCACGTGATATCATCTGATAACTTGATGAATAAGCGTTGCTGGGATTATAATCTTCCAGTTCATCCTACTAGTACTAGTGGTGCACCTAGTGTATTCCTCTCCCTCGAGGTCGCCAACGACAAGAGATCGAAAGTTATTTCATATTGATAAGTGTTATTGCTTTTTATTACATGCTACTACATGTAATGTTGCTTCATTACCATCCCATACGGGGGTCGCAGCTGCACAACACTCACGGACTCTCCACCATCAGTCGAACACTATTCTTTGGGTGTGGATAAGGCAAAGTTGAATTGCGGTATCCGTTAAAGTTCTGTAGCATAAATCTTGTGCGCCCATGGTGGGATTCACTCAGCCCGGTGGTGCTCCTCTATGGAGCGCTAATCTGGTCCGTTTCGGAATAGAAAATGCTCGTCCTCTTTTCAACATAATACTTTGTCAGCTGAACAATGAACAATGAACAATGCTTGTGATGTAAACTCAATGGCATCCATACATCGTCCGTTAAGGAGTCATGGGGCAATTACAAGGCACATCCATCCTTGTTCACTGCGGCTATGACCACGTCTCTGTTACTTCGCAACTCTATGGATACATATTGCATATCCATTATTATTCACTGCAACTACGACTACGCCTATGCCTTCGTCGTTCTACATCTCTTTGGATGCATCTCCCGATGCCTCTCCATTCATCTTCAATACAGCTGAGACAAAGTCTTTGTCACATTGCAACTCTTCCGATGCATATTTCGAGGCATCTTCATTATTATTCACTGCAGCTAACACCACGTCGTTGTCATTTTTCAACTCGTCAGATGCATATTTCAAGGCGTGTCCTCTATTATTCACTGCAGCCAAGACCACGTCTTTGTCATTCTGCAACTCTTTGGATGCACTTCGCAATGCCTTTCCATTCACCTTCACTGCAGCTAAGACCACATGTTTGTCATTTTGCAACTCGTTGGATGCATATGCAAAGGCCCATCCTTTATTATTCACTGCAGGTAAGACCACGTCTTTGTCATTCTGCAACTCTTCAGCTGCATATTGCAACGCCGATCCGTCATTCTTCACTGCAGCTAAGACTATGCCTTTGTCGTTTTGCAATTCTTCCGATGCGTGTTGCAAGGCACGTCCCTTATTATTCACTGCAGCGAAGATAAAGTGTTCATCCCTTCGCAACTCGTCAGATGCATATTGCAAGGCCCAATAATTTTTTTTCACTGCAGCTAAGACCACATGTTTGTCACTTTTTAACTCGTTGGATGCATATTCCAAAGACAATCCTTCATTCTTCACTGCAGCTAAGACGATGTCTTTGTCGTTTTGCAACTCGTCGGATGCATATTCCAAAGCCAATCCTTCATTCTTCACTGCAGCTAAGACCATGTCGTAGTCATTTTGCATCTCTTCAGATGCAAATTCCAAGGCACATCCCTTATTATTCACGGCAGCTAAGACCACATCATTGTCATTTTGCAACTCTTCCGATGCATATTCCAAAGCCCATCCTTCATTCTTCACTGCATCTAAGACCACATGTTTGTCATTTTGTAACTCTTCCGATGCATATTGCAAGGCACGTCCCTTATTATTCACGGCCGCTAAGATCGCGTCTTTGTCATTTTGTAACTCTTCGGATGCATATTGCAAGACATTTCCATCATTATTCAGTGCAGCTAAGACCACGTTTTTGTCGGTTCTTACAGTGTTCCCAAAGTATTGCAAGCATTCGCCGTGTCGTGCCACTGCAGCCATGGCAATGTCTCCGTCCTCCAGCAACGGTGAGTTATGGTCACGCTTTTGTAGCTCTTTCAACACGTATTTGACCTTTTCATCCAGTTGAAGTCTAGTAGTAATGCGTTCCAAGAACGCCGTCTTTTCGAAATCGGCGGCGGTATCATTCATTGTTGTTCTTGCTGCCGCTGGTTTGGTGTTAGTGTAGGTAAGGTTATGTTCTTGTAATGGTTTGTACTCGCACTCGTACTTGTACTCGAGTCTTTGCTTTGGAAACTAGGTTGATGAAAGAAAATTAAATGATGGTGAATAGTTCAGACACAACTCTCTGTTGCATTACATCGGAAACCGGAAGGTATCTGTTCCTTTCGACAGAGACGACAGCAACGAACATCACGAAGTTATCGTAGAGTAACCTTACGTTCCCATACCCGTACGAATAGTAAAACAAGTACAAGTACGAGTACAAGTACAAGAACAAAAAGTGAGTCTTGTACGAACCGAAGTTCCGTAAGAATTAGGAGTATTTTTGTTCGGCATGACTCCCGAATACACATCATAAAATCATTGTCTAATGAAAAATGGAGGACGATAGAAACGCAAGATCAGAGCAGTTTTTTGTACGGTAATGCACGCGCCCAACGGATGATTCGGATCGCCCGAACCGACCACTGATTCATAAGAGTGCACGACCTAATTCCTAAATACAGTAATTCAGTAACTACTTCGTACTTGTATCAAAATGGTCATAGAGCGTAGGAGTACTCGTAAGCAATACTTCTACAGTAAGGTTACTACGTACGAAGTACTTCGTAACTTCCTGAATACTGCTCACTGCACAAGCAATCTTGTGTTCTTCGATTTACGATTTGGCCATGAACCTGGTGTTGTCGGAGTTGTTCCAAACAGTGACCGTCAGTTGTCCTCTCCAAGACCAAGACGAACCAAGACTAATTGGAGCAAAGCAGAACCTTGGATTGCGGAGTGAACAAATCAATCAATCCACAGCAACATACAACATTGGAACAGAAGCGAACGATACGATACGACAGGATATAATACAATACAATACAATACTTTGTTTAACAACAAAGTAAGAACACACAATGGGGGAGCAATATTCTCCAACGGATTTTGGCTACGATTTTGCGTCGACGGAACCCGATGAGCGGGCAGCGCTGGTAGTAGCAGATCCCACAAACAACAACAAGACTAGGAGCAAGAACAACACCAATACCAATACCAATAGCAAGAGCAAGACCGAACTTCCAAGTCGTCCGGTGGGCATCGAAGGATCCCCCAATACGGGCTACGAATTGTACGATGACCAACGGCAGCAGCAGCGGGTCGAAGAAAAACAGCGGGAACGAGATCAGCCCTATCGATATCAACCGGCCAAGATCAATCGCGGGGGCGAGAGCTATTTTGTTTCCCCTGACTCGCACCACTTGGGAGGAGCCGACATCAATCCGATCGGGTTTCTCGGTGCCATCTGCTGCTGTTTCACGGTGGTGTTCGTGGTGGTGGGTGGCTTTTTGCTGGCATACAACAGGTACCAGACCTCGGAGGATCCGTTGTTGCTCGTCGGTTCGTTGTGCCTGGTAGTGGGAGCCGGGGCCTGTCTGTGTGGATGCTGCGCCCTGTGCGTCGGAGGAGCCGCTTCTTCCGCAAGCTTGCTGGGAGGTGGGGGCTCGTCGTCGTCGTCGTCGTCATCCTGCAAGGCCGATCCCCTCTTTCACGAGGTGGAGGTTCGGTTCCGGAGGCTCAACGATCGGTACGAAAAGGGATGCCTCGTTGCGGAGGACGGTCTGAGGAACGTTCGGCTCGACGTGGTGGGTCACATGAAGGAGGTACGTGAAGTAGCGGATTGTGTTCGTGTTCCTTGATTGCTATATTGCATCCCATTGCATGGCCTTGCCTTGCATTGCTTTGCCTGGGAATCTGCTCATCCCTATGGTTTTGGCACCCCGATGAATCAATTTTGCTTCCGAAACAGGTCAAGGAAGCCGCCCGCAAGGAAGCCAAACAAAAGAAGGAAAAAGAGAAAGAGGATCGGGAGGAGCTGGAGCGACGCGTCAAGCGCGACCTCGAGGAGGGAATCTCGGTCGGCGAGATTCGCAAGCGGTACCGACCGGTGGTCTTTTACATTGTCTTTGACGGCGACTTGATGGTGTCGAACCTGGAGCTCCTGCGAAAGCAGGTCTCCCTCGTGGTCAACCTCGGCCAGCCCGGGCACGATCGTTGCGTTGTTGCGATCAACTCCCCCGGGGGAGCCGTCTCGCAGTACGGGCTGGCGGCCTCCCAGCTGGTGCGGATCCGAAAGGCCGGCATTCACCTCACCTGCTGCATCGACACGGTCGCGGCTTCCGGGGGGTACATGATGGCCTCGGTCGCCAACACGATCTGTGCCGCGCCCTTTGCGGTCGTCGGCAGCATCGGCGTCGTGACGCAAGTGCCGAATTTCCAGCGGTTCCTCAACGAGCACAAAATCGACGCCTACCTGATGACCGCGGGGGAGCACAAGCGGACCATCGACGTCATCGGGGAGGTCACGGAGGAGAACAAGGCCAAGATGAAGGAGCAGCTGGAGGACATCCACACCGCCTTCAAGGATCACGTGGCCCTGGCCCGGCCGCAACTCAGGGACGCTATGGAAACCGTTGGCACGGGGGAGCATTGGCTGGCGGTGCAGGCGAAGGAAAAGGGACTCGTCGACGAGATCCGGACCAGCGACGAGTACCTCGAATCGGTCTCCGAGACCCACGACATTATCGAGATCCTCGAAAAGGTCTACAAGCCCCGGGGACTGTCCGCTTTGATGGTGGAGGACGGCCTGGCCTCGGCGGGGAAGTCTCTGGCGGGATGGGTGATCAATTTATTCCGATCGGGTGCTGCGTCCGGGCGACAACCGCCAATGCCGATGGCGTCCATGGTCTAGCAATCCGGCAAGGCGGGTGAGCAAACCTAGGTACCCAAACCACGAATCACGATTGACCTTGTCGAAGATGATACAATAACATATTCTTATTGATATTATCTCAACTATAATTTGTACGTGCACTCGCCAATTCTAGTGTTTTTTTTTTTTCTTTCGATCGTTCTTCGCTGTAATATGCAAGAAACACCAAAAAGTGCGAACACCGCGTGCAGATTGAATCCTATCTATATCATCTCCGAGTCCGATTCTAGTTGATTCCGATCAGCCTCCTCATAGATATCGTGTACAACCTCAAGATTTACACAGAATCATAGATCAAGATTACTCGTTCCTGATTTTCGTCACACCATTCCAGCATGGATTCCCAGAAACCACACACATGCAATTCGTTCTCGTCCTTCAACAAACAAGAAACTCGGAGTTTTGCGACCCAAAGGAATCGTAACGATTCGCTATAATGTTGCTCGAGTTGAACAACACAACACAACACAACACAACGCAACGCAACACAGCATATCATGTCTGGTGTGCAACCACGATTTCAAAGAACTACACGTACAAAATACGATCATTCGCTTTTGATGTCTTGCACTTTTGTATTACTGTAGTTGTTTCCTTCGATCCCGCTCGAGCACGGTCCGCTTCGCTTCACTCCGCTGCCTAGTTGCTGCCTCCGTCACCGCCACCGCCGCCTCCCACCGGATGCACCACAAAGAGCGCCGCCGTCAGGTAGTTCCCGGCCGGAAAACTGAAGGGCGACTGCGTGTGGCAGGGAGCGGCCCCGCTGACCCGGAGCAGCGTCACCTCCCGCCCGGCGGAGAGACTCGCCTGCTGAACGGTCTCCAGAAAAAACTTTCCCCCGTCCTTTTGCGTCATGGCCGCCGAGCAGGTGCACGTCATGAGGAGTCCCCCCTTCGAAGGGTCGATCAGCTTGATGGCGTCCCGGTTCAGGCTGTGGTACTTGCGGCTGGCGCGCTGGAGCGCCTTGGCGCTCGGCGCCAGCTTGGGGGGATCCAGGACCACCATGTCGAAGGTTTCGTCGCAGTTGCGCATGTAGTCGGCAATGTCCGACCGGACGTAGCGGAGGGTGCTGCTAGCATCGTCGTCGTCGTCGTTTTCGTCGCCGCCCTCCCCAAAGCCGTTCAGTCTCGCGTTGGCCCGGCAGGTCTCGATGGCGTCCGCCGAGCTGTCGACGCCAATGGCGCGCACAGCGCCCTGTTGGACCGCATTGAGGGAAAAGCCTCCGTGGTAGCAGCACAGGTCCAGAACCCTCTTTCCGGAACACAACTCGGCCATGTGGAAGCGGTTCTCGCGCTGATCGCAGTACACGCTCGTCTTTTGTCCCTTTTGCCGGGGAAAGGTCTGGTACCGGATTCCGTTCTCCCTGCACACGACGGGTTTGTTGATTTTGTCGATGTCGATGTCGCTGTCGTGGTCGTCCTCGTTGCTCTCGCGGCTCTCGTCGGCTTCGTACCCGTCCTGCTTGAGCCGGGAGGGAGTCGTCTTCCAGATCAGCTCGTGGTCCGGGAGGATTTTCCGCAGGGATTCCAGGATGGTTTCCCTGTGGATCTCGCACCAGGCAGCGGACGACATGACCACCGCCACGCTCCCGCCCACCACGTCCACGGCCAGCCCCGACAGGCCGTCGCCCTCACCGTTGACCAGCCGGTACGTGTCGGTTTCGTCGGAGGGAAGCCCGAGCGCGACGCGGGTCGACAGGGCGCGGTTCAGGTTCCGGTCCAGGATGCGCCCGAGGACGAGGGATTCCGCGGCCTCGATCCCGTGCTCGTCCACCAGGTCCGAAACCTCCCCGGCCATGTGCGGGTTGAGCAGGCCGTGGAGGACAATCCTGACCCGGTAGAGGGATCCGGGGTTGTAGAGGCCCCACCCAACTACCGTGGTGGGGACGTTCTTGGCATCGCCATCGTTGCTGTTGTTGTTGTTGTTGTTGGCCTCGCCGTTCTTCTTTTTCTCGGACGGCACCTCGATCTGCACCAGGTCACCCACCTCGAGGGACTTGGGTTCCTTCGCGATCGATCCCGAAAAGACGAGCTGGCTTCCGTCTCGGAAACTCTTGGTTTGTCGGTTTCTCTTGAGAAGGATTTTGGGCAATCCTGTTTTGGCCTTGGCCTTGCTCCCGGATCCCTTTGGTGTTGCGCTTGCCGTTGCGGTTGCCGCCGCGCTGCTCGAAGCCACCATGCCGAGGGCGGACGTCGTCGTCGAGAACACCGACAGGCCCATGCAGCGCGATTGCCCAACGGATTGCGTCGCCGGCGATGCTGTCCCGCAGTAGACCACGGATGGTGGCGCAAGCGTTCGGATCGTCCGTGACGACGACAGCGACGACGATAACGACGACGCTCTCCGAGCCACCAGACCCTGAACCCCGAGATTCTCAACGGAAAGGAAGACCATTGCCGCTATCACCATCGTCCAAGCCGTTTTTGTTCGAAGAGACGCGTTGTTCCTCGTCATTTCCATTGGTTTTTTTTGGGGGGGTCGATGGATGCGATCGCCCGGGACAGAAACAAATTCCGGAACACTACTACTACTGGTGGTACTCTGTGCTACTAGTAGTCGGCTTCGATGCGGTCCGTTTCCAGATTGCGCGGTGAAAAGCAGATCTCGCTCGCTCGTCGTTGGAAGAGCTGCGAGGAAAACCAACTGTTGGTGCCACTTCCTCGTCGTGATGTGACTAGAGGAGATAGAGTCAGATTCGAAATACAGCAATACTTCGTTGTACGGTAATTACGCGAGACGATGGAATTATTATTACTATTGTAACAAAGTATTTTTCTTTTTCTTCACATCATGAATGATGGGCGATGAGCCATCAATCATCAGTCAATCAGTCAATCAATCGAAATAATAATAGCAACGTACGAGTACTCGTAATCTTTCGGTACCGTACGTACCTGGTACGTTGATTATCGGGATCTCGACGTGAAGACTCACTCACTCCTCCTTCAGTCACTCACCCACATACCTCATATCACTCGTATTCATACCTTTAGTATCCATAGTTCATATCATAATATGAAAGACTCAACCATCAACCATCTTCCAATACAGTACCGTAACCTTACCGGTAGCCAACGGTAATTACGGTACGAGAACGCATCGATCGAACGCATCAGGCTCGCACGCGCGATTCTTGTGCGCCTGACAATTTTACTTAAAAGGATTTGAATATTATTTCCAAACAGAACAGAGACACGTCTATCATTCTGGTTGTAACCTTAAAAAGTTACGTGTAGTTCGTTTGGTTTTCGGCGGCAGAGAGATTAGGTGTTCGAAGAAAAACCGAGGATAGTGAGTATCCTATGGGATACCCCGGCGCCGTCTCGGGTGTACGTCAACTTCGGAGTGCACGTACTCTGTGCTCACATTTGTCTATACTAGGTCATACGCGGTATACACTATGTCTATTCTGTAGTGATGGCGGATTGACGAAGCTTTAGGCGAATGTGTGGTATAGCGTGCGCGCGCATGTGCGCGGTAGCTATCTAGTCACTAACCCGAACCCTAATCGGGGTGGGACCCCTATGTAGTAGGGGTATGTAGGGTTAGTACAGTGCACAGAGAGTCCTTGCCACAACGGGTGGAGAGGAGAGTTCGTGAACCCGCTCGAAGAGGGGGTGAAGCGCGAATGGAAAGTCGAGCCACCGCCACTCTCGAAGTTGACGAGTACAGCCGGGAAAAAAAAAAAAAAAAAAAAAAAAAAAATGAAAAAATAGGGTGGGATGGTTGTCTAACGGGGCTTAAAGCGCAGGGCGCGAACAGTTAGGCAACCTAGGCGGCGTTGGCGGGAGCCGGAGCAAGTGGTCCCACGGGGGCCGGAGCAAGTGGGCCCACGGCGGGGGCCGGGGGAAGGGCGGCGGTGGAAGCGCGACCGGGAGGGAAGACAAAGGCGTAGCTTGAGATCGGGGCGAGCGTGCTGCGGGAAGCGCCGTAGGCGGTGGCAACATTCGCCATTAAGCGGTCCTGGGTGGTCCCCGCGGTGAATTGGCACAAGGCCTTGCCCCGCGTGGAGCAAGGGAAAAGGAGGCGGCCATTAGGGATGACGACACCGAAGACGTAGTGCCCGTGGTAGTCGATGAGGGTGGGGACGTGGAGGCACAGGAGGAAGGGGCAGGCGTCGGTGCCCAGACGTGTGGCCACGTCGTCGCCGGGGGAGTACTCAAGCCCAAGAGCGTTGAGAGTAGCGACCAAGGTCTCGTTGGGGGCGTGGCTGGTCGAAAGCGGGACGGCGAGGGAAGGACGGTCGGCGGCAACGCGGGCCAGGAGACGGTCGATGGCAGCGGTGGTGGGTGCCGGAACGGGCTCGGCGTAGTGAACACCGTGGTAGACGGTATAGGCAAGGCGGAAGTTGGTGACGGCGGTTTGGTAATGGGGACAGTAAGGGTGGGCCATGTCCAATTCTGCCAAGGCAGAGGCGACAGCCGCACCTGCGGGGTTGGCGTACAGGGTTTGCAACTTGGCGAGCCACGGGCGGGGACCGGTGGGGGTGTCGAGCGGGCTGTCCGAGTAGCCGGTGAGGTTTCGATTGGCAGAGGTAAGCGGAAGAGCGTTCAGGACCTTTCTGTCGGAAGGTGGGCTGCTGAGGTTGCCCTCAAGGAGGGCGATGGTCAACGAGATGGCAGTAGACGCAGGCTGGGCAGGGTCGCGGGGAGCGGGCGGGCCCGGGATTGGGAGGACAGGAGCAGGAGTTCCCGCGGGCGCGGGCGGCACTACCATCGCCCCGAGGGCGAGAGGAGCAAAAGGGAGAGGAGAGTCGGAATCGGAAGAACGGAGAGAACGCGAGGAGGTTCTGGAATGGGTTTGGGCGGACACGGACGTGGGCGAGTCGCCGACGGACGGGGGAGGGTCCTCCGGGATGCCCTGAAAGGGAAGGAGGGTCGCGAGGTCTTTGGCGTGGGTGGAAGCTTTGGGCCAGTCGGCTTTGGAGCAAGCGGCGAGGAAATCGACGTAGAGGCCGACGTAAGTCTCAAAGTCCTGGAGGGAAAGGGCGGAGGAAGGCTCGAGGTCGACCGGGAGGTTGAAGGGGGGGCGAAACGGAGCGGTGGGGGCGGCTGCTTCGAGGGAGGCGCCGTGACGTTTGAAACACTGGTAGACGCCTATGGGGGTTGGGTTGGCGATGAGGGTGATGGCCTGGCTCATGGTGTCGAGGAGGCGTCGGGCCCTCGCGAGGAACGAGGTGGCAAGCATGGTGGGAGCGGCAACAAAGCTAGGTGGTGTTTGGGAGAAGCCCAGGGTGGGGATTATGCGAAGACCAGTGGGAGGGGGGCAAAGAGGACCCAGTCCGTGGGCAAGCACGGGAAGAGGGGACCGGGCGAAACCATGGTCAGGGGTAGGGAGAGGAGGAGGAGAAACGGTGGGAAAACCATGCTGAAACGGAAAATAGATCGTAAAATAAAACGTGTTTGTTGTAAAATAAAACGGGGTGTAACTGGTCGCTTAGTAAGGGATGTGTACGGAGGCGATCGTGGGGGGTAGGCATCGTGGGGGGGGGGAGTAGACACGGATGTGGAAGAAGACCGTGAAAGTTACCAGCGGTCGGGGGGCCGGGCGGCGCCAGCCGTGAGGATGGCGTTATGCTGGTGAGAGAGGATGTGGAGGTCGCGGGTGTAAATTTGCCACGAATCGCTGTTCCACCGGAGCTGTTTTTTGATAAATTCGGGAGACGCGCCGGCGGCCTGGAGAATGCAGCACGCGCCAACGCGAATAGAATGACATGTAAATTTTTTGAGGGCGGACGGAGAAGTGACGCCGTAGACGTCGCGGGCAAGGGAGCGGAGGGTGGTCTCGACGTCGGAGTCGACCACGTAAACGGCCACCTTGGGGCAGGGGCTGTAGACTGCGAGGGGGCCCGCCAAAGGGCCGGGATGGGGGGCCCATGTGGGAAAGAGGCGATAATAGCGGGCCAGGATGCGCAACCACGCCGCGACCAAATCGAGGGAAGCGGTTGAGTTGCGAGAAAATCCTTTCACAGCATTCCGTTCGCCATTCTTTTGCCATCGCCATCGGACGCAGACACGCATCACGGAGCTGGGGGAGGCGAGGCCGGAAGGATGGGGGAGGAGGTTCCCATGGCGGTCGAACAGGGTGATGTCAGCCGGGATGAGGGCGACACAGTCGCCCGAAGGGCTGCGGGCAAACGTGCCAAGGCACCGGTGGCTGTGAGTCTGGCACCACTCACTCTTACGGAAGCCAGCGGCGAGGCCAACGGTAAGCCAGTCCGCGAGGGTGGCGGGAAGGGAATCGGGGGGCTCGGTAGCCGAGGCAGTTAGGAGGTGTTGCTGCATGGCGATGGTGACTGGTTCCTTGCGGTCGGGGACCGACTCGTAACGGCGGGCCTCGCGGAGGACAGCGGTGATGTCCGGGCACAAGCCGGTGCGGAGCGGGGACTCTTTGCGGGCATCCCGGTCAGGGACGGGGTCAAAATGGGCTAGAAGGGTACTGGCGGCTAAGAGATATTTGCTAGCGGTGTCAGCTTTGATGCACTTGCAAAGGAGGCTGTGGCCAGTGAGGAGATGGCGGGCGTAGTTAGCGAGGAGGAGGTTCAGGGCCTCGGTGGTGATGCGGGAGTCGATCACAGGAAACAGTGCTGGGAAGATACCGAGGTGGGTGCACCACCAGAGAAAATGGAGGCGGCGGGTAAGAACAGTCCGGGCTTCTTTAGGGTTGTGGGGGGAGCCGTTGCGTAGTCGGAGGACAGCGTCGAACCCAGGAGAGAGACAAGCTCGGGACTTGGGAGGAAAGCAGTCCAGGACGCGAAGCGCGCGTGCTGAGTGCAAATCTGGTGGAGAAGAGTGGGATAGGGGAGGGAGAAGTATGAGTAATTGTGGGGGGTGAAAAGTTCGTGGGGACGAGAGACAGCATCAGCAAGGGCAGTTGTCCGACCCGGGGATGTAATCCACGACGCTGCCAAGGGGGGAGTCCTTGCGGTATGTCGCGGCAAGGAGGATAGCGCTCCGGCCGAGGGTGGACTTGGTGGAGGATTTCATCCACCAAGCGATGGCGGCCTTGTTGTCGCAGGACGAACGCAGAACCGGGGCCGGGGGGAATGCGTGAGGCCGGTCAGCGACCCAGAGCTGACCAATGAGGAAACACAGGAAGACCCCTAGGAACTCGAGTGTGTTGATGTGGACGTAGTCCGGATGCGTGTTAGGAAGCTGGGTTCGCGCGTGGAGAGCAGCGGAGTATGGGAGGAAGCAGAAGACCCGGGGGGCGGGAAGGACGGCGCCAATGCCGGTATGAGAAGCGTCGGTGGTGTTGTGGTCCAGCGCAAAACACCGAGGGATGAGGTGCCCAATAGGGGTGGAACACAGGCCGGGCCCCTTCAGGTACTCGTAGAGTGCGCGGAGGGTCGGGATGGTAGTAGCGGGGATCGGGACCGTCGCACGGTTGCGCCAGATGAAAGCCGCCTGTTCGGTCTGGTGGAGCCAAGTAAAGCGACTTCGGAGGTCGGAGGGCATCGAACTGTAGTGGGGGGGAAGCGGGCGGCGCTTGACGAGACGTTTGGCTCGGTGGTATCCCTGGGTAATGCAGGAGCGGAGGATGTCCCGGAAGACCAGGAGGTGGGCGAGGCCCCAGGGGTAGTGTTGGAAGCCGTCGCCGAGGAGACCCAAGAGGGTGGCCAAGTCGCGGATAGTCGCTTGCTTACCAGGGATAAGCCAATGTTCCTGCTCAAGGTAGGAGACTATCTTGTCCCGACGACGGGGGGACAAGCGCACCGTCATGGTGCGCGTGTTGACGAGGAAGCCTACGAGGAGGCGTTCTTCGGTGTAGGCCAGATCGAGTTTATCCTGGGACAGAATCTGTTCTTGGCAGGGATGGTCCGGGCCGAAGACGTCTTCGAGGGCGACAATGCTAGCGGCGGAAGTCAAGCGGATGGTAGCGCGGACGTCCGCCGTGAAGAGGTCATCGACCTGCATAGGCATAGCAGGGGCCAGGCGGACCCGCGGGCGGCCCGGGATCGGGCACTCGCGGTCCTCAAAGACGCCGTGGTTGAGGGTGTCGAGGTTTGCCTGGGCGATCGTGTGGTGCTCCGAGGGGGGGATCTCGGGGCTGAGGCGCATGCGGGCAACGTAGCGGGACGCACGGCGGAGAGTGTCGTCGGGCTCATGGCGCCACAAGTACTGGGCCTGTTGGATCCGTGCCTGGGAGAGAGGGTCCCAGTTGGACGGACAGAAGCAACCGCCGAAGGACTGCCCGGTGGCGAAACCGAGGTAGCCGCACGCTTGGTAGGCGTGCATGGGGACGACCTCGGGGTTGAGTTTGCAGAGGCGGAAGGCGTTGCAGACGTCGTTGTCGATGATGAGGATTGCGGAGCGAGGGAAGGAGATGCGCATGTTCCAAACGTGAACGAGGAACCGCTGGAAAGAGCCAGGGAACGTGACATCGGGCTCATTGGTCTTGTTCGTCCAGTCGTTGATACACATGGAGTCGACGGCGGGGCGAAAAGAAGCGTCGAAGATTTGGCGAGACTTCTTCCAGGGGTTGTTGCGGTCGGCGATGCCGAGTGGAGTGAAGTGGAGGTTGGGGATAAACAGATAGAGACGAGGGTCCACAAGGATGGTGTTGCCGCGGCGATAGTCCTTGCAGAGGACTTTCATAAGTTCGGATGGGTCTTCAGCAGCCGAGGCATGGTTGCCGTAGCGGTAGTAGGTCCAGAAATTGCGGTCAGTGGACCGGCCACGGCAGAGGCGGGGGGCCCCCGTGGTGAAAATGCGGCGAACCTCTCGGCGGATGGGGGCACTCACCCCCAGGCGAAGGCGGCGCATAATGGAGGGGACGTCGCGATGGACCGCGAGGTGCGGGCCGGCGAGGTAGCGGACAAGGCGGGGGACGTTCATCTGGCAGTGGAGAAGGGCGGCCGAGGAGCGTCGGATCCGGTCAGTGTTGAGGGTGGTTTCGGAGCGGAAGTCGGTGTACGACTGGTAACCCCGGATGGAAGAGGAGTCGAGGTGGAAGTATGTGTCGTGGAGTGTTCGGTAAAGGCGGGCGGGGGGATAGGCGCGGTCCCAGGCGGTGCGAGCGGAGGGAGAGAGGAAGGGGGAATCATGGAGAAAGGGGACGATGTGGCGGAGGCGAATGTCGCCGAGAAACGAAATGTTAGCGTGGGGCTTACCGTGGGTGTTGTGGAGGACGCCGTGGACTGCAGGGTGGAGAGTGGTCCCCCACGACGCGAGCTCCGAGGGGCTAAGGTCGCGCGTTGGGTGAGGGGAGAGAATCGCTGGCGGTGGTGTAGGGGTGTTGCGCTTGCCGGCAGGGACGGTGGGAGGATCAGGGAGGATGCCGGGGTACAGGCAAGGGGACTCGGGGGGGTCGGCCGAGGGGGCAGGGGGAGGAGATGGTGGTTCTCGTTGCGGACAGAGGGACAAAGGGGGGGACAGGGTGGCTGGGAGTGTAGGGGGTATAGATCGGGAGATAGTTGACGTAGTCTAAAGCGAGAGGTAGAGAGGGAGTGGGCATAGTAAAGGGTTAACATATGGGATTACGGGTTAAAGGAAGGGCAAAAAGGGCGGGGACGAGGAGAGGGGAGGGAGGACTAACCTCGGTCGGAGTCGGAAGGGGCGCCGCTGTTGGGGGCAAAAGCGACGACGGCATGCTTGGTGACATACTGCTTGGCCTTTTCCTTGTCGGCAGCGGAGAGTCCTTTCCAAGTGTGCGCGTGGAAGAACTTGCAGGAGTCACCGTATGTGCACTGGAAGCCCACAAAGCTAGCGCTCATGCAGAGGCGGGTGCCTTTCTTGCCGAAAGGCTCGTCGTAGCGGGGGCGGGAGGTACCCGAGGTGAGGGTGAAGAGGCCACGGGCTTTGTCTTTGTCGTCGGCTGGCGAGGGGGTGCGGGAGTGGTCGGCGCGTTGGGGGCCGGTGGTGCCGGACGGGGTATGGCGAGGTTTCTTGCTGTCGCGGGGGTTGTCAGGCTCGTGGGAGGACCGGGAGCGGGCGCGGTCGGCGACGCGTCTGTGGTTTTCCCACCAGAAGAAAGTCGCGGGAGGGGTAGAGAAAGTATTGAGGTGCTGGCCGTATGTTGCCTGCTCAATGAGTTGGTTGAGGGCGTTGAAATTGTCGCGAGCACTGACGTAGCCCTTGGACGGGCAATGGGGCATCGGTGGAGACGTGGGTAAGGACTTCCGGGATTTGTGCAAGGACGAGGACGGCGACCATACCTTCCTGGAGCATGGTGATCATGCTGTGTCGGAGGTGGGGTTGGGTCTGGACCGTGCGTTCGAGCCACGCCGATGTGCGTGGTGCGGTCATAGTGTTGAGGAGTTGTTCGATGCCTTTGTACAGAACACTTTGTTCGGCGTCTTTGGAGAGGGTGCGGAGGAAGAGGAGGAGGTTGTGGCCGGCATAAATCTCATCGTTAGGGTGGGTTTGGGAGCCGTCGATGAAGAGGGTAGTGTTGGTAGTACGGGTGCGTCGACGGGAGTTTTCCTCGTGGAGCGCCTCGGATTCGTAGGAGCGGACCGATTGGGTCCGGGACTTAAAGGAGTTGCTGTTCGGGGGAACGCGGAGGAGATTGAAGATCGAGAATGCGGTATCGAGGCAGTCGGCATTGTCTCCAAGCGGGGAGGAGATGACGATGAAGTTGGTGATGACTTTGAGGAGGGTGCGGTCGAACATGCCGCGGGTGATGCGGTTGTAGGTAAGGGTGTTGTCGGTGTGACATTTGGTTTGCATGCGGGAGAGCTCGCCGTTGAAGATCTCGACCTGTTGGGAAACGTTTTTGTTGTTGAAGATTTCGATAATGGTAGGGTAGAGTGTGGCGTGGCGTACGGTGAGCGTGGCACCCTCCCCCTCGATCCGGGCAAGGGCTGCACTCCAGGAGAGTGCCGGTCGAGTGAGGGTGGTGCGGTCGTCATCGCTGCGCGCGGTGGACGGGGATGTGCCTGTAGTGCGGACAACCTCGGTGAGGAGTGTGCGCATGTCGGCGTGGGTAAATTGTCCCGGTGGGGGAGGGTCGGTGCGTGGGGTCTCGGGATTGCCGGTGGCAGGGGTAGCCAGGGGTAGGGCAGAGCAGAGGTCGCGTAGGCGGGCGAGGCGGATTCCGAGTATTAGTGGTTGGGAGGCGTCCACACAGGAGGGGGTAGGGTTGGAGGGTTGTAGGCGGGTCGGGAGTGGGTTGAGGTCGTTCTGTGGGAGTTGGGTGAGGATGGTGTGGCCGCTTTGTCCTTCTTTGGTCCAATTTTCTTTGTGGAAGAGTTGGTGGTGGGTGTGGAGGCTGTGGCCGGAGTTCTTGGTGTGGAGGAAACAGAGGGCTTTCCACCAAGCAGTGAATCCTTCATCATAGGTGTTGGGAGGGAGGGGTTCGCCGAGACGAGTGCCTGTGGGGATGGCGAGTGTGGCGGGCCACATGGTAGGGAGGAGGACGAACTGGGGGGTGGTGGCGGCCGTCCCGTCGTGGCCGAGGTCGGTGGGACCAACCTGTGTCTTAGAATCAGTGGCGCTCATGAAACTGTCGGGGAGGTGGGTTGGATCGGTCCAGGTTCGGAAAAGTGCGGCGGAGGTTTGGGGGGCAATACCAAGGAAGCTCGTGTGGAAGGAGGACGGGGGAATGGCGACGAGGGTGTCGGATTGGATGGAGTCGGACGAAATGCCAACGTAGTGAAGGGTGTCGTCATCGGCCGTCCACGCGACGAGGGAGTGGATACACTGGAGGACGTGGTGTTCGTCGAGGTATGCGTACCTGGGGTGTAGGGTGTTCAACAAGTTGGAACGGTGGGCGACGTTTGCTGCTTTTCCGAGGGAGAGGAGGAATGATTTGCGGGTATTGTCGGTGGTGTTGCGGTTGGTCGGTGGGGCGTCGGAGAAATTCAGGAAGCCGGAAGATAGGCAACGCATCTGGAGCTGGGCGAGTTCCGGGATGGGGGGCATGGTGTATGTTCGGGACTTGTTTGTGTGGTTGAATGAGATCGGGTTTGTGAGAGTGGGGGAGTGGGTGCGCAGGGGAGGGGTTGGGTGGGAAGTTGTGGATTGGCGAGGGTAAGTGTCAGGGAGGGGCTGGCGAGGGAATGTGTCAACGGTTCGATCGCCAGGGGATGTGTCAACGGTTCGATCGCTCTGGTTGGCGAGGGGTGGTGTCAGGGTTGGTGTCAAAAGTTTGGGGCTGGCGCGCGGGGGTATCTCGGTGTAGGGGATAGGGGAAACCGCGTTTTTTTTTGGTTGGCGGGGCGGGTAGTCCGGGGCGGGTGGTCGGCGGGACCGGGTGGTGGGAGTATGGATGGGGTAGCCAGCCAGTGGGGAGTCGCGTGGTGTTGGCGACGGGGTGGGAGTGATCGACAGGATCGTGATCGACAGGATCGTGATCGACAGGATCGGGGTGATCGACAGGATCGGGGTGGTGTTGGGGTGGTTAGTGTGCTGGGGTAGCCAGCAGGGGGGCACGGTGTGGTCCGGGGTTGATCGGCAGGATCGTGATCGGCTGGATCGGGGGCTGGGGTAGCCAGCGTGCTGGGGTAGCCAGCGTGTGGGCGTGGGTGGTGTTGGTATTGGTGTGTATTGTGTGGAGGTGTATGGCTGGGGAGAAAAGAATAGGTTTGTTGATCCGCTCCCACAGGGAACAGCACTCCTCATTGTCGTCGGCTTGGTGTTGGCCAAGGGACAATGAGGTGAGCAGATGGGGAAGGCATCGTCCCGCACCTCCGTGCCCGATAGCGGCTGCGTACCTTGTGCGGGCACCGCGTTGTGCCCGTCTACGGTACGCGCGCTGTCGGCCCTCTCGTGACACTTACCTACCTACCATTGGGACCTTCCTCACATACGTCGTAGTGCTCGTCACGGCGCGCGCGGCAAGTTCACAGGTGGTGCGCGTGGTGGTGCGGGCGTGTCCCCACCCGCATCCTGCAGTTGCGGTGACCTGTGTCTTGCCCAACAGGTTCGTAACCTTACCGTTACAGTGTGCTGGACTGGAGTGCCGTAAGGTAAGGTTTACTCGTATTCAATACCGGTAAGGTTACAAGTGCTTCTAATTGTACGTACTTACTCGTAGTAAGATTGGATAATGATGATTCGTTTCATTCAAAAACCGAATGAAAATATCGAGTAAGACTTACGAACGTATCGAATATCGAATATCGAATCCTTGGAGAACAAACAAAAACACAAGGATCAATCATCTTGATCAATCCATACTCAATAACCTTACCGTACGTACCAGTACGAGCACTTGCATGAACAAAAGTCTAAAGCACGATACGAGTAAGATTACCGCACACCAAAACCTCTTCGCTGCCGTTTCACCGAAGTCAATGCCAACCACTCCGCCGCACTGGCATCCAAATTGATTGAGAATTGAGAATACAAGAACGAATACAAGAACGAATACGAATACAAATAATTCGAATACAAGCAAACTGAAACCTTACTCGAACGTACTGCCCCCTTTCGTTCAACGAAGCAAAGCACACAGCTGGTATCCGTGAGAGTACGAGTACGAGTACGAATAAGGGACTCGCACCTGTTCCGCATTCAAGCAATCTGTTCGTATCTATTTCGTATTCATATTCGTATTCATATTCATATTGAATACGAAGTATATAACAGCTATCGCACTTATCGCAGCAACAGCAACAGCAGCAGCAGCGATCACATCGAAAACTGAAACGAAGTACAAGCACAAGCACCTAGTACAAGTATACTTCGTACAACCACAATTCGAAACGACAATCGGATCAGATCGGAACGCAATGAGACTAAAGAAACTCACTAGCTGGTCCGGATCGCGGGGCGCCAAAGAACGACAGCGACAGGCCGAGAAGGAAAAGGAAAGAGAAAAAATGCTTCTCGCCAGTGGCAGCACCAATGGCAACACCAACACCAACAGCAACAGCGATGCCGCGATTCAAATAAGCCCCAACAAAAAAATCGGTACCAGCGGCAGCCCGATCCGAACGCTCAGGCTCTCGCCAAGATTCGGCAGCGGCAGGGGCATCATTGGGAGCACGAGCAGCCACCAGAAAGAGAGGAAGAAAGCGATTCCACAATCGAACGCTCTTGCTTCGTCGGCCACCACAACGGCGACCCCTCCGACGAATCCGGGAATATTGCCAAAACAAGAAGACGATCGCCCGTGTTTGCTGTTTGAAGATTTGGAGGACGATGAGGACGAAAACAACCACAATAACAACAACAACAACAACAACAACGAATCCAAAATCGAAAGCGGACAGGCTGCCCATCGAAAGAATCTAGTCAACAACCTCAACCTCACGGTCCAAACCCAGACGCCTACCGAGGCCGAACAACATCGTCCCACGAATACGAATATGGATTTGAATATGGATTTGAATATGAACATGAACATGAATAGCACCAATCGTACTACTGTGAAGCCAAATCCAAATGCAAATGCAAACCTTCCAACAGCTGCTGCTGCTGCTGCTGCAGTTACCGTTGCCGCGTCCAGACACCTGTTTCTCCCTCCCCCGGAAATCATGATCGACCATCTCGCGGTGCCACCGAGTCCCATGAGGGAACCGCAATTCAACATCATGTCCAGCCCGAGCATGAACAAGCGCCTCTTGGACGATTACAGCCCGGGAATGTACCTCAATTTCAACGACCAAGAAGAGCCCTGTCTGGGAGATCCCGTGGGAGACATTGCGATGCAGCGGCAACTGATGGATGCCCAGCGGCTGGTGAGGATCGTGCTCGGCAAACCCCTCAGGGGGGGAGGAGAAGAATACCTGGCACCCAACAGCATTCTGCAGGCCATTCGATCCTACGCACTCATGAAGGCGGAGCTCATCGATCTCAGGAAAAAACAAGAGATTGCGGACGGGGATCCCCCCGCGATTCTACAGGCGCTCGGATCCCCGGCCGCAACGACGCCCAGCAAAACCGTGGCCGACGGCACCCACTCAGATGGCATTGGTGTTGGCGTTGGTGTTGGCGTTGGCCACGTCCCACCACCAACAACAATGACCGCCAGCGCTGTGGATTTGAATGCGGAGGAAGCCCGAGAAATGGTGCAACGATTGCAGGACCAGCTCAAAACCGCAAACGAAACCATTGCCGAATTGCAGCAAAAACTACAATTACAATTACAACTACAAACACAAACACAAACACAAAAGGCCGGCGAACAGCCGGTATCAACAACCACAACGAAGAATGCTGGTCCGGAAGACCCATCGATGCGGAGCCAAGACGACCGCATCAAAACCGCGCAAGCACGAAGAAACGTCGTCGCGCTCTCTCCGCGACGCTTTTTCCCAAACGAGGTCTGCCAAACACCGACCCGACGGCTTCCGCTGTCGGAACAAAACCAAGAGGCTGCGATACAATCACCCCCGCAGGAGACAAAAGACAAGCCGAATGAAGAAACCGACAACTATGAAATGCCCGACAATCTTCGGATTGAACCGGACCAAACAACACCAGCAACACCACCCGACGACGGGAGCAACGTAGTGGACGCAGAGTCGGCAAAACGGGAGGAAGAGACCCGGCGGCAAATTGAACAGAATCCACTCACCGCAATGAACGAGGAAAGCCTCGAAGACGCGATGGAACCAAACGGAAAGGAGGAAACCGAACGTGAAATGGCACAAAATTCGTTGACAGTAACGGACGACGAGCACAAGCTCGTGGAAGCAGAAACCGAAAGAGAGAGAGACGGGGAAGGGATCGAGCAATCCAGGGAAGAAGAGGCGCAAGCTGTCGACAATTCCATCGACCAAGTGTCGTGTGCGACGCAAAGCGAGGAAGTACGAATCTCGGCTGCGACAATGACGATCAACAAAGCCGACTCCCAAGAGACAAGGGAGCAGGGGTCGGCGGAGCAGCAACAGCAAACGCAACAGGAAAAGAGCACAAACGAATCGCAACACGACATCAAAGTTGATGACCGCGATGATGAAAATCTGAATCAAAACGAAAGAGACCCGAATCACCCAGCGGCCACCACCGCGCTTGACAAGGAACAAACGGTAGATACAACAGCAGCAGCCATCGCAACTACATTGACAACAACAACAACAACAACAACAACAACAGCTACCAAATTCACAAGCTACTGCACGACGATACTGACGGAAGTCTCTCCCAACAGCAACTCGTCGTCCTCATCGTCAGTATCCAACGCTCAGCAACAACAACAACAACAACAACAACAACAAATCTAAAACCATACAATTATAGTACGAATTTGATAAAATGTAGCTGAAACAGGGTTTAAGCTGATAGGTCCTAAGGCAAGCTTGGAGATATACAGCAAGCAAACCGGTTGAGGTGCCGGTCTGTTCTATCGATAGTCTCGGATTCACCACTACGACCGAACGAATCGATCAGATCTATTCTAACTACCTTTGGGGCTCAGTCAGTTAGATCTTAGGCTTGTAGTTCTACAGGGAGCTGCTCAGGGAGCAGGATGTATGTATCAAGGTATTCAAATCAGAGTTAAACTAAAGATGTGAGGACAACAACCTTGTCGGGAATTCGACGTTGCTGTCTTGTTAATTCTACTGAGTGGTTGCTGCTGCTGCTTGTTTTCTTGTACTGTAAACTCAGTAGAAAATATTTTGTTTTCTTTACGCGCAGTGTGTGAGCGTTCATATGTAATGTATGTAGGGTTAAGGGTTTGTCAACGAAACCGATTTTGGTTACAATTTAACAGAATTATCACTGGTTAGAACCGAAAAAACTTTAATTCTTGTTGATTCGTAATCCGCGTCAAACGATGGAAGCAGATGTCCCGTACACGTAGCGTAGCGATTGCTTCCAACACGGCTCGAACGCGAACCCGTGGCGACGTTTCAAGACGAGACGGAGACGGCGACGACTTTTTGTTAAAATGTAGCTGAAACAGGGTTTAAGCTGATAGGTCCTAAGGCAAGCTTGGAGATATACAGCAGGAGCAGCAAACCGGTTGAGGTGCCGGTCTGTTCTATCGATAGTCTTCCATGAGCCAAGGTTGAGGGATTGAAGGGTTTGGGTCTGTTTGGCAATGTCAAACTCTTGGGTGAAGGTGGATGCACGGAGTTTGAGGTACTCAAAATAAGCGGCCCGCCCGTCCATGGTGGGTGTGTGGGTTTGGACACAGGAGAGGGAGAGATCAGACTTGAGGACACGAAGGACAAGGACCCAGAAGAAGGTGCATTGTTTCTGAAAGAGTTTGTGATGGTAGCCGTCGAGAGTGGAGGTATCCCAGTCAGGGTTAAGGAACTGATCAACATCAAAATCATATGCAGCAAGTTGAGCACGAAAGCCCGTGAGCCAGGTTTCAAACCGAGTGTCATTCTTGAGGACATCAAAAACAGTGACATCATGGGATCGTTTGTTGATCCAGTTCTCGTATTTGAGTTGTTCATCGGTTTTGGCAAAACGGGAAGAGGAGATGGGCTGTGTTCGGGAATTCTGGTCGTGTGTGTTCATTTGGTGGGTTGGTGCAGTTTGTGTTGATGAGAGTGTGGGACGATGGGTGCGGCGAAAGGCAATGAAGGCATCTGAATCGTAGTTGGCGAAGTCCAGGAAGGCATCCGGACTGATGGTATCGGAGAGGTGATTCATGTACGCAGCAAGCGTATTGAGACGAAAGGCATGGCTGCGGGAAATGGAAACAAGTCTCCCGTTGTCTTGATATTGGAGACAGGAGATGAGTTCGGCAGAGAGGAACCGGAATTCTGACCATGTAGTACAGCCGCCAAAACGAAGCGCGTCACAGATGATATCTCCGTCCTCAGTATGAATGTTGAGGAAGTGGCGAAGGATATGTGTGACATGGGGGTCAAAAGAGGGGAAGAATTCACCGTCATCGGTGGATGCATCATTCGCCTCGTTAGTATTCGTGCTTGCATGATCATCGGACATCGTGTTCGTGTTGAATCTGGTGCGAGCTGCAGTTTGAATAGATTGGAAGGTACGGTAGGTGTCTTCGTTGGATGTAGGGAACGGATCGCGTTGTCGGGTTCGGTATGGCATAGAGGTCCGAAATTCTATGGTATAGGATCCAGTATCCAGAAATAGGATAAGATCCAGGAATAGGAAGTTTATATGCCTGGGGGGAAATACAGGTGTTATTGCAGCTGTATTCGGGAACGCAGTGGAGGTTAAATATTGCTGAGCGCTGTCTTGTGTCGTTCGAAAGCGCCGTCGCCGTTGTTGTTCGAAAACACCGTTAAAACACTGTGGTTGTTCGAAAGCGTCGTTGTCGTTCGAAAAACACGGTTAAAACAGTCGTTCGAAAACAACGTTCGTGTGGTGTGGATAAATCCGAGAAAGGTGTATCCGGCAAAGGAAGAGGGTATATTTGCCTGGTGGAGACAAAGGAAGATACAGCTGTATTCGGAGAATACAGATCTATCAGTGGGAGGTTATATGTTGTACTTTGCGTCTCGTGCAGCAGCAGCAGAATTTTGAAAAATTCTTTCTCCGTCAATTCTTGGAATTTGGAGACGCCGTTTGTACCGTATTATCCGGAATAACAAGGAGAATAACAATACCTGGAACGGCCTTGCAACGGGGAGCTCGGTGTTCCAGTGTAGAATTAAAACGGAGAGCGGCGTCGATTTCGTCCTTCGTCGTCGTCGTCGTCGTTGTTCCTTGTTATCTTGTTTGGCTTGTAGATCTCCAGCTTTGCAAGCTTAAATAAGCTTGTTACACTCTAAGGTAGAAAATTGGAGTAGTATTAAATTGTGACTAAAGTTTCAACTCTTAAGCGAGTGTTACGATTTTCGTGTGAACGTTTGAATATACAAACGCGCGCCGTGCTCATATTTGAATAACGGCGCACATGCATTGCTGGAGCGCCCGGCGCACAGTTTGAATATTTATATTCAAACACCGGTCGGCTCGTATGTGGGATTCGGTTAATTATTTAATCGTGATTCATGTTTGCCTACGCTAGCATGTCACATAGTGCCTCATGATTAAGCGAAGCCTGCTTCAAGTTGACCAATGAATAGCCGATGACTCTGACTCGTTGTTCCTCGACTCCGCTTCCGGTTCTTTGTAAGGAGTTAACTTCCGGATATTCACTGTTTCTGCTACTGAAGGGGCTTTCTGCAGTTTGACTGTACCATTGTCATTCACTTGGATGATAAGAAAGGGGCCTGTTCTTCTAGGCTGTAGCTTATCTGGATCAGGTTCCTGTAACCATACCTTGTCATTGATTCGGAAGGTATGTTCTATCCTCTTAGCGTTGTCCCGAAGCAGAGCTTTGTTGATTCCTTGCTGCCTAAGCTGTTTCAGTGCCAATAGATTGGAGGTTAATGGCAGATCGATCATCATGTCTCTGTTGAATACCAGGGATCCTGGAGAGGCTTGTAGCGAGGTGCTGACTGCGCATCGAGAGGCATGCATACAGGTGGCTAGGGCGTTGTCCATGAGCTGAGTGGCCCTGGTGTTTGCTTGTGGAGGATTGACATGTACCAGGACTCGTAGGATATCAGCTACTGTGTGGTGAACGCGCTCACAGATGGCGTTCGCTTGTGGGTTCTTGACTGTTGTAGGGACTGATTGTATTCCATACTGCTGTAGGGTGAGCTGGAATTCAGCCCCTAAGAACTCGCCGCCATTGTCATGGATACATCTGTTTGGTCTAGGATATCTGGAGAGCCAGCAGTTCTTGAACTGATCAGAGACGTGCTGAGATGACTTGTCTCTGATCCGAATGATTTCAAGAAGGTTGGTAACTGGATCAATACAGGTGAGGGCCTTGAAGTTGTAGGTCTTGTTTTGAGCTGTAATCTTCCAAGGGCCTATAAGATCGACGTGGACTTCATCGAAGGGCGATATCGGGGCTTCTTTGGGAGGAAGCTTCCCATATTTGGCTTGTCTGCTCTTGTATTGGATGCAATTATCAGGGCAAATGTAGGACTTGCATAAGTTGGACAGGTTGTCGGCGTAGAAGCGAGCTGAGATAGTCTTATATAATCTGGTGGATCCACAATGACCCAACAGGAGATGGTACCATTTGATGGTATCATTCGTAAGAGAGCTTGGTATGTAAATTCTCCAGCTGTCTGGATTGGACTGGTTGGCATAGCAAAGGATGTTATTGCCTTGCAATTCTTGGTAGAAGAATGCTTTGGATTGGATCTTGAACTTGACAGTCGGGTCCTTCTGCTGATGGAGGTATATCTTGTTGTAGTTAACCGGGCATTCCAAGTCTTGGGTGTTTGGTAGGTTGACTAGACACTCATTGTTCAGCAAACAAGAGTATAACTCCTGGTCTGCGTCATTGCATAAGTGTTGGAATAGATTTGGGAATTCTGCTAAAAACAGTTCTTCATCTTGCTTGGGGACTTCAAGTTTCAAAAAATCGATGAGAGTGCCCTTACCAAGGGCTTCTTTCTTCCCCACTGTAGGTGGATCCATCCGGGGGAGTCTGGAGAAGGCATCAGCAAGAACATTCTTCTTGCCTTCAATATAGGTGAGGTTGACACCGAATTCTTCTAGGAATAGTCTCCACCGGAGGACTCGTTGGACTGAAAGGGTCCTGAATGTAAGGTTCTTGTGGTCGGTGTATACGTTGATAACACCACCAAGGAGCATTTTTCGGTACTCTTTGCAACAGAGTACTATTGCGAGGAGTTCTTTCTCCGTAGTAGTATAGTTCTTCTGGGCATCAGATAGTTTCTTGGACCAATAGGCGATGGGCTTGCCATCCTGGAGGATGGCAGCGCCGAGCTGTAGGTCTGAGGCATCAGTATACAGTTCAAAGGGCTTGTTAAGGTCTGGATAGGTGTTCAGCGCATCTGCTGCCACCATTGCTTTCATCTCTTGAAAGGCTTTATCTTGAGCAGGACCCCAAGTAAAAGCTGAAGGGGCTTTCCTTTGCTTGCCTTTGATGGCAGCTGCTTGGGGAGTTTTCTTGGGGGTCCCTGTGATATCAAATAGAGGAGCTAAGACGTGTGATCTGCGAGGCCACATATCTCTGTAGTATCCTACAGCGCCTAGGAAGGATTTGACTTGGGTGACAGTTCTTGGTCGGTCCATGTGTAGGATAGCTTCTATCTTCTTCCTCCATGGTTTAACAGCTGTAGGTGTCATCCAATAACCAAGGAAGTCAGTCTCTTGTACAGCCCAATCACACTTGAGTGGGTTGCACTTGAGCCCATTTTGATTGAGCCGGTCTAGGATCTTGTCAATGGTCTTCATGTGGAGGTCAAAGGATCCATTGGTCCAAACGCCAATATCATCGATATAGACAGTGCAGTCAGTGTCTTGTAGGATATCTTCCATTAGTTGCTGGGCAACATCTGGAGAGACTTTGACACCCATTGGTAGACGTTGGTATTCATAACAACCATATGGCGTCACTATGGTACAGAGCTTCTTGCTTGCGTCGTCGAGTTCAAAGCAGTAGTATTGCATGGACAAGTCAATCTTGGTAAAGTGAGTGTACTTGCCCCTCTTGTTCATGATATCCTGTATCCGGGGAATTGGATAAGGACGTCTTTCAAGCAGTTCATTTAGTTCTCTGAAGTCTGATACCCATCTGACTCGGTTGTCTTTCTTTGGTACTATGAAGGTTGGGAACGCCCATTCAGCTGGTCCGGTGCATCTTTTGAGTACTCCATCATTACACAGATTCTGGAGCTCCCTTTTGAATAGGTCTTCTCTTTTGTATGCAACTGGATAAGGCTTCTTGTGTATGGGCTTGGATCCGGGCTTGAGTCTTAGAGAGATTTGCTTGTGTGGGTACTTGCCGAGTTCCCCATTGAAGACGTTAGGGTATTTGTTTAGTATTGCTTGGAACTGCTGCTGCTCTTGCTTGGACATGTGGGACTGCTGCTGTGCTACTGTGGATGGATCTGTTTCTTGGTAGGCTCTATCGAGGATGACCTTGGACTTGTATGGATTGGCAAAGGATAGTTCATCAGCAAAGAGTTCAGCATCTTCCAGTTCTTCCATGAGCATGGTATGGTTGTCATGGTATAGGGACGTGTCCTTCATAGGAATGGTTCGATCCATCCACTGAACTGCTCCTTCTTTGAATAGGAGGTTGATCTGTGCTAGGTGGAGGAAGTCTCTGCCTAGTATAAGATCATATCTGCAGTCAGGAGAATGGAAGAGCCTTGCCTCTTGGAGGTCGATGGTGTAGTTGCCAAGCTCTTGTAATTTGATGTTCTTCATGATGACATATTCTGTGGTGTCGAAGCTTCCATTGGCTGTGGTAGTTATGACTTGGTGCTTGCTTCGTAGTGGCATTGTGCCAAATGGTAGTGCTCTCTTGTTGATTAGAGTTCCGGAGGATCCACTATCTAGTAGTGCTAGTAGTGGTCTTGCTTTGAGAGGGATGCCTTGTATGAACTGTATGCTGGTTAGTAGAATAGGAGCCACGTTGCTCTTATTCGTTGTAGGTTCTGCTGTATTTTTGGTTGTATTTCCAGCAGTCGACAGCAGCTTTAAATAATTTTGCTCCAGCGCACCTCCTTTGGTGTAGTCTCTGGATTTTCCGGGATTGCAATAGAGATTTTTTGCTGTACCGGTGGACCAATTTCTTGCCAGGGACAAGGTTGGTCCATTTATTGCTGCTGTCTTAGTTGGATCGATCGTGTTGATCGATGTTGATGCGTCTGTACCCTTGGATCGATTAGGATCCACGTTCGATATATCCTGTAGGATGTTCCGAACAATCGTTTTTGCTGCTGTGGCAGGCTTGTCTAAGCTTTCAACAGGAATACTCCATCCTGTAGGTTCCTTCCCCTCGTTATCTGGGAGATCTCCTCCATGCGTCATCCCAGACAGCAGGGCTGTACTGGCATCCAGTTCCAGGGGAGCTGGAGGCAAGGTGATTGCTGGTTTTAATGAAGCCGGGGGCTTCTGTTTTGGAGGCCTGGAGCCTCCGGAGACTCAGGGGAGCCACACAAGTTCCCCATCGATGCTCCTTTCAGTTCTTCCACCATGATTAGCATGGTACGCCTCGCGCGCTGCGTTCATGTGGGCTTGGAAGGTCTCATTGCTTCCTGCTATCATCAAAGCTGTCGAAGCTGTGGTGTTGGAGTGGAAGGTCTCCGGTTGATTATTGCTGGAGCCTGAACCTTTCTTGTAATTCTTGGAGAATCGGTTCTTCGGACACTCAGACCAGTCGTGATTATGGCCTGGGATTCGACAGGGATTGGATTTCTTTTTATTCTTGTTACCCTTGTGGTTGGAAGTATTGTTGCGCTTTCGGGCGTTGCTGTTGTTGTGGTTCGATTGCTTTTGTTGTTTGTTGTTATTCTTGTTGCTCTTCTTGTTGGCTTGCCGCTCGTGACAGCTCATATAATCCACAATGTGTCGGACCGTCGTGTCTTCTTGGATTCCACTGTGCATCATGCCATAGCTTTCAATCCATGCAGAGGGGAATGAATGAAGGAGTATCGTAAGTTTCTCCACTCTGGAAAGGGGTGAGCTGCTTCCTTCTAGTTTCTGAGTGTATTTCATGAGGATAAGGATGCGATCCGCGTGTTCCTTGCAGGTGACTGCGGGCGTCTTTCGACAGTCCTGGCTTCGAAGGTAGGTGTGCATGATGTCTCTAGCGTCCTTGGCGTTGCAGTAGAGCTGGGTGAAGTCAATGAAAGCTTGTTCATATCCTCCGATCTCGTCTTGGGAGTATTGGAACTCTTCGGGATCCAGTGGGTCCTTTATCAAGTCGTTCCACTTGCTCTGGGCGTCTGTGGTGAGACAGCGTCCGAAGTGAGTGAGGTAGATGTGGACGGGTAGTCGTAAGTAGGTGGCCGCATTCCGGAAGGACTCCTCCACAAAGAGCAGTTCTTCCAGACCTCCTGTCTCTGTAAACAGGGGGACTTTCATGCTGTCGGTTCGTTCCTCATCGACATTGTATAGCGTGAAGAGCTTGGGCTTGGTTCGGTCGAAGGAGCTCTTGTAGGTGATCGGGGGATCTCTGTAGATACCTGACATGGTCGAGGAGAAGAGCTTGCTGGGGGTAAAGGTCCCTCTGTTGTTGAGGATAAGGTATGTTTATTCGATTGTTTTTGGTTCAGTACTGAGTTCTACTGTTTTCCTACGTTGAAGATAAACAGTAATTACTGTGTTACACTCTAAGGTAGAAAATTGGAGTAGTATTAAATTGTGACTAAAGTTTCAACTCTTAAGCGAGTGTTACGATTTTCGTGTGAACGTTTGAATATACAAACGCGCGCCGTGCTCATATTTGAATAACGGCGCACATGCATTGCTGGAGCGCCCGGCGCACAGTTTGAATATTTATATTCAAACACCGGTCGGCTCGTATGTGGGATTCGGTTAATTATTTAATCGTGATTCATGTTTGCCTACGCTAGCATGTCACAAAGCTTGCAACTGTTAATCTGTTAAAATGTAGCTGAAACAGGGTTTAAGCTGATAGGTCCTAAGGCAAGCTTGGAGATATACAGCAGGAGCAGCAAACCGGTTGAGGTGCCGGTCTGTTCTATCGATAGTCTCGGATTCACCACTACGGCTGATCGAACGAGATCAACCAGATCTATTCTAACTACCACTTTTGGGCTCAGTCAGTTAGATCTTAGGCTTGTAGTTCTACAGGGAGCTGCTGAAGGAGCAGGATGTAAGTATCAAGGTATTCAAATCAGAGTTAAACTAAAGATGTGAGGACAACAACCTTGTCGGGAATTCGACGTTGCTGTCTTGTTAATTCTACTGAGTGGTTGCTGCTGCTGCTTGTTTTCTTGTACTGTAAACTCAGTAGAAAATATTTTGTTTTCTTTACGCGCAGTGTGTGAGCGTTCATATGTAATGTATGTAGGGTTAAGGGTTTGTCAAACGAAACCGATTTTGGTTACAATTTAACACTTTTGCGACAGCAAACTGAAATATGCCTGTCGTATGTCCCAAAACTACGACACACAAGAAATATACAAGAAACAAACCATTTATATTTTAAGAAACAAAACAATGTTTCTATCAACTTCAAGGTTCTCTATGACTGATGTCCCCGACTCAGGTTCTCTATGACTCTAGGTTCTTTGAAGAACTGTTCTTTATGTTCTTCAAGACCATTCCGAGTTTCTCTACGTCTGTTTGAATTCTTTCAACACGGCGTTGTACGAGAAACATTCTATTTTATCTTTTATCTAATTTCATTCATAATTCCTTAATTCAGAAATTATCAACACAACTATTTCTATCTTCTATCTTCGGTCGTTTTCTTCTGGTTTCCAGAGATACGACACTGTAATTACAGTCGAGTACGACGACCACCATTGTCAATTCTTTGAATTGATTATAATTCTTAACCTATCTTCATCCGGATAATTAACCTACTCATACCATTTAACCTTACGGTACCTCAACACGTACCATACCATACCTTCCAAGGTTAAGGTTACCAACATCATACCAACCTTCGATCATCCATACCTTCGGTCATTCATACCTTCGGTCATTCATACCTTTGGTCATTTATTTTTAAGTTTATTTTTTATACTTAAGCAAACAAGCTTAAGGTTCTCCGACAACACTTGACAACTACTTCCCTTAACTACAAGTTGTCTAAGGTATCCACCAATACCTTCTCACTTATATATACTATATATACCAACACATATATACCTACACATACCCAGCAGTACCCAGCAACAACCATGTCTTCTATTACACCTCTTCCATTTAAGTTCGACTTCGAACCAGAAGAACTTGAAAAGGCTGAGTACAAACGTGTTATAACCACTGAAACTGAGACTGAAACAACTAAGATAAAGGTATCCTTTATCACTACAACGTCCACTCTCTTACAATTGCTTCATTCTATTTATGAATTTACTGAAGCGCGTCATGCCATGGGTTGGACAACAGGTCCAAAACTATACGCCAAGTTCCCAGACATTCTACGAAACTATTCTGATAAGACTTGGTGGAGAACTAACATCATTGGACATACTGAAACGGTGCCTCATTTTGACGACGACGTTCGTGCCTTCATTCGGTTCAAGTTCTCTAACAACGATGACGTCTATCGAAACCACAAACGATTCCTTTCTCAGATCAAAAAGACCACTTCCATGACTGTTTCCAGCTTTGTTTCCTTGGTCACTTACCATAACAATGTGGTGCTTCCCTTGTTACCTGGTGCTCCAACCACTGCTGCAGATGCCATCATTCCTGAGGATGATTTTAAAAGCCTCATTTATGATTCCATGCCTTCCGATTGGAAAGACACCTACGAAGATCATCATTCACCCTATGATGATACTCTTGCTGATATTATCACAAGAATGGTAACAACACAGAACAAGGTTGTTAAGTAATAAGAAACAGAAAGTGAGCGCAACAGTACCGCGCGTAGAAACAGACAGTGAGCGCAACAGTAACGCGCGTAGAAACAGACAGTGAGCGCAACAGTATCGCGCGTAGAAACAGAGCGCGCCCAGAGGTGCGCAAGATATTGAAGTATCCAAAGAACACAGTTGAAGTATTAACTGAAGAAGATAAAGAATCGAGCAACATACAGAGAAACATATAATTATCGAGAGTTATCATGTAAAAGAGAGAAAACACATGATTCGATACATAGAACAATAAGAGCTCATAATTTCCAGTTATACAACTTGTTGATTAACAGTCGCAGATCGCAATAAAATTACATACTCTACTACACGAATTATTCAACCGACGCGCGCGTTATTCGATACTCAACAGTTCGAAACACGCACAATTGAAAATTCTTTTTAACTGGAACACGATCATACCCTAAAACTAACTACCTACCGGTATATCTTCAAAAAAAAAAAAAAAAAAAAAAAAAAAAAAATATATTCCAACATGTCCTTCGCTGCCGACCTCTCCGTCAACACCAACGAAACATACCACTTCTCTTTCACCCAAGCGATTACAGGAGCCATCAAATGGTTGTTCACACCTACCAATAAACCTCAACCCATGAGTACTGAAGAGACCTTACGAGACAAGATCACGAAACTAGAGAAGGAACTCGAAAAGAAAGAAGAACGCGAAGGGTTTCAGACACTCCGTGTAGGAGATGTGAAGACATTCGACGGATGCCAATCGAACTGGGTTAAATGGAAAGCTGAAGCGGAGAGTGTGTTATATGGTACTGGCTTCAAAAAGGTTATGAACAGCAGAGCGGAAGCCGAAAAGGATCCAAATCGAAACCACGTCTTGTACTCCACCATCGCAGCGGCTACATGCAATGGGCGGGCATATTCGCAGGTTAATCAATACCGAGATGAGACCGATGGACATGGTGCATGGAACGAACTCCTTAATTGGTACGACTCCAAATCTCAGCAAGAATCCCATGCCGAAACACTCCGTCTGAAGCTCTCGAACGTCAAATTGTATGAAGGTGGTGATATTGCAGATTATATCAACCGTTTTGAGTTGATTTACTACGAGCTCCACCGTATCCCCAATTTTGGTATCCGCGAATGTGAAGCAAAGAGCCTCTTCATCCAGAATATCCATGACTCCTCTTTGGACTATACCACAAACAGCATGGTGGAACATCAGTCCACTCTGACCCTGAAAGAACTTGTCCTGAAACTCCGTAAGCAAGAACAAGCGAATATTCGGAAAGGGATTGCACGTCGTGCTGAAGCCAAACGCCGCCAAGAATTGGCATTCCAGCTCCAGTATGAGGGAAAGCGCCGGCGCATCGATGGACAAATGGGCCAACAAGGAACCCTCTCTTTGGGTGGCACTACACTTCACCCTAACATGCTTGGTATTCTCAGGATTCCCCCAGAGACGTGGAGAAATTTACAAGATTCTGAACGTACCTATGTTCTCAAATATAACAACGCTGTACGTCACAAGTATCCACCAGATGAATTCCCCAGCCCTGTCAATGGTATCAAGATTGGAGAGCCTAAGGATGATGGGATGGGCAACACCGACGTTCCCAGACGCATGTATGGCCGAAGTGGTGGTCGTCCTCGCCGTGTCCGTCGTGTGATGTTAGATGCCACCGTGTCTGTTGCAGAAGAGCCCCACGCGCCAGATCTCAAGCTTCCCCCACTGCCAGGGCCTCCTGCTCCTCCGGCAAGCCCTGCCGCTGCACCGGCACCCTTACCTGAACCTCCTGATGACGCTGACGCCCATAGTGTTGGCTCAATCGACGAATCGGAATTGTTCCCTGTTGGCAGCGTTCCTCTCAAAGCAGTACGTTTTCATATGGTTGAAAAGGGGAAGGAGCAAGAGGAGATGCAGACGCTTCAGCAGCAAGAGAAGCAGCGAGAGCAGCAGCAAGTCCAGCAGCAGCAGGTTTCAACCAGTATATCAACGCCCCGACGCAGCCAGAGACTGAAGGCAATAAAGACCACCAGAAGATTCCCCATGAAAATCTCCAAGGGCGAGAACATTGCACTTATGGATAGTGGAGGCGGAAATCGACCCACCGTGACTGAGAAGGCATGGATTCGGGTTGGAGGAGAGACAGGATTGACCTCTGCAGTGAAACCATTTATGTCCAGCGATGTTATGGATGGACACCCAGTTGTGAGTGCAGTGACCAAAGCAACAGTTCCCGGGAGAGAAGATCCAGTTCTTTTATTGGTCCACTATGCAACCTTTATCACAGAAGACCGGGACAGCACTGAAGGAGAGTCTTTGTTAACGTCCATGGACATGGGAGATCATGGTGTGAGAGTTGGAGTGCAACCTCAATATCCAGACTGTGGCATCAAAATTGGCACTACGTTTCTACCCTTTTGGCACGATGAAGAGAAAGTGTTTTTCAAGTTATCCAAACCAACAGAGGGTGACATGGAATCTCTGGAGCTGTTTGAGTTGAATTCCCCAGCACCACCAGATCTCAGGGAATATCCTATGCTCCGACGCAAAAGGAATTTTCAAAAGTTCAGTTTTGCCCAACTCCCCATGCTGGAATTAAGGAAGAGAATGGCAATGCTCCCTGAAAGGGTGGTGAAGAAAACGTTAGAGAATACAACCCAATTCTATACAGAGATTGAAGAAGAGAACAGAGATATTCCCAGGAAGCACTACAGGAAGCGTTTCAGAGGCTTTCATTACCCCAGACAGAATGAATCAGTTGCCACCGACTATACCTTTTTCTCTGAAAAAACCAGTCAAGGCCATAATGGTGGTCAGTTTTTCTCTGGAGTGAAGTCCAAGAAGTGGTCTTTTCACCCACTAAAACAAGTGTCCCAATGTACCACTGCCTTGAAGGATTATCTCAGAGAGCATGGTGCTCCAGATACAATGATCAGTGACAATGCGCAAGCTGAGACAGGGGTGAAGTGGAGTGAAGTGTTGAGGGAAGCTAGAGTTGCCACCAGATCCAGGACAAGCCAACCATATCACCCACACCAAAATCCGGCTGAACCAGAATGGGGGAGACTTAGCAAGATGATCTCCAACTGTTTGGCAATGTTCAAAGCTCCTAAATCGTTGGCTCATTGGTGTGCAAAATGGGTTTGCCAAGTGAATAATGTTTGTTCTCGTGCATCCTTGAATTGGAAAACCCCATCCGAAGTCTCACATGGATGGACCCCTGATATCTCACACTTGCGCTTCCATTTCTATGAGCCTATTTGGTACTATCAACCCCAGAACAAGACGCCAAAAGAAAGCATGTTGAAGGGGAGATTCCTTGCCTTTGCAGATTCCTGTGGGGATGCCATGACGTATTATATCCTGACAGAACCAGATACTAAGAAGACCAAGCGCCAGATCCTCATGCGCTCAGTTGTCAGAACCAGGAGGGAGAATATTGGAACTGAAAAAGAAGTCCTCAATGATGACTCCAACGCTGCCAGATTTGAACTGACTGTTGCTGAAAAGGAAAGGACTATCATAGAAAGCACTGATGAGGTCCCCATCTTGGTTTCAGGGGAAGAATTTGCAGCTGATTCAACTGGCATGGAACACTCTACGAGCACTTTGGAGGATTTCCTGCAACAGAATTTGGAAACCAAGGATGGTGACGTCCCAGAAGATCTGGAAGACCAAGATGATTTGTATGATGATGCAACTGAAGAAGAGGATGCTGAACCTGACGAAGAAGAAGCCCTACCAAAAGATTTGGATTGCACCAACAATGCAGAGTCTCACCTGGATATTCTCGAAAGTACTGACAAGAACTTGAACAGTGAATTTAGAAAGATTCTGAACCACCATTGGCAAGAAGGGATGTTGATTTTCAAGGCTCAGTTTGTCACTGATGTTGGAACTGTGGTAATGGACATCCCACTCACAGTCCTGCAAAAAGATCAACCAGTTGCTTGTGCCAAATACATCAAGATGTACATTGTGGAAAACAGCAGCAGGCGTTCAAGTGGACCATTGGGTACATGGGCTGACTCAATTTTGAAGGAAAACAGTAACATTATCCGACGAATGAGAAGAGTCCAGCCAAGACCACAAGAAAGAGCACGAGCACGTGTCAAACTACCAAAGAAACTTCAACGCGCCATGCAGAATCCAAGTAAGAAAAAGAAAAGATTGTTATCCAGAAATCAACGGCTTGCAGCAAAGAAGCAACGAGAGAAATTTGGTATCAAGATTCCAAACACCTACCAGCAGTGCGTGCAGTTTGATCTGGAAGCTGGAAATAAGAAATGGCAAGAGAGCATTGACAAGGAAATGGAAAACTTGGAAAGATTGGAGTGTTTCAAATTTCATGATCCGGCAACAGAATTCCCAGAATCCGAAGGATGGCAAGAAGTCAAGCTCAAAATGATCTGGGATGTAAAGAGTGAAGACCGAAGATACAAATCGCGTTTAGTTGCAGGAGGGCATTTGGTTGACTCCAGCCATGTCAACACTTATTCCAGCCAAGTGGACAGTCTCTCTGTATTCCTGTTATTCCTAATTGCGCAGCATCAGAAGCTTGATTTAATGACAGCAGATGTGGGGAATGCATTTCCTACAGCCCCTAACCAAGAGAAGGTATGGTGTTGGGCAGATGATGTTTTTGGCAAAAACAAGGGTTGCAAAGTTGAAGTACAATGTGCGTTGTATGGTCTTGCTGGAAGCAGCAGAACGTACATGGATTTCTTTGCCGATACACTTGCAGGTTTAGGGTTCAGACCATCGCGCGCAGAACCTGATTTATGGATGCGCCCAGAGCCTGAAGGGGAAGGGTATTGTTACATTGCAACTCATGTGGATGATTTGATTGTTGTTGCAAAGAAACCTGAGAACTGGATTGCACTTATTGAACAAGAATTTGCCTTGAGAAATATTGAAGAAAAGCCACAGTATTATCTTGGAACAAGTGTGAGACAAATCAAGGATGGCAGGATTCTTCTCAATTCAGGATCTTACATCACAGAAGTTCTAAGGAAGTATGAAATCAAGCATGGACTCACCCTTCACCCAAACCATGTCCCCATGCATCCAGACTGCAGACCAGAACTGGATACATCCGAATTCCTGGATGTAACAGAGCACAAGGAATTTCAACATATCATAGGTTTGTGCCAATGGGTGGTGTTGACCGGGAGAATTGATATCACATATGCAGTATCTTCCTTATCGAACGACGCTTTCGAACAACAACCGTGCTCTCGAACGATAACAATCCAGCGCTCAACAACATATAACCTCCACTGAATTTCCGAATACAGCTGAACTAACTCCTGTATTTCCCCAGGCATATAAACTTCCTGTTCCTGGATCTTGTCCTATTCCTGGATTTTAATCCATATCTCATCGAATTTCGAAATTCTATACCCACAGTCCCTTCCAATCCATTCCAACTGCAGCCCGCACCAGATTCAATCCCAGCACGATGTCAGACGACCACGGTGATTTCTTTCCCTCATTTGACCCTCAAGTCACACGCATCCTCCGGACATTTTTGCGCCGTGAGAAAGAAGATGATGATATCATCTGTGATGCCCTTCGATTCGTTAACTGTACCACCTGGCCCGAATTTCGACTCCTCTCCTACGACCTCATCTCTTGCCTCGACTATGACCTTTACGGACGCCGTGTCCCCCTTCCCCCATGTCATGTCTATTGCCTCAATACCCTTGCTGCGTACATGATCCACCTTAATGACACCATCGGTCCACGGGCTTCCTGGGATATCACCAATTATCATGCCAACGCCTTTCGTCAATTCCGAAAGACATACCGGCCACCACTAACGTTTACACTACGTCCTCCAATTCGAGTAAAGGGTTCTCCATTTCGAACAACGGTCCCTGCACCTGCTTCGGTCCCTGCACCTGCTTCTGCTCCTACACCAATTCGAGCACAGGTACCAGTTCGCGCCAAGGTCAATACACCTGCTTCTCAAACTGCACAAGTCCCAGTTCGCGCCAAGGTCAATGCACCTCCATCGACACCTGGCCTGGAAGCTCTCGTAACTGCACCGACACGTGCTCCAGCCCGGGCACGTCCCCCGGCCCGTGCGCCTGCTTATGCAACTGCATCGACACCAGGCCTGGCAGCTCTTGTACCTGCACCTGCTTCTGCAACTGCCCCGACACCTGCACCGGCAGCTCTTCCAACTGCACTGACCACTGCACCAACAACTGCACCGCCCACTGCACATAACACTCCACTGGCAGGTCCGGTGACAGCACCAACACCTCTCCTGACACTTACTGCAACCGCGTCGGCATCACCTTTGGCACAGGCCTCACTGCTTCCAGCACCAGCATCCCCAACGGTCCCTCCGTTGCTTATTAAATTGTAACCGTGACACGATTCATTGCATGCGCGCACCATGCGCACAATAGTTTTCTACAGGGATTCCAGTACTGCTTGTACACTGACAGCAACCTTCCACGTACAACTTGTACATGTTCCACGTACAACTTGTAAAACAAGCAGCAGACACAACAAGACAGCAACGTCGATTCCTTGACAAGATTGCTGTCCTCCTACTTCTTTAGTTTAACTCTGATTTGAATACCTTGATACCTACATCCTGCTCACTGAGCAACTCCCTGTAGAACTACAAATCTAGGATCTAACTGACTGTGCCAAGTGGTAGTTAGAATAGATCCGGCCAACTGTCTTCCCCTTTGGTCGTAGTGGTGAATCCGAGACTATCGATAGAACAGACCGGCACCTCAACCGGTTTGCATGCCTTTGCCATTACAACCAGCAATATCTCCAAGCTTGCTCCTTATTCCCTGAGCTAAGTTCAGCTACATTTTAACAGATTAACAGTCGCAAGCTTATTTTAAGCTTGCAAAGCTGGAGATCTACAAGCAACACGAAAACAACAAGGAACAAGGAACAACGACGACGACGACAAAAGACGGAATCGACGCTGATTACAATTTTAATCCTACACTGGAACACCAAGCCCCTGTTGCAAGGGCGTTCCAGGTATTAGTGTTCTCCTTGTTATTTCGGATACAACGGTACAAACGGCGTCTCGAAACTCCAAGAACTGACGGAGAAAGAATTTTTCAAAATTCTTCTGCTGCTGCTGCACCATTTTATTCGGCATTTCGTCACGCCATATCTCCGTTATTACTGCTATCCCTGTAATTGCTGCTACCACGGCGTTCAGCAACTACGGCGTTCAGCAACAACCACAAAACAACAAACACCACACCCACACGAACGCTGTTTTTCGAACGACACGCACGAACGTTGTTTTCGAACGACAACAACGGCGCTTTCGAACAACAACAACGTCTCCTCGAAACACAACGCTCAGCACTATATAACCTCCCACTGATAGAACTGTGTTCTCCGAATACAGCTGTATCTCCCTTGTATCCATCAGGCAATTATATCCCCTGTTCCTTTGCCGGATACACCCTCCTCGGATTTATCCACACCACACGAACGTTGATTTCGAACGTCAACAACGGTGTTTTTCGACGCAACAACATATCACCTCAATCATGCAAACCCCTTCACATCTTGTGATCTAGTCAGGCTCACTGGTCTCAACAATCAACGGCTTTCCTGAACACTGTTTTCCAACAACGACGGCATTTTGAAATATCGGTAGTCTCAAAATCAACGGCGTGAACGACGGCATTTTGTAATAGTCTCAAAATCAACGGCGTTCAACGACGGCATTTTGTCCTTCCATCAGTCTCAACATCAACGGCGCTTCTGAACATTGTTTTCCCCAATTGCCGGCATTCTCGACCACACCTCCTCTCCCTGATATACACCCTCCTGATACTCCTCCACCTGTCCCCTGTACTACAGCTGCAAGCGCATCTGTATACTAACCCTGTTTAATACACCATACACACCCTTTTACCACAGAATGGTGTTTTCCCTTGACGCCGGCATTTCCGCAACATCAACGGCGTTTTGGAATATTGTCACCGGAACTGATGGCATTTTGTAATCTCACCGGTCTCATATGCGCAAACACATTCAACCAACGGCGGCGTCCTACCAACGTCTACAGCAACTGCATCCATCGACACGATAACCAAGCTGCCTACACTCGAACGATTGCTATGATACGCGTCCCCGAAGTTTGATCAATCCCAACTTACGTAATCCTATCTACGTTTGATTGATACGTTTGACATCCAGTCCGACAACTGCTTTGGCGATCCATCCTATCGATTGAACATTACGATTGAACAATCCGATCGATTGCAATCCGATACAGGATCGCTACGATTACTACAATACGATCGCAGCTCTATACGACCGATCCGATTGCTGCTCGTTTGCTACGACAGCTCCTTGTCCCATTCTTATTATGGTGGCGACACAGCCAGTCCCATGACTTGACTCCTTGACCTCTCCCTGATAAACTTTCGACCCTTTTTCTGTCTCACTGCTGTCCTCTGCTTCATTTCCTTCAGTCATCTGGGGCGTTCTCTTTGAGAGCTGCCATTGGAAATCTTGCAGCGTACCAACTCCTCCAACTCACCCTTCTCAGATCCCACACATCCCTGATTCTTTCCCACACCAAACATGGGGCGCATCTTCCAACTGCTACTGCCCACCAACATGGGGCGTACTTGCCCAACAACATGGGGCGCATTTTCAAGCTCTGTGCCATTACTCATACACGTGGGGCGCATTTCCCTTGCGCTATTGCCCATCCTTTCATCCAATTCATTTCTGTGTGTGTCACAGCTCCAACATGTCCATGACAACGAAGAAAGATTCTCTTGCTTCCCTGATCATAGATGGGGCGTATTAAATTGTAACCGTGACACGATTCATTGCATGCGCGCACCATGCGCACAATAGTTTTCTACAGGGATTCCAGTACTGCTTGTACACTGACAGCAACCTTCCACGTACAACTTGTACATGTTCCACGTACAACTTGTAAAACAAGCAGCAGACACAACAAGACAGCAACGTCGATTCCTTGACAAGATTGCTGTCCTCCTACTTCTTTAGTTTAACTCTGATTTGAATACCTTGATACCTACATCCTGCTCACTGAGCAACTCCCTGTAGAACTACAAATCTAGGATCTAACTGACTGTGCCAAGTGGTAGTTAGAATAGATCCGGCCAACTGTCTTCCCCTTTGGTCGTAGTGGTGAATCCGAGACTATCGATAGAACAGACCGGCACCTCAACCGGTTTGCATGCCTTTGCCATTACAACCAGCAATATCTCCAAGCTTGCTCCTTATTCCCTGAGCTAAGTTCAGCTACATTTTAACATTGCTGCTTCCTGTCCCTCCGTTGCTGCTTCCTGTTCCAATCCAGGCACCTGTATCACTCCTCCCTGCTCCCATCCCGGCTCTCGAGTCTTCCAATACACTTCCTGCCTCTGCACTCCTGTCTGATCTGTCTTCTCTGCTCCCTTTTGGTTTGGCTGCTGGGATGCCCTCTGCATGGCATACCATTACCCTACGACACTGTGATGCCATCATCGTGCAGTTGTACCACCTTTTCGATCACCCTTCTTGTCTGATTTCATCCTCGTTCTTTCCCCTTCAGTTATCTGGGGCGACATCATGAGACAACTTTGCCGAAGAACTGCTGGATACACTATACCCCTTGCCTACTGCTTGTTCACATGGGGCGTACATTGATACACTCCAAACATTGCTTGCTCACTTGGGGCGTACATTGATTCGATAACACAACATGATTGCAGCTCAATCCGATCGAAGCCCAATACGATCGCTTGCTACGATAGCTTGATCAGCCCAGTATGATCGCAGCTCAACACGATTGATTGCTCGGATAAGTGACCACGAAGTCTGATCCATCCAAGAACCTCCAGGAACCATACTCATCGAATCCAAACCGACAGCAGCACATTCGTTTGATGATACAATACGAACGAAGCTCAATACGATTGATTGCTACGATAGCCCCATTCAACCGCTAGATCAATACGATCGAACATCAATACAATCAATTGGTCGCTGCTCCATTCGACCGCTCGATCAATACGATCAAACATCAATACAATCGATTGGTCGCTGCTCCTTTCGACCGCTCGATCAATACGATCGAACATCAATACAATCGATTGCTCGCTCCGATGCTCATTCCAACTGAAACTCAAGCTCGAAGATCAATATGTTTGCTTGATACGATAGCCCAATACGATTGACGATCAATCGATTGACCCATACGATCGATCGCTACGATAACTCAACGTGATCGAAGATCAATACAATCGATTGCTACGATCGCTCAACGCGATCAAAGATCCATACGACCGAGCATCAAGCTCAGCTCAAGAAGGTCGATACGATCAATTGCTCCAATAGCTAAGCTCCATATGATCAAAGCTGAATACAATCGATTGATCTACTAGCTAACCTCAATGCGATCGAAGCTCAATACGATCGATTGATACGACGGCTCATTACAATTCATTGATAAGATCGATTGCTACGATCGATTGCTACAATACAATCGATTGGAATCCAATAGACGACCAATCCGATCGCTTGCTATAATCAATTGCTACAATCCGATCGACCAACACGATCGATCAATATGATCCTTCCGCAATTGCTACGATACCTCAATCCATACATACAATCGATTGCAACGATAGCTCAATACGATCCAAGATCAATCCGATCGATTGCTCCAATATGTTCGATTGCAATCCGATAGAAGATCAACATGATCGATGGATACACTACGATCGAGTGCTATAATACCATCGATTGCCACGATCGATTGCTACCATACGATCGATTACTACGATCGATTGATGATCGATTGCTACGATCGATTGCTACGATCGATTGCTACGATCGATTGCTAAGATAGCTCGATCAGCTCCGTATGATCGCAGCTCCATACGTTCGATTAACCCATTACGACGAAGCTCCACACGATCGATTGCTACGATACGCGTTCACGACGTCTGATTCATCCAAACTCCAGGAATCATACTCATCGAATCTAAGCACTCACTCGCAGCCAGCCTCAACAACAGCAACACAAACACCATCCACACGGCTGTTTGTCTCTATTGTTGTTCCTGTATTACAATTCGATCCTGCTTTAATTTCAGCCCCTGTTCTTCCCCATTCGATTATCTGGGGCGATTCAAGAAGATACCCTCGCTGAAGAACAGCAGCACATTCATTATATGACCAATCCAACCGAAGCTTGCTCAGATTGATTGCTATAGTACCAACGAAGATCGATACCACCGATTGCTGCTCAAATGCTACGCTCGATTGCTACGACCGGATGCTACAATACGATCGATTGGAATCCAATAGCAGACCAATACGATTGCTACGATCGATTGCTACAATACGATTGATTGCTACAATACGATTGATTGCTACAATACGATCGATTGCTACAATACGATTGATTGCAATCCGATACAAGATTAATACGATCGATTGCTACGATCGATTACTACACTACGTTCGATTGATACACTACGATCGATTGATAAACTACGATCAATTGCCACGATCGATTAGATACAATCGATTGCTACAATACGCTTGGTTGCTACAATACGGCCGCTCAATACGTTCGATTGCTACAATACGATTGATTGCTCCAATACGATCGATTGCTCCAATAGCTCGATCAGCTCAGCAGCACGATCGAAGCTCAATACGATTGATTGATACGATAGCTCCATACGATTGACAATCAATATGACCGCTCCATACGATAGAAGATCAATACGATCGATTGCTACGATCGATCGCTATAATACGATCCATCCATACGATCGATTGCTACGATAGCTCAATACAATCGAAGCTCAATCCAATCACAGACTGAATACGATCGAAGACGGATACGATCGAAGATGGATACGATCGAAGATGGATATGATCGACGATGGATACGACCGACGATGGATACGATTGACGATCCTCCCACCATTGCTACGATGGCTCAGTACGAGCGATTGCTACGATCGATAGCTCAATACGATCGATTGCTACGATCGATTGCTACAAATACGATCAATTGCTACGATCGATTGCTAAGATAGTAACTTGATCAGCTCAGTATGATTGCAGCTCAATACGATCAATTGCTAAGATAAGCGTCCACGAAACTTGATCAATCCGAACTCAAGAAATAACAATATCTACGTTCGCTCGACATGATCACAGACCAAACAACACTCCATCACGCGCACCAATCCAACCAATGTTTGTGTGTCACAGTCACCATGTCCATGAATTCAGAGCACGCTCATCTTGCTCCTGCAATCATGGATGGGGCGTATTAAATTGTAACCATGACACCTTTCATACCTGGACCTAATCCAGTCCACAACATGGGGCGCACCTCCAAGCTCTGCGAGCTTATATTGCTCAACAACACGGGGCACAACTCAAAGCTCTTCGAGCTGATATTGCCCAACAACATGGGGCGCTACTTCAAGCCCTGTGCATTACTCATCCATATGGGGCGCAATCTCTGTGCTATTGCCCATCCTTACATTCAACATGGGGCGCACTCCCTGCGCTATTGCCCAATCTCCCATTCAACATGGGGCGCATCCTCTACGCTATTGCCCATCCTTCATTCATGGGGCGCAGAGCTTTGCGCTATGTGTGTTACGGTTCTTATGTCCATGAATACAGAGTAAGTTCCTCTTGCTCCTGCAATCATAGATGGGGCGTGTTAAATTGTAACCGTAACACGATTCATGACTGGATTCAATCCAGTCACACGTTGAATATTTTTATGCACGTATCGTGCACGAATATAGTTTCCTACTGGGTTCCAGTACTGCTTGTACACGAACAGCAAGCAGAACCCCTGGTAGCACTAACAAGACAGCAACGTCGAATCCTCGACAAGCTTGCTGTCCTCACATCTTTAGTTTAACTCTGATTTGAATACCTTGATACTTACATCCTGCTCATCCAGCAGCTCCTTGTAGAACTACAAGCCTAAGATCTAACTGACTGAGCCCAGAAGTGGTAGTTAGAATAGATCTGGTCGATTCGTTTGATCGGCCGTAGTGGTGAATCCGAGACTATCGATAGAACAGACCGGCACCTCAACCGGTTTGCATGCCTTTGCTCTTGCTGTATATCTCCAAGCTTGCCCTGGGATCTATCAGCTTAAACCAGTTTCAGCTACATTTTAACAAAAACACATGATTCGATACATAGAACAATAAGAGCTCATAATTTCCAGTTATACAACTTGTTAAATGGAACGTTATTGTACCAAGGCCAATCGTAGGAACAACAACAACAGCAACAACACCAACAATTCCAACAAGTCCTCCAACAGACAAACTGGCAAAAATCGGAACAACAACAACCGTCGTTCTGGCAACAACAACAATAACAACAACAATGCTCGACGTTCAAACAACAACAATTCCTCACAGAATTCTGCCGCCAACTCTAACAACAGAATCAAAGATACAGACCCATGTCCTATTCATCCTGGTAGCAACCATACTTGGGGTCAATGTTTCAAAAACATTGACAATCCTAATGGCAAGCGTCGTGGTCCTTCCAACAACAACAATCGGTCTTCAGCTGATGCAAATGCAGCAACAAGCTCTGCAAACGGCTCTCGCCCTTCTTCAGTTACAACTGCTCCCAGCAATCCACCTTCTGGTGATGGTCATGTTTGCACCTTTATTTCTCCACCTGAAGACATTTGGGTTGACCTCTTTCATGTCAACGCTGAAATTGATGACGCCTATTATCATCAGGACCTCCAACGCTTTCCAATTCCACCATCCACTGCTGATGATACACCTCTTGCTGAAGTGTTCACAGCTCCTGCTGATCCAAATGATCCTTCCATTGTTCTATCTCCAGCTCCACCAGATCCAAATCCTGAACCTTTTGAACCTCTGATTTCCAAACCTTGCACTGATTTGGCTCCCACTACATTGACTACATGCAAATCCATCAACGATATCTCCTCCGGCAAATTTTATTTCAAGACCCTCTTTGATAGTGGCTCCACGTTTGAATTAATCTCCAAAAAGCAGATCCCCTCAAACATTCCCATCCATGTTCTTGAATCTCCAATTGGATTGGATACTCCCAATGGCAAGTTTAAATGCGCTGAATATGTTTATCTTACTGACATTATGTTTCCAGAACTCTCTTATTCCAGGCGTGTTAAGCACTTGACTTGTTTTGTGGTTGACAACATGTACTACGATTTGATCATCGGACGTGCCACTATGAAGAACCTTGCCATCAAAATGGATTTTGAAGCCTCCCTTGTTTCTTGGTTTGATAAGGATATGCCCTTCCATCCAAGATCCTACTTCACCAATCAAACCTTGGTTCAGAAGATCATCAGCAATGAACCCTACTCCATTGCTGAAGCCTACATCGCGCAAACCTCTCAATCCTACGTTGATAGTGCAACCAAATATGAGAAAACTGATTTGCAAGAACTGGTTTCCAACCAAAACCATCTTTCCACTGACCAACAATCCCAGTTGCTTCAGATTCTCTCCAAACACCATCCTCTGTTTGAAGGTCTCTCTCACAGAGAACTTGGGATTTTCCCCCACAAGGAATTCCACATTGAACTCCAACCGGGTGCAAAACCATATCATATCAAGCAGCCCTACAGTATCCCTATCCACCAACAGGACGCTGTTAAAACTGAACTCCTTCGGCAGGTAAAACTTGGCATTCTTGAACGCTGCTATGCAACTGAATGGGGTATGCCCACATTTGTTGTCCCAAAGCCGGATGGCTCCTGCAGAATCATTTCTGATTTTCGAGAGCTTAACAAAGTCACCAAAAAACTCCACTATCCTTTGCCAAAGATCCAAGATATCTTCCATCGCCGCCGTGGGTTCAAATATGTCACCCTTATTGATGTCAGCATGCAATTCCATACCTTCAAATTGGATGAGCCTTCCACTTGGCTCTGTGTGCTTGTCACTCCTTTTGGCAAATTCAGATTGCTCAGACTCCCAATGGGCTTCCTCAACTCTCCATATTAAATTGTAACCGTGACACGATCCACTCCATATGCGCACCATGCGCAAAATAGTTTTCTACAGGGTTTCCAGTACTGCTTATAAACAAGCAGCAAACACAACAAGACAGCAACATCGATTCCCCGACAAGATTGCTGTCATCACTTCTTTAGTTTAACTCTGATTTGAATACCTTGATACCTACATCCTGCTCACTGAGCAACTCCCTGTAGAACTACAAATCTAGGATCTAACTGACTGTGCCAAGTGGTAGTTAGAATAGATCCGGCCAACTGTCTTCCCCTTTGGTCGTAGTGGTGAATCCGAGACTATCGACAGAACAGACCGGCACCTCAACCGGTTTGCATGCCTTTGCCATTACAACCAACAATATCTCCAAGCTTGCTCCTTATTCCCTGAGCTAAGCTCAGCTACATTTTAACAGATTAACAGTCGCAAGCTTATTTTTAAGCTTGCAAAGCTGGAGATCTACAAGCCACGCAAAACAACAAGGGACAACAACGACGACGACGACGAAAACACAACGAACGCCGCTGTTACAGAAATAATTTTATACTGGAACACCAAGCTCCCTGTTGCGAGGCCGTTTCAGGTATTATTATCCTCCTTGTTATTACAGATAAAACAGTACAAACGGCATCTTCAAACTCCAAGAATTGACGGAGAAAGAATTTTTCGAACAACAAGCAAACAACGGCGTTTTCGAACGACGCAGCAACATATAACCTTCCACTGATAGATCTGTGTTCTCCAAATACAGCTGTATCCCCCTTTGTATCCACCAGGCAAATATACCCCTGTTCCCTTGCCGGATACACCTTTCTTGGATTTATCCACACCACACGAACCGTGTTTTCGAACGACAACAGCGTTTTTCGAACCGACAACGGCTTTTTTTTTTCGAGCGATAACGGCGTTTTTCAATCACCACCAACGTCCCTCAATACAATCCAGTGCCCAGCAACTGCTGTTTTAACGGTGTTTTCAATCGACAACGACGCTTTCGAATAACTACGGTGTTTCAACGGTGTTTTTGGACGACAACGGCGTTTACGAACAACAACGGTGCGGCGTTTACGAACAACAACGGTGTTTTCGCACGACAACAACACAGCGCTCAGCAATATATAACCTCCACTGAGTTCTCGAATACAGCTGCAATAACATCTGTATCTTCCCCCGGCATATAAACTCCCTGTTTCTGGATCTTATCCCTTCGAATTTCAGACAATTCCTTTATGCCTCGTCGACGCACCCGACAAAGCGCTCCCTTTCCCCCATCCTACCAAGATCAATACAGAGACCTCCGGTCTATTATCACTGCATCCCATTCTCTTTTTGATCGCCCAATGGCCTCTGACGAATCCGCCAACATGTCCGCTGAGCCTGCCGCAGACACTGCAATCGCTGATGCCCCCACCCACAACACCCCAACTGAAACCTCACCTGATGATACCGCCGCCAGCCCACTCCCAAGGGCTGCCAGCAACCTTACCACACACTTCGATCATCATTGTGCTCGTGCCCTTGCCGCACTGTTTGACGTCAGTGATCCGCAATCCTTACTCTGTAATGCTCTCATTGCTTCTGGCATTACCACATGGCGAAAATTCATTCGATTGACTGCGCCCATTGTCAACCAACTCCAGTACCGTGATACTCGCAACAATTACTTTGACCTTCCCCCTTTCACCTCTATCCAACTGCTTCAATTTGTCAAATTCCGTGACCACCTCAATGCCTCGACACAACCTTATCGTGATGTCACTCTTTACACGGCTGACGCATTTGATGCTTTTGTTGACAATCTCGATGATGGTACTATCATGTGTCCTCCACGGTCATCTGTTCCTTCCCCCAGCTCCGTTTCCCCTTCCACTCTCAGGACCTCTAAAAGCGAAGACCAAATCAAGTTTGAACAATGGAGCAAACGATCCCATGACGTCACTGTTTTCAATGTTTATAAAAATGACGCCCGTTTTGAAACCTGGGTCACTGGATTTCGTGCCCAGCTGGCTGAATATGATATTGATGTCGACACCTTCCTTGACCCTGACTGGGACCATTCCAATCTTACCCCATTTGGAAAGAAATTGTTCGACAAGCAATGCAAATTCTTTTGGGTCCTCTTACTTCGGGTCTTCCGCTCTGACCTTTCCTACACCTGTGTCCAGAGTCACACCAGCACATGCGATGGCAGAGCTGCCTACTTTGAGTTCCTCAACCTCCGAGAATCCACACACACTCATGAATTTGATGTGGCTGGACAATCACAGCTCCTTCAACGCCTCAACCTCGCCGACTGGAAGGACTCCACTGTCCGTTTCTTTACTAAATGGTTTGAAATCTACGACAATCTCTGCCAGATGACTGCTCCTGCTCTCCCAATGAAATATCACATGCTTCGTTCCACTCTTCTCCATGCTGTTGCTTCTGATGCTAGCCTCAGTGACCAATTTTCTAAGATTCCGATGCCTTCTGCACATGCCTCTGATTCCGTTGAAGTTAAACACATTCTTCAACTCAAGACCACGCTACTTGCCGAAGCCACTCGCTTGGATGCACGTGCTGTTCTCACATTACCCAAATCAAGAGCTGATATGAACTTCCAGGCCAATTTTCACAGTGCCTTCCCTTATCTTGACTCCTCTGCATTCACCGATGACTTTGTCAATGACGTTCACACCTACGCTGCGTTCCGTGCTAGTTCCACATCTGATAGCTCTGTTGACCCTTTGGCCTTGTCCCATCGGCTTCCCCATGCCATATGGTCTACCTTGAGCCCTGTTGCTAAGCAACTCTGGACTCAATTTCCATTTGCTTGGCGAGCTGGGCGCAAGGCTGTATGGAATCCCTTTTTATCAACCTCAACAGTGTTGAAGTCTATATTGATGACATTGGTATCTTCTCGCCTGACTTTCAATCTCACTGCAAAACTGTCTCCACTGTTTTGTCCATCCTGCAAGCCAACAACTTCTCTGTTAAGCCTGCCAAATGCCACTGGTTCCAACAACGCGCTCCTTGGCTTGGACATATCATCACCACCACTGGCATTCTTCCAAATCCCAACAAGATTGCTCCCATTTTGAAACTTGCTTTCCCACAAAGCACCACTGATCTGCGTTCCTTCATTGGCATGATTAATTTTTATCGGGCTCATTGGCGCAAGCGCGCTGAGATTTTGGCTCCTCTCACTGCCCTCTCTGGCAAGGCTCGTCCCAAAACTACGACACACAAGAAATATACAAGAAACAAACCATTTATATTTTAAGAAACAAAACAATGTTTCTATCAACTTCAAGGTTCTCTATGACTGATGTCCCCGACTCAGGTTCTCTATGACTCTAGGTTCTTTGAAGAACTGTTCTTTATGTTCTTCAAGACCATTCCGAGTTTCTCTACGTCTGTTTGAATTCTTTCAACACGGCGTTGTACGAGAAACATTCTATTTTATCTTTTATCTAATTTCATTCATAATTCCTTAATTCAGAAATTATCAACACAACTATTTCTATCTTCTATCTTCGGTCGTTTTCTTCTGGTTTCCAGAGATACGACACTTCCAGAGATACGACAATGCCATGAAATTTCACCAGGCGCCCTGAAATGAACCATGAAACCTAAAAAAAACTTGAAACACATCATAAAATCTAAAAAAAAAACATAAGATATGAAATAAACCATGAAACCCGACACACCCTGAAACAAACCATAAAACCTGAAAAAACTTGAAACACACCATAGAATCTCAACCCAACAAGTACGACCTGAAATAAACGATGAAATCTAACACACCCTGAAATAAACTCTCAAAAAAAACTCAAAAACACCATCAGAACTGAAATGAACAATCAAACCTAACACACCCTGAAATAAACCACAAGACCTGAAAAAACTTGAAAAACACCATAGAATCTCAAAAAAAACATAAGAACTCAAATGAACCATCGAACCTAACACACCCTGAACTAACCATAAAACCTGAAATAAACCATAAAACCTGAAAAAACTTTAACACTCCATAGAATCTCAAAAAAACTCAAAAACACCATGAGAACTGAAATGACCAATCAAACCTAATAAACCCTGAAATAAACCATAAAACTCAAAATGGTATATTTCTGTTTCATGTTTTTTTTTAATATTTTATTTTGTGTTTCATGGTCTATTTCAGGTTTTATGGTTTGTTTAACAACCACCAACCCCCAACACCAACACCAACACCAACAAACATTTACGCCGAACACCAACCCCAACAACCCGAACACCAACCCTTACACCAAAACCAACACCAAAATGATAATCTAAAAAATGCTTTCCCAATCACTATGTTTTATGCGCTCCTATTGTAATATTGTGGTATAACTTCTTTAGTACATACTGTTGACACAAACGAATAGTTAATACGGATCACACATATGAAAGTCATCTCACAGTTATTTTGGAAACGGAGGAAATATCTGTCAAGCTTGTCAACAGATCAATCTCAGACGGGATGGTCAAGGCATTCCAATCTGCAACCACAAATCAAAAACAAAACACAAAACCACGTCTCACAACACATGTTAGTTTATATCACAATATCAATGACACATAAGTGTGCAATCATAATTATACCTTCTTTCACACGTCCAATCATATTTTAAAACCGATTCACTTACCCAAACCAAGATGTGTCAAGCTAGTCAACAAACCAATCTCAGAAGGAATGCTTCCAGTCAAGGCAGTCTGACCTGTAACCACAACCCAAAACAAAAAACGTAATTCACCACAAAGTTTAGTTTATATCACAAAATCAATGACACGTTAATTTGCAATAGCAGACATACTATTTTTCACGTATTCAATCATGTTTCAAAACACACGTCCACTTACCCAAACCAAGATATGTCAATCTTGTCAACAAACCAATATCAGAAGGAATGGTTCCAGTCAATTCATTGGCAGCTGCAACCATAAACCAAAACACAACACAACAAAAAACCATCAATAACAACTCATATTTGTCTCATCACCAAATCAATCACACATAGATGGAAAACCACAATCACACTATCTTTCACAGGTTCACAAAATTTGCTAACATCTACACTCACAAAAATCAATGTGTGTCAAGCTTGTCAATGAACCAATCTCAGAAGGAAAGGTTCCTGTCAAGTCGTTGCCAGCTGCAACCACACACGAACAAGACAACACAAAACCATCATTCGCAATACATGTGAGGTATGTCAACGAATGAACTACACATACATCAACAGATATAAACAGCCAATCTTTCACACCTTTAACACTTTATCCTACACTTGAACTCACCCAAAGAAAAATGTGTCAAGCTTGTCAACAACCCAGTCTCAGAAGCAATGCTTCCAATCAAATTGTTTGTACCTATGAAACAAGACGATTCTGCCATTTAGCCAGAGTACATTGTGAAGACCATTGTTTTGAAAAGATACTGTACGGAAATCATCTCACCAAAATCCAATAGGGAAAACGATTGTAGGAAATCAATATATTTTGGAATTGTACCAGAAAGGTGTTCTTGGCTCAAATGCAACTCATTTGGAACTAAATCTTTGCAAAGGATTACAGACCATAGACAAGTAGGACTGGAATTGATCCATGGTCTTCCGCTGCCTTGCACTGAAGCACTATAGTTCAATAGACTCAGCCCAAACCTTTCATTGAAGTATTCATCATTGCAATCTGTATTCCCTGCGTCATCTTCCACAATCCAATGAAGAGCTTGCTTTGCATGAGTGTCATCGTACAATTCAAACATATCAGCATGAACAGAAAGCTTCTTGATCGTGCAGGCAGGAATAGTCAAAAATGTCACACTTCCTTCTTCACCACTGTTGCCTTCAAGAATCTTCCTTTCAGTTACAACACTGTCCTATGTAAATAGAATAGTCAAAATACCAGATGATATTGGTAAGTGAAGTTACATTCTGTACTGTCATCAGGCACTTAGCTCCATCATTGACACGAATAGTCTCATAGCCTGATGACAACTGATAGAACAATTTTGCCTTCACAATCAAGAAGAAGAAGAGGATTGTCAACTGGATTACCTTCTGAATAATACCAAGGTACTTTTTCTGATGTGGTGAAGTTACCAAGATGGATGGTAATTGGAACCATGCTTGGATCTATGCAGTTTGGAAATCCATTGCCTTTTATATTTGACACACCAAAAGCTTCGGTGATGGCATCAATCCCACAGACAGAATGAGAGCATGTAGCAGAGCAGCAATCTCCACCATCATATCCCCATGTCAAGTTGTTCAATTTCTCATCACATTTCCCATCATCAATCATGTTGTGATAAAATGTAGCTGAAACTGGTTTAAGCTGATAGATCCCAGGGCAGGCTTGGAGATATACAGCAAGAGCAATCAAACCGGTTGGGGTGCCGGTCTGTTCTATCGATAGTCTCGGATTCACCACTACGACCGAACGAATCGATCAGATCTATTCTAACTACCTTTGGGGCTCAGTCAGTTAGATCTTAGGCTTGTAGTTCTACAGGGAGCTGCTCAGGGAGCAGGATGTAAGTATCAAGGTATTCAAATCAGAGTTAAACTAAAGATGTGAGGACAACAACCTTGTCGGGAATTCGACGTTGCTGTCTTGTTAATTCTACTGAGTGGTTGCTGCTGCTGCTTGTTTTCTTGTACTGAGAACCCAGTAGAAAATGATTTATTTTCTTTTCGCGCAGTGTGTGAGCGTTCATATGTAATGTATGTAGGGTTAAGGGTTTGTCAAACGAAACCGATTTTGGTTACAATTTAACATGTTGCAATATTTCTCCTCATCTTTTTTCCATTTAATTGTGTACAGCTCAATAGGCATGCCAGAACCACTATACCATCTGTCATCAAAAGCAGTGGATATGTCAAAGGTGTCCATCTTCGATGATTTTGCAAGCTCATCATCCTTTCTCTCTAGATCACATGCATTGGTTCTATTTTTGGACAATATCCAATTGCGTTCCTTAATACAGTACTGAAAGCTTACTTCGTCATCTGTTTCCAGAAAATAGACATCTCTCTTACCCCAATCCAATTTGATACGATCCAGCTGTTGTTGGTAGCATCCACTGTACTCTTGGAGTTCTGTAGTCTGAAATTCAACTTCAAAACAGTGGTACGCCAGACCTTTGGGTGGTTTTGCGCAATGACGATTCCACTTATTAATGAAACAAAAATAGCACCAAGATCTGAGACTATCGATAGAACAGACCGGCACCTCAACCGATTTGCATGCCTTTGCCATTACAACCAACAATATCTCCAAACTTGCTCCTAATTCCCTGAGCTATGTTCAGCTAATTTTTAACAGGTCCACAGCGCTCAGCTTGATTTTAAATTCATGCCATACCCCGGGTCTACTAGTAATGTTTATGATAGTAGTGATATGCAAATTGTAAGCTCTAAAGATTAGTCTATTGCTATCGGATTCAGCTGTCTCCAGAATCGGCGATTCTGTCAACTAGCTGATTCCTAGTCCCAAGCAGACTCGTGACTGTTCCGGTGCACGGGAAGTTTGCTGTCAGTGTAGAAGCAGTACTGGAAACCCTGTAGAAAGCTGTTTTGCGAATGGTGCGCGCATGCAATGGATTGTGTCACGGTTACAATTTAACACATGAACAAAAAGTGAGGTCACCAAGAACATCATTCTCAAAATATTGTTCTCCACAAGTGAAAGCTGTCAGTGATGAAACCTCATCAGCCTCACACATTGAAATAGCTGCAAACAAGGACAATAACACAGCATGACACAATAATTCAGGAACAAATACAAGCCACAAAAGGAAACCAAGAACACATACATTCAGAATGATTTCCTCAATCTATTATTCCGTCAAGGTTCTTTACTCACAGAACGAAAGACCTGCCAAGCCAGTCAACAACCCAATCTCAGAAGGAATGCTTGATTGATTCCCATCTGCAAAACACATTCCAATACAAAACATCAAACAAACATTCAACACACACGTTAATTATATCATCAACAAATCAATTCACACAACAACCCAAAGCATTCACAAACCCCCAATCCTTCATACCATCAACAACCACAACATCCACACTCACACAAAGAAAGATATTCCAAGTCTGTCAATAACCAAATCTCAGAAGGAATGCTTCCAGTCAATTGATCTACAGCTGCAAACACATTCCAATACAAAGCATCAAACAAACATTCAGCACACACATTAATTATATCATCAACAAATCAATTCACACAACAACCCAAAGCATTCACAAAACCCCCAATCCTTCATACCATCAACAACCGCAACAACATCCGCACTCACACAAAAAAAGATATTCCAAATCTGTCAACAATCCAATCTCAGAAGGAATGCTTCCAGTCCATTGATTCATAGCTGCAAACACATTCCAATACAAAACATCAAAGAAACAGTCAACACGCACATTAATTATATCATCAACAAATCAATTCACACAAAAACCCAAACCATTCACAAAACCCCCAATCCTTCATATCATCAACAACCACAACATCCACACTCACACAAAGTAAGACCTGCCAAGCCTGTCAATAACCAAATCTCAGAAGGAATGCTTCCAGTCCATTGATTCCCATCTGCAAAACACATTCCAATACAAAACATCAAACAAACATTCAACACACACATTAATTATATCATCAACAAATCAATTCACACAACAACCCAAAGCATTCACAAACCCCCAATCCTTCATACCATCAACAACTGATACAACATCCACACTCACACAAAGTAAAACGTGTCAAGCCTGTCAATAACCAAATCTCAGAAGGAATGCTTCCAGTAAATTGACCCCCAACTGCAAACAGATACCGATACAAAACATGAAACAAACATTCAACGCACACATTAATTATATCATCAACAAATCAATTCACACAAAAACCCAAACCATTCACAAACCCCCAATCCTTCATACCATCAACAACCGCTACAACATCCGCACTCACACAAAGAAAGAGCTGCCAAGCCTGTCAACAATCCAATCTCAGAAGGAATGCTTCCAGTGAATTGATCCACAGCTGCAAACACATTCCAATACAAAGCATCAAACAAACATTCAGCACACACATTAATTATATCATCAACAAATCAATTCACACAACAACCCAAAGCATTCCAAAACCCCCAATCCTTCATACCATCAACAACTGCTACAACATCTGCACTCACACAAAAAAAGACCTGCCAAGCCAGTCAACAACCCAATCTCAGAAGGAATGCTTCCAGTCCATTGATTCCCAAGTGAAAACACTTACCGATACAAAACATCAAACAAACATTTAACACACACATTAATTATATCATCAACAAATCAATTCACACAACAACCCAAAGCATTCACAAACCCCCAATCCTTCATATCATCAACAACCACAACATCCACACTCACACAAAGAAAGATATTCCAAGTCTGTCAACAATCCAATCTCAGAAGGAATGCTTCCAGTAAATTGACCCCCAACTGCAAACAGATACCGATACAAAACATCAAACAAACATTCAGCACACACATTAATTATATCATCAACAAATCAATTCACACAAAAACCCAAACCATTCACAAACCCCCAATCCTTCATACCATCAACAACCGCAACAACATCTGCACTCACACAAAGAAAGATATTCCAAGCCTGTCAACAATCCAATCTCAGAAGGAATGCTTCCAGTCAATTGACCCCCATCTGCAAAACACATTCCAATACAAAACATCAAACAAACATTCAACACACACATTAATTATATCATCAACAAATCAATCCACACAACAACCCAAAGCATTCACAAACCCCCAATCCTTCATACCATCAACTACCACAACATCTGCACTCACACAAATTAAGACGTGCCAAGCCTGTCAACAACCCAATCTCAGAAGGAATGCTTCCAGTCAATTTATTCCTATCTGCAAAACACATTCCAATACAAAACATCAAACAAACATTCAGCACACACATTAATTATATCACCAACAAATCAATTCACACAACAACCCAAAGCATTCACAAAACCCCCAATCCTTCATACCATCAACAACCGCAACAACATCCGCACTCACACGAAGAAAGATATTCCAAGTCTGTCAACAACCAAATATCAGAAGGAATGCTTCCAGTCAATTTATTGTCATCTGCAAACACATTCCGAAACAAAACATCAAACAAACATTCAACGCACACATTAATTATATCATCAACAAATCAATTCACACAAAAACCCAAACCATTCACAAACCCCCAATCCTTCATACCATCAACAACCGCTACAACATCCACACTCACCAAAAGAAAGATATTCCAAGTTTGTCAACAACCAAATATCAGAAGGAATGCTTCCAGTCAATTGATTCCTATCTGCAAACACATTCCGAAACAAAACATCAAACAAACATTTAACACACACATTAATTATATCATCAACAAATCAATTCACACAAAAACCCAAAGCATTCACAAAACCCCAATCCTTCAAGCCTCCAACAACCACTACAGTATCTGCACTCACCCAAAGAAAGAGATGTCAAGTTTCTCAACAACCCAATCTCAGAAGGAAGGCTTCCTGTCAATTCATTGTCATCTGAAAAGTATGAAAATACTTCCAATTAGCTCCATTACATTGACATGAACATTTTTCAAAAAAAAATATGCTATGGATCCGAACTCACCTAAAGACAATCTGGAAAATGATTGTAGCAACATTGTATATTTTGGAATTTTCCCAGAAAGTCCCAATTGGTTCAAATCCAGTTCTTTGGGAGCTAAATCTTCCTTGCAAACTATTGCAGACCAGAGACATGTTGGATTTGAATTGATCCATGATCTTCCCTCAACTTTCACTGGGGCACTATAGTTCAATAGACTCAGTCCAAATCTCTCATTGAAATATTCGTCACCACAGTCTGTATTCCCTGAGTCATCTTCAACAATCCAGTACAGAGCTTGCTTTGCATGAAAATCATTGTATAATGCAAATACATTAGCAGCCACAGAAAGCTTCTCCATCATGCAGGCTGGAATGGTCAAGAACGACACACTTCCTTTCTGACCACTGTTGCCTTCAAGGATCTTCCAATTATTTGGAACACTGCTGCCTCCGATGTAAATGGAATAGTCAACATAGAAGATGGTATTGGTTTTTGCAGTTTGATTCTTCACTGTCAGAAGGCAATTTGCACGATCACTGACATGAACAGTCTCATTACCATTTGTCATGGTTTCATTGATGACAAGTGATAAAACAATTTTTCCCCCACACTCAAGGATAAGATAAGGATTGTCAACTGGATTGCCTTCTTCGTGCCACCCTTTATTTTTTTCTGATTCTGTAAAGTTACCAAGATGGATGGTAACGGGAACCATGCTTGGATCCCTACAGTTGGGAAAGCCATTGCCTTTTATATTTGACACACCAAAAGCTTCGGTGATGGCATCAATCCCACAGACAGAATGAGAGCATGTAGCAGAGCAGCAATCTCCACCATCATATCCCCATGTTAAGTTGTTCAATTTCTCATCACATTTCCCATCATCAATCATGTTGCAATATTTCTCCTCATCTTTTTTCCATTCAATTGCATACAGATCAATAGGCGTGCCAGAAGCACTGTACCATCCCTCATCAAAAGCAGTGGATATGTCAAAGGTGTCCATCTTCGATGATTTTGCAAGCTCATCATCCTTTGCCTCTTGATCACATGCATTTGCAGTATTTTTGGACAATATCCAATGGCGTTCCTTAATGCAGTACTGCAATCTTGCTGTGTTATTATCACCTTTTTCCAGAAAGTAGATATCTCTCCCACTCAGCTCTGATTTGCTACGATTTGTCTCTTGTCGGTAACATCCACTATACAATTGGAGTTCTGTAGTCTGAAATTCAACCCTCAAAATAGTGGTACGCCAGATCTTTGGGTGGTCTTGCGCAAAGATGATTGCACTAATCAGTATCAAAAAAACAGCACCTAGAGATGCCAATGTGAAATGGAATCGAGTCTGCGTATGGTGAGACATGCAAGGTGGAAGTTGAAGTTTGGTAATTCTTTTCGCTTCGTGCTCAATTTTTTCACCATATTTCCCACTCAAGGCCAACTTAAAGGCCACATCATCCAAGTTACTTATGAAATTCTTTTTGGCAAATGTGCAGAGATTATCAAGAAAATAGAGAAGAAATGTATTGTGAGACACTGATCACATTCTGGTGTTCATTGAAAACTTAATATCCAACTCACCACTGCTGAAAAGTTAAGGACAATCTCAACTGCAGTTCTAGATGTGATAATTAGTAGAAAAGCTGCAACCATTGCAGACAACCCTTGAATGAAACGAAGCATGCAAGAAAATACCATGCATCCAACTTTGTCACCATTGGCCTTTTTGGAGAACTTGGGGAATTTCTCAACTGCAGAAGTAATGTCCAGAATAGATGCATCTGCAAATAAGATATAGGAAAAAATAGCTATGAACTGCGTTCCTTGTACAACTGGACTTGCATTTGCTGCAATAATATTTCCCAAAAAACCATCATTTGGATTGTCGTCATTCCTTGTAACCCAATCTGGGACGAGGACACTCAGTAACATCATACTGACAAGCAAGAGTTGAAAGAACCAAACCATAATTCCAAAACCAAAGAAAATGGGTTTGTCAAAGGGCCCATGGAGGGCCAAGAAAGAGTAGGAGTCCTGTGGGTAATTCTTTAAAATCATTGTGGAAGCTTGGCTTCCTTCAAAAAGATTTGGAAGCGAAAATGCCTTCACTTCGCTCCCCATTGAAGCCACCAAGCTGTTGCTATTCTTTCTGTTTTTGTTGGTCAATGACTTCTCTATGGCAATTTTTTGGTCAGACCACTGCTCTGAGTCTCCCATGGACAGTTCCAACTCGTTTGCACCAGTCTGCACCTCAGCCTTTTTGTCGTGCTTGTCTTCTGTTCTCTCCTTGCCACGGGCTTCAAAATCTTTATCAATTGCTTCCGTCTCTTCAAAACATTTGTGGCTGAGCAATCCAGAGTCTTTCTCTGTGTCATTACCGCCTGCCTCTGGCGCTGAAGCGTCAATCAGATCCAATGCTTGCATCGTGTCTATGTCACTTGCTTGTCCTGTTGTGATCGTCGTAGAAGTACCGTATGCGGTTGCTTTTTTGCCGTTAGGTGACGTTCTTTGTTGCACCCCCTACCGCTATCGCTTGGAAGTATCTGCCGTAACGCTCTTGTTGCCCTCCTGAAAATAACTGTCTTCGTCGGGTCTGCCTGCTGTGCTGTGCTGTGCTGTGCTGTGCGATGTGCTTCTCGCTACTGTTCGGTGGACCTTGTACCTGGAAAATTCTGACTTGCTTAGGAAAGTCGATTGGAATTAATATTGGCGGTTCGTTGCAAATCCTTTGAAATAAAGTCGTCCAGCAGTGACCTATCTACCTACCTTCCTCTAGATGGTGTTTGTCGGACGGATGGATCGAATCGGAACGGAACAAACGGAGCTCGTTCGCTTCTAGACGGATTAAATGTGCAGTACAAAACAGAAAAAAAATTCTCTGTAAAATCCGAATGCATGTAAGAGAGAAAACAATAAAATAAACAACAGAGTGGATGATTTCCCTCAGTAATCTTAATTTGGATTCAGGATTAACAACAATGTAATGAAACGATTAAGAAACTCAAACCTCAGTACAAATCTACACGATCTTTCAGAGCCCTCCAAACAAGTTCGTCCAGCACTGACCTATCTACCTAGCTTCCTCTGGATGGTGTTTGTCGGACGGATGGATCGAATCGTAACGGAACAAACGGAGCACTTTCGCTTCCAGATGTGTAGTGTAAAACAGAAAAAAAAAAATCTCGATCAATCCTTGGAGTTTGGGGACCGCAGTGCTGCTGTTGTGTCCGTAAAAGCAACTTAAATAAAACGTCTTGAATTACCTTGCTGATTAGAGCTCGGAGATTCGGGATAAATTCGAATCACTGGAGCGTTGATATCGGTGTTTTTGACGATCTTATGCAGTTCGTTGTTGTGTTCTAGTCGATCTGAAGCTTCTTTGCCAGCTTGAGACACGGGAAAGCTTGCGAATGATAATGTCTCAAATGTGATTGGACTTGGCTGTTAGCTGATAGGTCCAAACGCTGACCTAAACGCAAGTTTGGAGATAAACAGCAGAAGGCGTTTCGCTGTAGCTGCCCACACGACGCTTTGTTTTTTTTTTCGAACTCCGATATCCACTACCGTACTACCTGGGTACAACTGAGCAAGCTGTTCAGCCAGATCTACGGTACTCTGACAACCTTTCCGGAAAACTTCGTAAGACCGTAGTTTTGCGATTGGAAATGGGCTGCTGTAGAGTAGAACTGAAAGATCCAAGTTTATATTCAGTGTTCGAGGTTCGGGTAATTATTTTTGTAGGTTGGCTGTCGGCCGCAAATTTGACGTTGCCATGTGCTCCTCGTTCAGCCGTTGAGTAAAAAAAGCCATATTTTGGTAAAAACAATGATACAGGTACTAGTAGTGGTACTACTACTACTAGTGGTACTACTACGGACTACTAGTCTATTCGTACGTACATACGGTAGTACTAGTACTTGTTGTCTGCTGGAAGTGATAAGAAACAGCAATAAGAAGAACTGAAATGAACGATCAAACCTACTAACACACCCTGAAATAAACCATAAAACCTGAAAAAACTTGAAACACACCTGTAATACTAGTCAAATTTGAGCAGGAGGGTTATCCATCATCTTTGGATGATGATCATTGATGCATTAAGTGCTGACAATATTTTGCGCGGCGAAGTCTTGTTAAAATGTAGCTGAATTTAGCTCAGGGAATAAGGAGCAAGCTTGGAGATATTGCTGGTTGTAATGGCAAGGGCATGCAAACCGGTTGAGGTGCCGGTCTGTTCTGTCGATAGTCTCGGATTCACCACTACGACCAAAGGGGAAGACAGTTGGCCGGATCTATTCTAACTACCACTTGGCACAGTCAGTTAGATCCTAGATTTGTAGTTCTACAGGGAGTTGCTCAGGGAGCAGGATGTAGGTATCAAGGTATTCAAATCAGAGTTAAACTAAAGATATGAGGACAGCAATCTTGTCAAGGAATCGACGTTGCTGTCTTGTTGTGTCTGCTGCTTGTTTTACAAGTTGTACGTGGAAGGTTGCTGTCAGTGTACAAGCAGTACTGGAATCCCTGTAGAAAACTATTGTGCGCATGGTGCGCGCATGCAATGAATCGTGTCACGGTTACAATTTAATACGCCCCATCTATGATCAGGGAAGCAAGAGAATCTTTCTTCGTTGTCATGGACATGTTGGAGCTGTGACACACACAGAAATGAATTGGATGAAAGGATGGGCAATAGCGCAAGGGAAATGCGCCCCACGTGTATGAGTAATGGCACAGAGCTTGAAAATGCGCCCCATGTTGTTGGGCAAGTACGCCCCATGTTGGTGGGCAGTAGCAGTTTGAAGATGCGCCCCATGTTTGGTGTGGGAAAGAATCAGGGATGTGTGGGATCTGAGAAGGGTGAGTTGGAGGAGTTGGTACGCTGCAAGATTTCCAATGGCAGCTCTCAAAGAGAACGCCCCAGATGACTGAAGGAAATGAAGCAGAGGACAGCAGTGAGACAGAAAAAGGGTCGAAAGTTTATCAGGGAGAGGTCAAGGAGTCAAGTCATGGGACTGGCTGTGTCGCCACCATAATAAGAATGGGACAAGGAGCTGTCGTAGCAAACGAGCAGCAATCGGATCGGTCGTATAGAGTTGCGATCGTATTGTAGTAATCGTAGCGATCCTGTATCGGATTGCAATCGATCGGATTGTTCAATCGTAATGTTCAATCGATAGGATGGATCGCCAAAGCAGTTGTCGGACTGGATGTCAAACGTATCAATCAAACGTAGATAGGATTACGTAAGTTGGGATTGATCAAACTTCGTGGACGCGTATCATAGCAATCGTTCGAGTGTAGGCAGCTTGGTTATCGTGTCGATGGATGCAGTTGCTGTAGACGTTGGTAGGACGCCGCCGTTGGTTGAATGTGTTTGCGCATATGAGACCGGTGAGATTACAAAATGCCATCAGTTCCGGTGACAATATTCCAAAACGCCGTTGATGTTGCGGAAATGCCGGCGTCAAGGGAAAACACCATTCTGTGGTAAAAGGGTGTGTATGGTGTATTAAACAGGGTTAGTATACAGATGCGCTTGCAGCTGTAGTACAGGGGACAGGTGGAGGAGTATCAGGAGGGTATATATCAGGGAGAGGAGGTGTGGTCGAGAATGCCGGCAATTGGGGAAAACAATGTTCAGAAGCGCCGTTGATGTTGAGACTGATGGAAGGACAAAATGCCGTCGTTGAACGCCGTTGATGTTGAGACTATTACAAAATGCCGTCGTTCACGCCGTTGATTTTGAGACTACCGATATTTCAAAATGCCGTCGTTGTTGGAAAACAGTGTTCAGGAAAGCCGTTGATTGTTGAGACCAGTGAGCCTGACTAGATCACAAGATGTGAAGGGGTTTGCATGATTGAGGTGATATGTTGTTGCGTCGGTTGAATTTGTTGAGGGACGTTGTTGTCATTCGAAAACACCGTTGTCGTTCGAAAGCGCCGTTGTCGTTCGAAAACACCGTTAAAACAGCAGTTGCTGAGCGTTGAATTGTTGTTGTTCGAAAAACGCCGTTGTTGTCGTTCGAAAAACGCCGTTGTTGTCGTTCGAAAACAACGTTCGTGCTGTGGTGGATAAATCCAAGAAAGGTGTATCCGGCAAGGGAACAGGGGTATATTTGCCTGGTGGATACAAAGGGGGATACAGCTGTATTTGGAGAACACAGATCTATCAGTAGAAGGTTATATGTTGCTGCGTCGTTCGAAAACGCCGTTGTTTGCTTGTTGTTCGAAAAATTCTTTCTCCGTCAATTCTTGGAGTTTGAAGATGCCGTTTGTACTGTTTTATCTGTAATAACAAGGAGGATAATAATACCTGAAACGGCCTCGCAACAGGGAGCTTGGTGTTCCAGTATAAAATTATTTCTGTAACAGCGGCGTTCGTTGTGTTTTCGTCGTCGTCGTCGTTGTTCCTTGTTATTTCCGGGTTGCTTGTGGATCTCCAGCTTTGCAAGCTTAAAATAAGCTTGCGACTGTTAATCTGTTAAAATGTAGCTGAATTTAGCTCAGGGAATAAGGAGCAAGCTTGGAGATATTGCTGGTTGTAATGGCAAGGGCATGCAAACCGGTTGAGGTGCCGGTCTGTTCTGTCGATAGTCTCGGATTCACCACTACGACCAAAGGGGAAGACAGTTGGCCGGATCTATTCTAACTACCACTTGGCACAGTCAGTTAGATCCTAGATTTGTAGTTCTACAGGGAGTTGCTCAGGGAGCAGGATGTAGGTATCAAGGTATTCAAATCAGAGTTAAACTAAAGATATGAGGACAGCAATCTTGTCAAGGAATCGACGTTGCTGTCTTGTTGTGTCTGCTGCTTGTTTTACAAGTTGTACGTGGAAGGTTGCTGTCAGTGTACAAGCAGTACTGGAATCCCTGTAGAAAACTATTGTGCGCATGGTGCGCGCATGCAATGAATCGTGTCACGGTTACAATTTAATAAGTCTTACTAATCTCCTCTCATCGTCTATTAATCATTAATCAAAATGCATCTCAATCCATCTCAATCAATCTGAAACAACAATCTCTATCAGCAATCTGAAAAACAACAGCAACCAGCAGGGCAACAGGAACAACAATGGCAATGGCAATGGAAATGGCAGAATGGCAACAACATTAGTAGTAACAACAACAAGAATACTACTAGTAGTGACCAACTCCACGAGCAACAGCACGATGATACTCACTGAAGTCTATCCGAAGAACAACTCGTCGTCCTCCTCGTAGTCGATATCCATCGCTCAACAACAGTAGTAGCAGCAGCATTAACAACAACAACTCTATAACAAAAACAATAGTACTATAATAGTGCTGTATGATACTATACTAGGAATTATGATACGCAATGGTTAGAACCAAACCGTGTGGCTTCTTGTTGATTCGTAATCCGCGTGGAACGATGGATGCAGTAGTTCTCCCGGACACATAGCGTAGCGACTGCTTCCATCCCGGCTCGAATCCGAACCGCCGAATGCGTTCCGCGTCTCGTATGCAAAAAATTGTTTCGAGGCGAGACGAGACGAGACGGCGACGACTTTTTTGGAACCACAAATGCTACGGTACGACGGAAGAACACATCTGGATCGATTCCGAGGTGTCAATGGTGGATTGGATTGAATCGGATTGAATCGGATTGATTCCGATTGATTCCGATTGAATTGGATTGTTTCTGCTCGTCGAAGAACGATTCATCGATTCATTCTGTTCCACACCCGTTGCTTCGTACCGATGCACACACGTTCCTTGCCAACACTCGATCCATCACGGGGACAGATGAACTGCCCAACAAACCACTCTCAAAATCTATGACCGGTGCGATACGATGCGATACGATGCGATACGATGCGATACGATGCAATACGATGCGATGCGATGCGATGCAATACAATGCGATGGCAATGCAATGCAATGCGATGCGATGCGATGCAATTTGATTCGATGCAATTCAATTCGATGCAATTCAATTCGATGCAATTCAATTCGATGCAATTCAATTCGATGCAATTTGATTCGATGCAATTTGATTCGATGCAATTCGATTCGATACGATGCGATCGATTCGATCCGATCCGATCCGATCCGATCGATTCGATCCGATCGATTCGATCCGATCGATTCGATCCGATCGATTCGATCCGATCCGATTGATTCGATGCGATCAATTCGATGCGATCAATTCGATGCGATCGATTCGATGCGATCGATTCGATGCGATTGATTCGATGCGATCGATTCGATGCGATCGATTCGATGCGATCAATTCGATGCGATCAATTCGATGCGATCGATTCGATTCGATTCGATTCGATTCGATTCGATTCGATCGATTCGATGCGATGCGATTCGATCGATTCGATGCGATGCGATGCTGTCCATCGGCTCCGCAGCAGCCTTTGTTGCAACCAACGTGGTCCCGAGCTCTCGGTTGCTGGGTTTGACTCAAGCAAAACTTGACGTGCCAATCATTTCCTCTTGACGGCTCGTTTTTTTTTTCTCTCGAGCTCAAACCTAGGGGACGATTGGTGGAAAACAGGCAGTGATTCTTGTCATCTCGGATGATGAAAGGAACTAAGGTTCTGGTACAACACGTGGCTTTGTTGTCGGTAACGCCGGAATTTCGAGTGCTGTCGAAGACTCACTTTTTACAAGCCATGATGAGTAATAGATAGGCAAACAAATGGTGTTTTTGTATCATTTGTGTGTTTGTGTGTGTGCATGTGTGCATCCGTGCATCCGACCGAACTCGAGTCTTTTTGTCGTTTCCGGTTGGAGATTGCATTGCATTGCATTTCAGCAAGTCGCTGACGCTAACGCGGCGACTTGCTGCGCTTGGAGGGAAAAAAAAACAAAAACAATGATGACAAGCAATGCTCTGGGCGATCGGTATATTTGGTTGGCATCCGGGATATCGTACCGGTCCCGAAATGGCCGGGAGGATTTGGTGGTGCCCTCTCACTAACGGTGAGGCAACGCAACGAACCCAAAAGCAACAAATAGCAACAAAAGCAAAGCAAATCAATCATTGCGTGCAAAAATTGCAACGGTAGGAGGGTACGGTAATCACACCCTAGTCCCTTGAGGATAGGACAGAACAAGACAGGACAGGGATAGGTCCGGCTCGGACGGACACCTACGCAACGAAACACATCGCAACGGACGAATCATCTCCTTCAAGCAACGTTCTAAAACCGAATTCATTCATTCTGCGCCCATCCAGCAAGTCGAAACAATGCTTTTTGCGGTTTTTCATTGGTGGATTCGCATCTTCTCGATAGAGACGATAAGATCCAACTTTGGAACCTTAGACATGAGACATCGAATATCGTTGGGACGATCCCGATCATTTCTTGTTGCAGTCTCCCACGAATCTGCGAATCCACGAATCCATCCATCCATCCATCCTTCGATCGATTCCTTCATCCAGACGACAGACATCATGGTCGGCGATGGTTTGGTTTTTGTTGTTTCGGAAGATTGTTTTCGTTCCTTACTCGAACTGGTGCAGGCTCATCCATCCTCGGATGATGGACGCAACGGATGACAACATTGTGCGCGGCGAAATTTTAAATCCCTCATCCATCGATCATTCGTCAAAATCCATCTCAATCAACAATCTGAAAATCAATCTCAAAAGAAATCTGACTAGGCGCGAACCGAGAGCAGTTTGTGTGAGCCGAAAACCTTGGACAACGTGAGTACGAGTAGAAGCAGCAACCGTAGCCTACGTAGCGTACCATCACAGTACAGTTTCTTGCCATCATTCATTACGTACGTACGTACGATACGTCTTCGTATGTTTGGGCATCAAGGATGGGTACGGTAAGGTTACGTATGTAAGCTTATTTTGTGTTGGTAGCAACTATCAGCCTATGAACATACAGACGATACGTATCTATAGATCGGGAATGAATCGGTCCCTCCTTTGAGTCACAAAATCGGAGTGCGACGGTTGTTAACCTTACTCGCTCACCGTGTGCTCCACAACGGTCAAGTGTTGCCAGCCCTGTCCGATCCATCAATCAATCAAAATACGAAGTAGAAGTACGTAGTAATCTTACGTAGTAATGTTTTTCTTTTTTTTAAAAAAAAAAATTAAATAGGCCTTGGACATTGGATGCAACTTCACTTTTATTACTTGTATGTTCGACGGAGTTGTGACAGTAAGATTACGGTAGCTCAACAAAACGAACACTTACAATGATAATAATAATATATATATGAAGGCCTTATTCATTATTATCTCTTAGTCCGTGACAGAGACAGAAAAGAGAGGACCAGTGTTGGTGCATTGTTGGTTCGAGATAGGGTAACGGTTCCATCATCATATCGACATCGACATCGACACCGATTGTTAGATTCTTTAAGATTCTTTCGATACTATCTAAACTTACTTGTACTTGTATCGGTACTTGTACTCTCGCTTGGGGGATGAAGAAACAATACGCTGTAATAATTGGTATTTGTGACAAGTAACCAAAACGAAAGGGACATGCAACCCAAGACTTCCCGCACTCCGACTGTTTTGGAGTACCTGAGTTTCGAGGCAGAAGGGACGCAACAACCACTGGGAGCAGCAGCATTAGAAGAAGAAGAAGAAGAAGTTGGACACGATCTCGAATACGATCACGAATACGATCACGAATACGAAAACGAAAACGATCACGAATACGACGAGGGCGGATCGGCAATGGCTGCCTATGCTACGCCGAACCGAACCCCCCGGAGATTCCGATCCAGCACCAATCGCAGCAAACGCAATGGCAATGGCAATGGCAATCGAAACAATGCCAACGGCAACAGCGGTATTCCTCGTGGGACCGCCCCAGCTTCGGCGCAGCATCGTTCACATTCACAATATCATTCACAACATGATTCAAATTCAAATTCGCAGCATCCACGCCATCATCGACATCCCCCGATGCAAGGCGTTCTCTGGAAACGACGGGACATCTTCAAGAACCGTTGGCGTCCCCGTTGGTTTGTCTTGCATCCCCGGCAGCGCATGCTCACCTATTACATCCTGTCCAATCCGGAGGTGACACCGCAGCAGCTCGTGCTTTCCAGCGACAATGGCAGCGTCCAAAGCGGAACACCGTCCGTGAGTACTACAGCAACTCCCCGAAGGGGCCGGAGGGGAACAGCAACAAGGACAGGAACTCCTGCCACGTCTATGTCGATGTCGATGTCCTTGTCAACCGCGCTCTCGCCGCCGTCGACGATTCGCAATGGAAGCAACAGCATCAGCAACAGCAACAATTTCAATTCTAATTCCAATAACAATAACAATCACAATTACAACACGAGCAACACCAGCAGCAGAACGATCCATTGTGACGTTGTGCCTCGGGGGACCATATTTCTTCCGGGATCCACGGTGGAAGCCAACGAGGCCCTGACCCGTCCCAAGGAGGTCCTGTACGCCTTTACCATTGCCGACCACGAAAAGGGGACCCACTTTCACCTGGCGACCCGCGATCCGGAATCCCGCGAGGAGTGGATCCGCAGGATTCGCCGAGTCTCCAACAGCGACCATGGCGGTGACAACGATCCGCAACACGACGGGGACGACTACGACCACGACTACTACTACGACGAGGATCCAATGCTCTGTGAGAGCATCGGGGCCCGCATTCGTCCCACCCGGCTGCTGGCGTCGCCGCCCGCAGCGTCGGTCCGGAACCCATCCGAGTCGTCGAAACAAGGGGCAATCGCTGATGCCGCTGACAACGCGGTGACGGATTCACTGTCGGGAACCAATGGGACTCTGCAAGAGTCATCATCGTTCGTAGGGGACCCCAACAAAATCATCAACAACAACATCAACAACAACATCAACAACAACAACAATAACAATAGCAAGGATGCAAACGAGATTCTGGTCCTGATGGGACCCCTGGTTCTGTACAAAATCCTGTGCATGGCATCGTGCTTCAAGCTCGCGGCACTGGCCTTTGCCATTGCCGCAGCCATGGCAGGGAGAAAAATTCTCATCGATCGCTGGCTGTCGACGATAGGGGGGGTGGTTGCGGTTGTGGGAAGAAGCGGTGGTAGCAGCCGTAGCAGCGGTACCAACAACTGCAGCGAGAACGACGCCGAGCGCTCCGCTTGGCCCATCGGCGGTGGCACCGTCTGCTGCCGGTTCCGAGTCGACCTACACCGGAACGACGGTGATGCAGCGGCAACTCTTGCTCCGGTGGTGGTGAAATCGCTGGCGAAGGCCATCCGGGAACAACCCTTTTTGGTCTCGACGCAACCCTTCTTGCTCCCCCGAATCTATTCCACCGACATCGAGGTCGTGGACCTGACGACCGCGGATCCGGCGACGACGACAAAAGCAAAAGGAAAAACAAAAACAGCAGCCAAAGCAACCCCTCCGATGCGGGTGTCCGGCGCGGACCAAAAGAGTCTCTCGGAAATCGAACCGTGCTTTCGATCCCATCCACCACCAACGCCAACTTCGCCCACCAACTATATCCTGCAGCGACTGGTCGGAACGCCGTGTCGGATCGTGCTGACGCGGGACGCGAAAGCTTCCGAACCCAACCACCACACCGCAAGCCAACGGGACCCGGATCAGAACCCGATCACCGTCGACCTGAACCTGACCGAATGCCCCGCCACGGTCTTGGTGTCGCTGGAAGCGACAAAGACGGGAATCATCCGATCCGACGTTTCCGTCCACGTCCAATCGACGGACGTGGAGGCTTGTCGGAAATTTGCCCAAACGATTCGCGAATCCGTGCTAGAGTTGCGGCACTAGCACTAGTAGCACTAGCCGGAGGAAAGGAAACCCACGGGACAAGGACAATTGTTTTGTTCCAATTCTTTTTGTTTGCAGGGAAGGAAGGAAGGAAGGAAGGACGGACTCCTCTGGCGGAAACATCAGATAGACGATACCAACGAAACCAAACCAAACCAAACTAAAACCAAACCAAACCGATCCGGAAGTGTTCTCCCGCAGCGTGATGGGACACGCACTCCAACAAGGAAGCCGACGCTGTTGGATCGTCCGAATCAAGCATTGCCGTCGTGAGGGCAATGAGGGTTTGCGTTGCTTTGCTTTGCTTTGGTTTGGTTCGAATGAATAATTATTTAGAATGAAACTAATAATCATGTTTACGGTTTTAATCAAAGTAAACTCTATGATATCATATCAGTACTATTATAATATCGATGTGCTCTACTCTGTCCTTGCACTCAAAGCGCACAGTGGATTGATGTATTCCCGATGAAGACTAAAGATCGATGGCTCTCTGTCCTTGCAACCAGAGCAGCTGTAGTAGCAACGAAATGACAATGTCAATACGAGGCAGACGCTAATAGACAACAAGGAGCTTTTGTCCTGTAAGATCGATTGATTGTGTTGTTTGTCGATAGTCATTTTGATTCTCTTTCCCCGAAGAACAGCGGGAACAATGGTGTATATTATTTTATATTATATTATATTCATTCCTGTCCTTGCAGCGAAAGAGCAGTAGCAGCAGCAGCAGCAGTTGCAGCAACAAGAGGACAACATCGATGCCCCGATGTGACGGTAGAAAATTCCTAGCGAAGCGAAACGATGCCCGCAGACGAAACTTGGCAATTTGATGCGATGCGATGCGATGCGATGAATCCATATTATGTTTATATTATTTATAGAACATCATATCATTATTTACTAAATCAATCAATAAACCAGAGGGAAGATTTGCAACGTTCTTGGTGTAGCGAGCAAACAAGACCCGACCGAAATCTAGTCTCGTGTCTGATTCCAGCGAGAGAGGCACCGGATCATGGTGGGCCACTGCCACAATGGCACCGGCACGGTACCGTCTCGCACTGCAGCTGATGCCGTGGATTGGTTGCATTGTTCGTGTTCATTCTCGCATTGTTGTTTCCGTCCGTTGCGTGTGTGTGTGTGTGGTTTCGTGCCACACCGTGCCCGGTGGGTGAACCGGATGCATGGCTGGATGGCTGGATACACGAACCAAGTCTCGCATTGCCTCTTATTGCCCTGTCGTTCCTCGCTCCCCGGTAGGTCCGTACTCATACGCGACGCGAATCCGTCGAGATCCTGCCCGACCGACTGGTTGCGCGGTCGAATCCGGTTCGAGACAACGAGAAACGAAACCATCGAAATGATGTGGAATATCGAACGAACGAACGAACGAACGAACGAAGGGGTTTCCGAACCAACCAAAGCAAAGCAAACCAAACCGAATCGAACAGAACCGAACCAACCGGCAACGGTTTACTGCCAAGGTAGGCTAGGCAGGCAACGAGGCAGACCCCGAGGCACACCACCGGTACGAGTGATGCGAAGCTCACGGTACCGCATGCTACCGCATGCTACCGCACCGCACGGCACGGTACTGACTGTCTGTGGAAGCAAACCGGCTCGCTGATTCGCTCGATCCTTCGCTCATTCTTCCGCTCGCTCAACGCTGATTCGCTCACGGCACCGCACACACGCAGCAGTCGCACGGCGCCGACCCGGTGCCGCCTCCGAGGCAGTCCACCTCAATCGTTACCGTCGTTGCCGTTGCCGTTGTCGCTGTCGTTGCCGCAGTCGTTCCATCTCCGCAGAGCCCGCCCAAAACGGACCCGCCCCCATTCTGCGTCTGCGTCTGCGTCTCTGTGTGTTGCCCCGGTCCCACTTCCAGGCCCGTCCCAAAGATCCGCAGCACCTCGAGCCCGTCCAGGTTCGCGAAGGATTCCGGAAGGCTCCCGCCGAGTTTCGGGTTCTCCGAGACGTCGTAGGTGCGGATCGCCCGGAAAAATCCGTGCGGGAGGGTCCCCTCCAACCGGTTGCGGTTCAGTTCGAGCACCTCGAGGCGGTCCAGGTACGACAGGGAGGAGGGAATGGGCCCGTCGAATCCAAAGGCGCTGTGGATGTCGTTGCCGCCGCTGCCGGTTTCGTCCCCGTCCCCGTCGTCCCGGTAGGAGTTGGTGCCCAGCCTCAATTCGCGGAGGCGCCGCAGGTCTCCCAGGTTGAGGGGCAGCGGTCCGCCCAGAAAGTTGTACGAGAGGTCCAGGACCTCCAGGTGGGTCATCGAAGCGATGCTTTCCGGGAGGCGCCCCCGAAAGGCGTTCGCCGACAGGTCGAGGACCTCCAGGGTGGCGGTTGCGGCTTCCAGCAGGTCCGTCGGGAGGATTCCCACCAGGTAATTGTTGGCAACCGCGAGGCTGCGGAGGTTCGAGAGTTGTCGAACGTCCGGGAGCGATCCGGTCAGAACGTTGTCGCTCGCGTCGAAGCGTTCCAGCGTCGTCATCGCCGCCAGCAGAGACTCGGGAATCGGCCCCGACAGGTTGTTGGAGCCGAGCTCGAGGATCCTGAGCGTCGACGGCAATCTCAGGTCGGGCGGGATGGTCGACCCGAGCCGGTTTGCCGACAGCGACAGGGTCTCGAGCAGGGTCAGGGAGGAAAAACCGGAGGCGGGCAACCCCCCCGACAACTGGTTGTGGTGCAGGGAGAGTTCCCTGAGTTTCGACAGCTCGGTGACCGAGGCCGGAAGGATTCCGTTGAGGTCGTTGCGCTCGAGTCGGAGGGTTTCCAGGTTGGTCAGCCACCCGATGCCCACCGGGATGGCCCCGTTGAGGGACAGGTTGGCGAGTCCCAGATCGGTGAGTTCGGTGAGTTCCAGAACCTCCGGGGGGAAGAGCCGGCTTTTCTCGTAGGCGTTGTGGCCCAGGCGGAGGACTCTGAGGGAGGACGCCGCGTCGGGTGGCACCGGGAGCGTCCCGGAAAACGAGTTGGATTCCAGGTCGACGGTTTCGAGTCGCCGCAGTCCGTTGAGCGAGATCCCGCCGGACAAACCGTTGTTGGACAGCACGAGGGCGGTGAGGTTCTCCATGGCGGACACCGAAACGACGGTTCCGGTGAGCGCGTTGGAGGATAGATCCAGGGAGGTCATCGCGACGAGATCTTCCAGGGACCGTGGCATCGTTCCGGCGAGGGAATTGTTGCGCAGAGAGACTTCCCGGAGATTCGACAGCGAGCCGAGCGCCACCGGGATGGTTCCGTCCAGCAGGTTGTCGCCGGCGGAAAGCGTGACTTCGTTCGAAACCGGGCGCAATCCGGGGAGGCGGTTAATGATCAAATCAAATCAAATCAAAATCAAAATCAAAATCAAAATCAAGAGCAAAGAAAAGAAAAGAAAAGCAAAAGCAAAAGAAAAGCAAAAGAGAGAGACAAAACAAACCAACCTTGGGTTAGCACGGAGACCAAACCGAAAGTGGAAATCGATCCTGCGACGACACGAAACGAAACGACACGAAACGACACGACACGACACGACACGAAACGAAACGAAACGAAACGAAACGAAACGCAAATGCGGTTCGACAAGACGAGACAAAGCCTTCCTCCGTGTCAATCTTAATCTTACCGAGATTGGTGAGGCCACCCACGGCTTCCGAGAGTCCCCCCTCGAACCGATTGCCGTCCAGCTTGACCCGTTCCAGCGAATTGACCGCCCAGAGGGACTCGGGGATGGTTCCCCCCAGGTTGTTGTGGGAGACGTCCATGTCGGTCAGGTTGGAATTCCTGTTGCTGTTGCTGTTGCTGTTGTCGTTGTCATTGTCATTGTCAATGGTCCTCCCGATGGGTATTTGTATTTGTATTTCCAGATCTCCCGACAAATGGTTGGCGTGCAGGTCGAGTCTCCGGAGCTCCCGCATCCCGGTCACCTCCGTCGGAACGGTTCCGGAGAGGTCGTTTTCCGAGAGATCCAGAAGGGCGAGGCGGCTCAGGAGCGCCAGGTCGGGCGGGATGGTCCCCCTCAGATCGTTTCCGGGGAGTTCCAGCGTGCGGACGACCTTGTGGTTTTGGTTCTCGCTGCGCCAGGCGGACGAGGCCTCGGTCGGTGACTCCGCCGCCACGGTGCAAAAGACGCCCCACCAGGTGCACTCGTCCTCGTCCTCCAGCCAGTTGTGCTGTTGGTTCCAGTCGTAGTCGGACTGGAACCACAGACACAGCAGGGCAAAGCGCTGGAGGATCCGGTGGTGGTGGTCCTTGTTGGTCGGGTCCAGTGGCGATGATGACGAGTATGAGGATGGGGATGAGGATGAGTATTCCAGCAGCAGGGGATCCCTTTGCTTCATCCAGGCGAGGGCCAGGGATTCCGGCGAGACGGGGTTGGCAAAGGACGCGGCGCCGCGTGCGGTGGCTTCGATCAGCAGCCGGTAGAGGGCCCGATCGCGTTCGCTGCCGCCCGACAAATTGGGATCGATATCGATGCCGACCCGGGCGTTGGTGGAAGCGGAGCCGGAAGCGGAACCGTGCTGCGACGGAACGTGGAAGAGGTCTCCGGCGATGCCCGCGGTCAGCATCGCGATGGCCACCAGCATCAGACCGATCGAGGCGGCCACGAGCCACAGCTTGCGGCGGTCGATCGAACGCAGCTTTCCGGGCGAGGAAGACGGGGAGGGTGATTCTTCTTCTTGCGAGGGATGGTAATCCTGGGTTCCTCTCGGGAGTTCGCGCGACTTCCAGTCTTGGTAGGACGATGGTGGCTCGTCGAGGGTCATTGAGTTGGTGGATCGAAAGAGCTTGACGTGGTCGTTGTTGTTGAAATTGTTGTTGTTGTTGTTGTTGAAATTATTGCTGTTGTTGTTGTTGAAATTATTGCTGTTGTTGTGGATGGGATTCGCTTCGGAAAGGCTTCCATTCCGTGTTGGGCTTGCCTGCGATGGGGTCTCGGATTCCTCTCCTCCCATCCAATAAGTCCAGTTCATCATGATATTGCTGTTCTTCTTCTTCTTCTTGTTGTTGTTGTTGTTGTTGTTGTTTTGGTTGTGGGGTCTTGGCAAATTCTGGTTCCGCAAGTGATACGGATCCCGTTGCTTTTTTCAATGGCGCGTGTTTTGGTGGGCACTGATTGTTGTTCTTGTCGTTGAATTTGACGTTGTCGTTGTCGTTGTCGTTGCCGTTGTCGTTGAAGTTGACGTTGTTTCAACCGCTATGCAAAAGGGGCTCACTTTCCAATCCCTGGATGGAACGGATCAATCAATAAAATTTTTGTATCAATCTCAATCTATTAGAATCAATCAACAAAAAGAAATTCTATCTTTGCTCTTTGGTCGAGTTGTGATCGTCCGTAAAACCTTACTCGTAAAATCCTTACTCGTACGTATCGACGAATGGAAAATGATGCGAAGTCGGATGGAATACGGTACAGTAAGATTTAGTAACCTTACGGTAAGTTAATTAACAGGTAACCTTACAAGTGCGAGTGCGATCGCCGTTCTGTGTTGTTGGTTCCTTGCGAGATGATGACAGCGCGGGTAAGATTACAAGAAGCGCAAAAACGGGTAACCTTACGGTGAATTGTAAGATACCCGGGTAATCTTACCGGTAAAAGCAGCGGTACGGTAAACCTTACTACGAGTACCGTACGAGTAACCTTGCTCGCAAAAGGTACAAGGAATAATACCGGTGCGTGTATAATGGGAGCAACGAACGATGCGTGACGGCGGGGGGGGAGAGGGGCCGATGATTCGGTTCGATCCGGGAATTCCACCCGTCTCGATGGTCAATTATTTTTTGGTCACGGAATCCCGGAATCATCCTCTTGTTGTGAGGTCGTTGTCCAAAACTCCCTCCATTTTTGCGGTCGACCCCGCTCGTTGGAAGCCATAAAGACCGATTACACATTAGACACACATGTTGGCAGGCGCTCTTTATAAGAGTCGTCGAAAACGTTCGAAACGTGAATGAAGGTCGTGGCACATGACCTCAAACGTGTATATTGGGACGCTCAATCAAACTGTATACTGTACAGTATATGGGTACGTACGGTAAGTACAAGATCGTCTGTCTTTGTACGGTGGGGCGCCAATGATTCCCCTCTCGGTCATGCGTCATGTGACATGTGTTCGTTTGTCGGACAACCCTTCTTTCAATCAAAAAGATGCTTTCCGTTTTGTGATTTCTTTTTCGTTGCCCCGAGTTGTAAGATTTACCTCGTACCGTACAAGTAAGGTTATGCATTCTTTCTCGATGCCGATGGGCTTATTGCATCGCCTGTACCGTAACAACAACGACAACGTCAACGACAACGACAACGACTCGGTAGCAACTACTTGTACTTGATTTGTTTTGGAGAGATAAGATCTCTCTGTGCTGGACCGAAACGAGCAGATCAGATCAGATCAGATCAGATCAGATTAGATTAGATCAGATCAACACAGAGAATCAATTGAAATCAATTGAAATCAATTCGATTCGATTCGATTCGATTCAGAAATCGTCGGGAAGATGCCCGAGTCCGCAGCAACATCCGCGCCCGTGCGGGCATCCGAGTCCGCGGAGGTCCCCGCACCGGTCAAGGCGCAGTCGCGGTCGCAGGCGCAGGTGCCAATGCACGAGTCCCTCACCGTGGTGATCCAGACGTCCCCCATACCGTCCCATCCCTCGACGGCGCTCCTCGAGGCCTTGTTTCGGTCCTTTGCGAGGGCGGACGGCATGCTGGAGTCCAGGATCATCGTTCTGGCCGACGGCTGCGAGGCACTGGACGACAATAATCCAACGAAAGAGAAAGACAAAAGCAATAACAATAACCAAAACGATAAGCGAAACGATAACCAAAACGATAAGCAAAACGACAGTGGCAAACAAAACCCGGGCGTCAAAAGCGAACGGGAGAACGTCAAGCACGGCCGGTGCCACTCCCGAACCGCCGAAAACTACCGGCTCCACCTGGACCGGCTGGAGGAGCTGGTCCGCAACCAAACTCCCCCCTTTTGTCCCCTGCCCGGAGGCGGCAGCATCGAGCTGGTGCGATTGCCGGAGCGATTCGGATCGGCACCCGCCGTCCGAGAGGCCATGGAACGATGGGTCGCGACGCCGCTGGTCATGGTCTGCCAGCACGACAATTTCTTTGTCTCGGAGACCCCGCTCCGGGAAGTCGTCTCCGCCATGCTCGCCGAACCGAGGGGACTGGGGATCGGCGCCACCTGCGTGCACTTCGGATCGACCGCCACCCTAAACTACCGCGAAAAAATCAGGAGGCGCTACGACGGCCTCGACGTCGGCGAGCCGTTGGTCGTGCCGAACCTGCGGTTTCCGCTCGTTCCGCTCGTCTTTTGGTACGGGAGGTCCCACGTGACGTACAGCGACTACGTCCGGTCCTTCTGTCTCGATCGGGAGCTGGCCAGGGGGAGTCACCTCGAGGAACTCCTGGGGGAGGCCCAGCTAAACGACATTCGGAGACGCGGAATGGAGGCCCACGCCGAGCACGGAACGTATCTGCTCGAACAGGGGGTGGAGGTCCTGTACCACGTGTCGGGACGCCGGGTCCGAGCGGCGGATCCGGGGGAAGAACAACGGCAACGGCAACGACAACGACAACGACAACGACAACAGCAACAGCAACAGCGCAAGTCAGCGGAACAAGACGACGACGATGACGACAACAATGACGACAACAATGACCACAAATCGGTGATCACCAAGACCGAACCCGATCCGTACCATTCGGAAGCACCACCACCACCAACGATGCTCGAGGGCGCCTTTACGACCGCCCGTGAAACCCGTGCCATGGTTCCGGGGCTGGCCTTTCTGGAACCCGACACCGTACTAGATGGGTCTTTGTTTTCGTCGCGCTCCAAACGGCCCGGGCAAAAAACCTTCAAGCAGCGGTGCTTTCACTGCGGAGAAAAGGGCCACAGCAAAAAGTTTTGTCCGAAACGAGCGGGAGCGCAGGGAGCATCGCTGGGCGGTAGCGGTGGTGGCGATCGCTGTCCCCGGATCATCGAGCTTTGAAACAGCTACGACTACGACTACAACTACAACAACTACAGCAACATCCGAAAAGAAGGGAGGAGCGATGATGGAAATTAGAGGAGTTGAGTCGGATGGACTCGGTGGTGACGAGACGAAACAAAACAAAACAAAACAAAACAAAACCGACGATTCCAAAGGACTTTCCCTTGCTGCCGGTGGCACTCAGCGTTGCTGTACGGCATGCGTACGTGTACTATACCACCCAGCAGTCTCTCGAGCCCGGAATTGGATCGCATTCCATCGCATCGAATGGGATCGAACAGAATGAAACAAAACAAAACAAAACAAAACGAAACAAAACGAAACGAAATGAAATGAAATGAAATGAAATGAAGTGAAGTGAATTGAAATCGAACGTAATGAAATCGAACGAAACGAAACGAAACGAAACGAAACAAAAGAAACAAAACGAAACGAAAGGAAAGGAAATCGAACGAATCGGTTGCTGTGCTGTGCTGTGCTGCGCTGCGCTGCGCTACGCTGCGGATGGTTCCAAAACAACGAATGCCAGTAGTACGTCGCAGCGGCAGCAGTAACAGCAGCAGCAGTAGCAGTAGTAGTCGTAATCATAATTTCGAGGGATCGTGCTATGCACGCAAGCGAATCAATCAATCAATCCCTGCGGACCAAAGCCAAACCCAAACCCAAACCCAATGCATTCCCTTGCCAGCCAAGGTTGGCTTTGTGTTACCGTGATCGATCGATTGATTAATTGATTGATTCATCCATCCATTCATTCATCCATTCATTTGCTCCTTCCGTTCTTCGAATCGATGCGGCTGCAATTCCTGTACCAGTGATAGCTCCGGACACAGGTTGCGTTGCCACAAAAGCCTAAGACAAAGCCAATCCCAATGCATTCCCCTGCCAACCAAGGTTGGCCTTGTGTTGCCGTGATCGATGGATCGCTCGATTGATTCATTCATTCATTCATCGATTTATTCATTCATTCATTCATTTGCTCCTTCCGCCGTTCTTCGAAACGATGCGGCTGCCATTCAATTCCGGTACCAGCAATTGCTCCGGACGGGGGTTGCGTGCGTTGCCACAAGGATGGCTGAATGGATGGATGGATGGATTGAATCCTTCCTTCCTTTCTTCCCTCCCGGACACCCATCCAATCCGCGCGTCGAACATCGACACCGTGAAGGCACGCACCAACGCCGTGGCACCAGAAACACAGGAACGGGCAAGTCTCGATCGCAACGCAACGCAACGCAACGCAACACCCCGTTCTGCCAAGGAGGCCATAGGTACGGAACAGAGACCGCGTCGCAAGGATCGATCAATGGATGGATGTCTGTCGATCGATCGATTCGAATATTCCGAATGCTATTTTAAATTTAGTACAATACGTCACGCAACGCAACGTAACTTGACGTGACGTGACTGGCTTTGCGCGCACGTAAATGTAGACATAGAATTACCATTACTATTTTTTGTAGTATTGTTTCGGAGTTCGAGTTCCTTCAAATCGCAGGTTGAATGTTTCGTAAGTTGTTTGGTTCACTTTATTATTATTTGTTTCGTTTACTTTGTACTGTATTCATGCCACAGGCCGCATGCAACTACGAATGTCAAGGCAACGAAACGACGAATGTCATTCCCACCACCTCGGTGGCACGAAACGTCCGTGTCCGCTGCATTTGCTTCGGTACCGATATTCTTCCGGTCGCGTGTGTAGCCAATACCTGTGCTATGCTTCGAATCCATCTCCATCTCCATCAAAATCAATCAATCAATACTACGTACTGTTGAACTATTTCGAATCCTAAAACACTGCTCTTTCTTGGTTTCGTTTCTTGCGCGGATCGGGTCATGCCGTGGCGCAGAAATTACGGTAATCTTTCTGGTTTTTTTTTTGTTTAATCCACCTTGACCTGCCCGTAAATGATGCGGGTGAACACAAAGCTGGAAATGAATCCGATCGATCCGCAAACGAGTCCGAAGCAAATGGAGATCATGGACATGTACGTCAGGTATACAATGACGGGCAGAACTCCAACCAAATCCAATCGGCTCGACAAGAACCAGAGACTGTAGAGGAAGAGGTAGATCCCTGCGGTAGCACAGTTCATAAAGGACTTCCACCACCAGCGGTGGTCTTCCGCACATAGCTGCAGGTAGCAGAGAACGATGCTGACCTGGGCGCAGGTGGCGGCCAAGATGCACAAGACGGCCAGGAGGAATCCCATGACGTAATAGAGCTGGTGGAGCCAGAGCGCCGACATGATAAAGGCCAGCTCGATGCAGACAGATCCAAATGGGAGTACACCTCCCATGAGCATGGTGACCACGCTGTTCATGTGGACCGGAGCCTCTGGGATAACGCGGGCAATCTGCTTGGTTTTGGTGGGAACCTCAATAGCATTGGACTTGAGTCCGATAAAGGCTCCGACAAAGACCATGGGAGCCGAGACGGTGACCCACAACAAGAAGAGGACAATGATGGTCAAGAAGCTGACGGCGGTCGCGGCGCCGGCAAGGCTCAAAAAGACATTGAGGACGGTGAACATGACCACAAACACGGCAGGCAACGCCGCGGCGGTGGCAATGGAGTTCATCTTCCAGTTGGTAGCCTGACAGAATTTGTAGATGCGAGACGAAATGTATCCGGCGACCGATCCGCAGAGGACGTAGAGCAAAATCATCGAGGTCAGAATCTGACCCTTTCTCATGGAGTTGGTAACGTGCAACACGGACAAAAGCATGGCCCCAGCAAAAGCACAACCAATTTGTGCCCCGGTTCCGACCATCACCGAGAGGAGCATGGGACTGAACGAGGGAGGACGGAAGACATCACCGTGCACCAACTTCCAGCCGGTTTCTTCCTGCGCCTCCTCCAGTGTCTGCAATTCGTTGTATCCGGCAATGTCCTTGCGGAGCGTGCGAATCATAATGGTGGCGATCGCTCCGGTCATGAACAAGACAATCATGAGACTGTTGACAATGGAGTAGTAGTGGATGTCGTCGTCGGGTGCTCCCACCAGGTAGACGTCCCAACGGTCGGCCCACATGAGGTTATCGTTTTCGATCCAGGTGACATCGTAACTGTAAACCACGTCCACGGCGTTTCCCTTTCCCTGACCCACAGCCAGAGAGAGATAGGTGTTGGGGTCGTTCTCGACGTCCATTCCTTGACAGGTCGAAAGGCTGTTGCTGGCATTATCGGCACTGTTGTGGTCGATACTGACGGGATGAACATCAAACCCGGTGATGCGGATGCCATCGAAATCCGGATCTTCGCGATAGGTGATGGCGAACTTCAAGTGGTTGTAGAGGAACAACTCGGCATCGTCTTGGAGTTTGGCCCTCCTCTTCTTTCGGGGGTTCTCGGGCGCCCCACCGCTGCTCGTCTGGAATCCAACGGGATATCCGCGGACGGCGTAGTTGAGCTCCGAGCTTCTCATGAGAACCGGCAGGCCGTCCAGCTGGAGCTGCACGCGGTACTGGCGTTGGATGAGGTGTCGGACCCAGCGGAGCTTCTTCCATTCCAGGGTGACGGAGCACATGGGAGTGCACGGCATGTCCTGCATCGCGTAGATCTTGAAGGGGGCGGGCGTGACTTTGTGACCCTGCAATCGGGACCCCAGGTTCCTTCTCTCGCGCTTTCTCCTCTTGATCGGGTTGTCGTCCTCCAGGGGACATCCCGGCAGATCGTAGTATTTGTAGGGGACCTGGGTCTTCTTGGATTCGACCAGATCGGCGTTGATCCACATTTGCTCGTTGGGCTGGTACTCTTCCGGAGACACACCGGGGAAGAGAATTTGGGCCAGAGAGGCTTCCTTTTTGCGCAGGAGACCCTTTCGCTTTTTGTTTCGGAGGCGGTAGTTGCGGAGCATCTGCGCCTCGGCGGTGTTGGTGACTTCGTCGGCACCCTCTCGGCGCATGTCCTTGTAGGTCTGGAGCTCGGCTTGGGCGACCTCTCGCTTCTCGCGGCGGCTCAATCGCTTCTGTGCCTCGAGCTTTTCGATGGTTCTGGCGCGGAGCTGCTCCCGGTTGGCGAGAGCTCCGCGGGGAAGGTTCTTGCCCTTGGGAATCCCCTTCTTCTTGCGTCCTTTTTTCTTGGGAACGGCATCTGCGTCGGCGCTGAACGCCAGGAGCAAGATGCAGCCCACAGTCGAGAGGATTCGGTTGAGGGAACGCATGCTTGGGACTTGGGGCTTGGAAATTGGGACTTGGAACGGTGACGGTGGCAGTGGCAGCGGCAGCGGCAGCGGCAGTGGCAATGAAGTGGAAGCACGAGTACGAGTACAAGTACAAGTACAAGTAGAGGAAACTAAACTGGTTCGGACGTTGGCGTTGTTCGCAACTAAACTCTGTTGGACTCGATTCGATTCAACACAAAGACGACAACGCAAAAGTCATCTAGCTCTGGATGGATACCGGTAGATCTAGATGTTGCGGTAGATTGTAGATAAAGACTGAGGGTCTTCGTTCTTGTTGTTTATCGTTCGTCAAGCAATTGTACGAGTTTCGTAATTATTGTACGAGTTCTCAACAAATACTCGTACTTGTGGTGCTACCATACTACTTCGTACGAAGTACGAAGTAATATACGAAGTTTGCACTCGTACATCGTATTACGTAGAATTTGAAATTGCTTCGATAGATCAACAATGACCATGTATGAGTACCGTATGTTATGTACCGGTACTTGTACCCGGTAAGATTACTCGGTGCTATTCAATACAGTACGAAGTAAGGTTAACCTTACAGCACTATTCTTTGGAACCGGTTTGAACAACGAGGAATCGCAGGAGCGCTGAGCACATTAGCTTCCTTGCTAGCAATAACTGTAATAATTAATCTTACGATTTTACCATCCGATACACTCTGTGAGACTGAATCCCTAACAACTAGTGAATAACCTCACTCTTATTGTAATACATGCGTTAATCACATCAATAGGAGCACAACAGCATTTCGCAGGTTATGAGCCCAAAAATTGTCTTTTTTCGACTCTTCCGATTCTGCAAGTGCGGGGTGGTGTGAGACTGAATCCCTAACAACTAGTGAATAACCTCACTCTTATTGTAATACATGCGTTAATCACATCAATAGGAGCACAACAGCATTTCGCACACTCTCGTGTTGCTTTACCCTGTAAAAAATTAAAATTGGTTGACATGCGGTAAACGTAACCTTAACCTTACCGTATGAGTGAGCTTTACGTGCAGTCTAGCTAATAACCTTAATCTTACCGGTAACTTACCGGTAAGCGTGGCGAGGCACATTCCACGTACCAGGTAAGCTGTTAACCTTACCGTATCCCCAATTTCCATGCTGTGAATCAAAATCCAACAAACATTCGATGCGATTGATTGATTGATGTCAAAGATGCCGATGTCAAAGATGCCGATGGCGCCGCCGAAACAGCAAATGAACCGGTTTCGTGTGGAGGTCCGATGAAGAACCCACAATCTGCAGACGGAGCCTTTTTGACGAGGAACACACAACAAGGGTGGTGCGGAAGATGGGAGACCCGAAAAATCCGGGAGACTCACTCACCCTGCCGTCCACGTGTCGTCCGAAGCGATGCGGTACGCCGCGAACCAATCCGGAATGTTCCCGACCGAAACACGAGAACATTTGTTGGGTCGGCGATTCGTGGACACGCCATCGGTGGATGAGTTTTGCGTACTTTTTGGAGCACAAGAAAGACACAAAGAGGTTCCCCGCCGTGCTCCACCCCCGTGACGATCGCATCGACGAGAATGGCAAGAAAACGTGTTCGACACGCGAGGATCCCAACGCTCCTGCCGAGGTAGAATGGGTCCCGCATGGATCGTGGAAAGAATAGTGCCTGAGTTTGGGAGGTGGTGCAATTCATGGCGTGGAAAGGAGTTGCTTTCGTGGACGAATGAAAATCGCTTCGATTCGACCCGCATTCAAAAAGTGGTATCCTATCTCGGATGACTTGGAATACACAAGCACGGAGGGTTATAGCGATGGCGATGGCGGTCCCGGACGCATCAAGCTGAACGTGCTCTTGGAAGGGGAGCGTAAGCTGTGAGCCCATGCAAGGATTCAACGTGACAGGTTGTAGCGACACGGGCACATGCGATTGCGCACCGGAACAATTTGCAGAAAAGAGAGAGACGAGCGATTGCAAAAGATTCGGATCGGGATGGCAAGAACAGTATGGACGCTTTTGGTCCCAATTGCACAGATTTCCAGGCTATGCATCCAAACACAAATTTTGTGATTGACAATCGTGGGGAATATGGGGACGGATCCAATTCTAGAAGGGGTAGAACAAACGATGCCATCGATGCATCGAATGATTGGCGGAGATACAGGAAGAAAAGAATCCAAAAATAGGTTTCGACCTGAATCCCGTAGTACTGCTACAAGCTACAAGAATGAAGAACGCGAGGACCTTGCACCAACTGTTGCAAACGATTGACATTACTATTATTTCTGCTCTTCTTGGAAGAACAAAGAAGGCAGACTGCTGTTCCGACACGACAATTAATATCATTCATACTACTAGCTGTACTACTACTAGAAGGGTTGTGGGTGCAATTCATACGTCGTGGACACTGGGTTGCGTAGGAATACTACTAGTGGTGCTGGTGGTTGACTCCTGACTGGTTTGTGGTCCTCCGTTGTTCCGTGATTGTTGCTCATGCTGCTGTATGATTCTTCATTGGTGGTGGTAGTAGTAGTAATCTTAGTGGTAGTAGAATAGAGAACTACTAGTACTTCGTATGCACGTAAAACAAGAAGATTGACTAAGGTTACGACTTTGGTGCTCTCGTGTTTCCTTGAGATTGACATCACATCATGACGATTTTTGGCGTTTCGTGATTGATGATGATTTCTTTCATTCGATTGTCAATTTTGAGATGAATTCAGTCACAATGTCAACAGAATTCCCGCCGATACGACCGAGTGTTCGCGATTTGAAAAAATTCAAAATACGCCGTCGCACGATTCAAAGATGTTCCATAAGCAACAAATAACAATCAAAACGAAATAATCCGAACTTCGTTTCACGTCTCACGTACAAATTGAAAAAATAATGGAACCAAAAAGTACGTTTACACGTACCGTATTCCCATCGGTATTCAATACCGGCATAAGTAACTTACTGTCCCAGTACTTGCACATGATGTGCAGCAGTGGAACAGAACAACATCGACAACATTTTAGATCCAGAAGCGAATGGCTCAGTTCATTCAACCGGTATTATCACAGCGGACCCACCTGTGACTCGACGAGAGGGTACGAGTTTCCGTACATACCTGTAAGACTCCCGGGTAATGGTTTTCGCTCCCACCATCAATTGTTGAGAATCGAATCGAATCTACCGGTAGATCCTTATCCACTCGCGGAGTTACTCAATACCGGTACTCGTACTCGTACTCGCCCTCGCACTAGTACTCAGCATCGGAACGCCAAGATCGATCACGCAATCTTTCTCGCCGTCGCCGTCGCCGTCTTTTGGTGCTCCACGTACCAGTATGAATACCAAAAACAGAGATTCGTCTTCTTCGACCTGTTCGGCATCTTCTGACCGAGCGAACAAACCGGCGCTGCCCTTGCAATCCAGCCCTGTTTCCGTTTCCTCGCAAACAAAGCCTTGCGGTCGAGGAGAAGTGCAGGCAGCGAGAGACAACGACGTGCGAGAGCGGTTGGGCCCGATCATTGCTCGATTGAAGGCCAGCATGGCAACGATTCAGGCACTCGAGAGTTCGAGGAAAATCCGAGGCGTGGAAAACATCGACAGAAAGAGCGAAAGCAACGGCGGCAAAGACTGCGAACCGGGCAAACACCAACCGCTCGCCGTCATCGATTGCAATCCAACGCAACGCAGACAATTTGTGCACCAGAGCATGGAAAGCGTGCGGGAGAAGATGTTTCGACTGAAGAACATGGAAGAGGAACTGGCGACTCTGGAAAACCGCGGGCAACATCTTCGGCACATTGCGTTGGAGACGACCCGAAGAGCTCGCGATGGCTGCTCGAACGGGAACGGGAACACAGAGTCAAGCCGTCGAAATCGGAACGAGACACTGCTTTCGGGAGGAGGCAACTCGATCTCGATTTCGGAGACACGGAATGCTGCATTGCCGGAGGAAGCGAGCGACGCCGGGCGCTCGGAGACGGAGAGGGACCCCGGGAACGAAACCAGGTTGCGCCGCAAGCTCGAGATCACGATCGAGCGACAGCAACACGAGCTCGATTCGAGTCGCGCCCGGTGCCGCCAGCTGGAGGGAACGGTCGAGCACCTCCGGAACACCTGCGACACTCTGGTCCGGGCCCTCCGGGAACAGGAAGAACGCAGCCACCGGTTGGAAGTGGAACTGAATCTCGCGGTCCAAGCCAAGGGACTCCGGAGCGAGTGCGACTTTCCGATGGATCATGGCAAGCCGCAACAAGAACAAAACCAACAACGCGACGGAAAAAATTGCAACTGCAGCTGCAGCTGCAACGAGAGCCTGGCGCTCACGGAACCGCTGGCGCTGTCCTGGACCACGGAGTCGTCTCTCACGAACGAGATGATCTTGTTTGACCACGAAACTTCGATCATCGAAGCGACGGAAGACCCCGCGGCGGATGGGTGCGGGAACCGTTCGCATTCGGCTTGCGATGTACGAAACGAACCGTGAGGACGGACCGCAAACCCAAACGCAAACGCAAACGCAAACCATCACCGACACACACCGGACCACGGGGGAATCTGGCGTTGGAGTCGGGCATCTCGGGGCAAGGGAAAATCGCAAAAATCGCCGTGTTTCCGAGCGAACGGATTGCACCGCGGCAATTACAATTCGTTTGGCTAGACGGCAAGCCTTCCGCAACAGTTGTCGGAGACTACAGAAAAGAGGGGGAACAATCCGAATGGAAAAGAAAGATCGAACATAACCCTTCCTGCAGTCCTGCCCATTCAACTTTGGATGGAAGTAATTCAATAATATAGACATACACACACACACACACACGCACATTTTTGTTCGGTGTCTGCGTTGAATTTCGATCTCCGACAAATTCAAAACAATTAATGGTTGCCAATAGTTGTATAGTATAATACCAAGTTATTAGTATTGAAGTGAATAGCGTCGGAAAGAATTGTTTGCCTAGCAATCAATCTCATACTCACACTGCCGAATTCTGCTCGGCGAGCTCCTTGAGCTTTTCTTCCTGGTCCTTCATGATCATGGCACCGATGATCGGGTCTATGTCCCCGCCCAGGAACTGGCTCAGGGGGTAGTTCTGTTGGATGCGGTGATCCGAGCACCGTGAGTCCTTCCAGTTGTAGGTTCGGATCTTCTCGCTCCGTCCCCCCGTTCCGACCTGGGATCCCCTCCGGGCCCGCTCCTCCATTTCCCGCTTCTCGTTTTCCATGTCGTATAGCTTGGCCATGAGCATCTTCATGGCCAGCTCGCGGTTGCCGAGCTGCGTTCGCATCTGCGTGCACTTGATGCGGATGCCGGTGGGCTTGTGCAGGAGGTCCACGGCCGTTTCGACTTTGTTCACGTTCTACGCTCATGACAACAATCACCAATCACCAATCACCAATCAACATTTGCAACAACAAACAACAAACAACAATTAGCAGCAGCAAACAAAGATGAGCGATGAAAGCCGTAGAAAATTGAAGACAAACACCCGCAGCAATAGGAACGTCGCTGTGCAATCAGCGAATGTATTCCTTCTTCTGTCGTACCTGTCCGCCGGCACCTCCGGATCGCATGGTTGAACTGCATTCACAAAGGGAAAAAAAAAACGTTAGGAACGCTCGCAGGCACAAGGAAAAATAATCACGGCAAAGAACTGCGGCACAATGACGTCGTCGACTGCCACGACAAGAGAAGACAAGACACAACAAGACACAACAATTCGAAACCAAGCACACAAATAGGTCCACATACATTTCCAGGTCTTTCTTGTCGATGTTGATGTCCACCTCGTCGCACTCGGGCATGATAGCGACCGTGGCCGTCGACGTGTGAACCCGTCCCTGGGACTCGGTGGCCGGAACTCTCTGGACCCGGTGAACACCGGCCTCCCACTTGAGTTTCGAGTAGACCTTGTCTCCCTTTACCTCCATGACAATGTTCTTGTAGCCGCCATCATCGCCGGCGGACTCATCGATGATGTTGGCGTTCCATCCCTGCGAGGAAATGTATTTCCGGTAGACGTCGTAAAGATCCCCCACGAAAATGTTGGCCTCGGAACCCCCCGTGCCGGCACGGATTTCCAGCATGACGTTGCGATCGTCGTTGGGATCCTTGGGCAGCAAGAGGATCTTGATTTTGTCCTCGATGGGACCCAGTTGTGGCTCGATCTCCTTCATCTCGAGCTTGGCCATTTCTCTCATTTCTGGATCGTCTCCGGCGTCCTGGAAGAGCTCCTTTGCTCCCTCCAGTTCCTCCAGGAGTCGGTTGTATTCGTCGTAGGCCAGGACGACTTCCTCGCTGCTGGCACGATCGCTCATGACCTTTTGCAGGAGCTTGGAGTCCGCCAGAACATCGGGATCTCCGAGGCGCTCGGTCAGGGCGTTATAGGATCGCTTGATGTTCTCCAATCGGCCCATCATGCCCTCGTCCAGCGCACCGAGCGCCGTGTTGGTGTTGGCGATGGCGTTGGTACGGGACGTCGGCGCACCAATCGGGGGGGCAAAACCATGTGCGAAAAGTGGGAAAGCCAGCAAGAGACTGGTGACTGCGGTTGACAAGTTCATCGCTGCTGGGTTTGTTCTGCGTCGTTGCGATGGTATTGCGTTGCTCTCTGCCGTCCTTCGGGAAGGTTTCGACCGTTTTCTTTGAAGACAGCGTTGTGTTGGTAACGTACGTAACTACCGGCAGAGATATCAATTCTGTGCCCTGATGATGTTTTTCCATCGATCGGGTAACTTACTTGTACAAGTATTTTAACTACACGTCGCGTCATCCATAAACGTACAACATACCATTGCTAGTGTCTGCATGTCGACCGAAACTTGACTAGATGGACTGAAGTTCCGTCGCTATCGATGCAAACGGAGCGGTGATGATTGATTGAAGACACGAGTAACAAATCAGGGGTGATAATATCACCCCTGTAACAAATTACCTTTGTGCTGTAGAAGTTGCGAGTACAAGTAAACGTTAATCCTTGGAACTGTTTTGAAAATACTGAACGAAGTAAGGTTACAGTAAGGTTACCGGCAGTGAAAAATCGGGGGTCGTAGCCTTGAAAACTAAGGTTACAACTAATGACTACAGTACAAGTGCTGTATGTCGTCAGGTATGAACCTTTCATAATCGAGTATTAGGAGTCAAGAGCAATCAACTGTGATCATAACTACTAGTAGTCGGCCCTGGGCCTGTATCGTCGAAGTATTGCAAAAGTATCAGCACTAATGAAAGTTTAGATAGTTCATGCAAAGCATGTACTATTCTCGTCTTGTGGAAGTCAATTTTTTAGTTCGTAGTATCATGCTTCGTTGGTCGCTTTGCAGGGGCCAGGGGGAGTTATTGCTCCGTAAGAATGTCGTCGTAAGTAGCAATTCTACTAATAGTAGTTGTTGCTGCTGCTGAAAGAGGTACTGGGTATGCCGTTACATGCAAGCTGCAGTGCAAAGTCTCACAGAGATTATCATAATCCTTCAAGCTGCAGCACATGAATTGGAAACGAAGCAAAGGCATGAACCAGAAATAGCAGCAAGCAGTGCTGATAGCTGCAATGCTATGTTTGGGCATGAATCCACTCCAACATCTCATCTGGCTTTTGGCATCATATCATCAAATTCATTGCCGATCAAACAACAAAAACTATGACGCAAACACACCAAGAGGACAACGAGTCTGTGATCTCCTCGACTCTCACCCTATCGGCCATATGCCAAAAACCAATTCTTCAAATCGAGTCCCTGAACCGACGTTTTGAACGGAATGGGACACTCATTTGCGTACTACAGCTAGTGGTAAGTTCTCTTTGGTTTCGGAATTCGTTGGATCCGGTGGCCGATTTGTGCATCTTACCCAGGGCCCATGGGTTTGCCCGGGAGATAGTTTCGCGGTCCCCGTGGCGCGAGATGAATTCAACTCCGAATGCGAATGAGAATGTGGCACTTTTGCCTGCGGCGTTCCGTTCCGTTCTCGAGTCGACTCGAGTCGACTCGACTCGCATCAAACTCTATGGTAGGAATGGTCACTCCCGCGTTTCTCTGCCCTATTGATGCGTTGCTTTCCCCTGCCGTATCATCCCGCGATACAACAACAAAAGTATCAGACGCAACACGGACACGACGGAGATCGCAGTCCCCCGTTGGCAAAGGTCATGGAGGCCAAAAAGTCGAGTTCGTCACTAACATTGGCAATGGAACTGCCACTACGATTCTTGCAGGGTGCGGGTGCCACGCTTGGTGTTGGTGCAACGACATCCATGGCAGTGGTGGAAGAATCCTCCTCTCGGGCTGGTTTGCGGCGGAGCGTCTTTGGTGGTGGTCGGTAGTTTTGTTCCCAGGGAAACCGAGCTACGATGGGGTCATCGGAGAGTTCCCTCTTGACCGCGGGGTCGGTGTTCGCGGAATAATTATGAAATTTTTCGTCGTTGTTCTTGTGGCGTTGTTCGCGTTCTTCGTACGTTGTGTTCCTTTCGTCTCCGTTGGTGGTGGGTTTCCCCGAGCCAGAAACAAACGAGCGAAAGTCGTGCCGACACAAATAATACCGATGGATTGCCGCTGCCATCGCAAATGCCGTTGCCCCCGCGACGGCCATCAGCAGCATCGGGGACGCGGGCATCCCTGAACCAGTCCCGCCCGGTGCCGGAGAGCGAGCCATTGGCGCTTTCCGTGTGGGGTATAATCCCGCCTTACAAAACGAACGCCTCGTTCTGTTCTGTTCTGTTCTGTTCTGTGTAATACTGTTTGTCGAACAATTCCGTCTACATGTACCAATAGACGACTGAATGAAGCACACGGCTCGGCTCGGCTCGGCTCGGCTCGGCTCGGAAGTGCGGTCCGATCAAAACCGCTGTCCGGCTAACTGGGGTGCAAGTGATACCACCAGAACCATTCGAAGCAGAAGCCCGTCTCCGATGGTTCTGCGATCAGGCAGTCTCCAATACGAACACTGTACAGTCGGAATCCCATAAGACGGTTCCAGAAAGAGGAACGTTTCATGTGTTTCCGGTATCGTACAAGGTACAACAATACTGAAAACTAAACCGAACAAGATTTTTTTTGTGCAACAAGCAACAAGCAGCTTACTTCCAAAACCAAACGTACCAAGCTTTAACATTTTGGATCTTGAATCCCGCAATGATTGTCCATTGGGTACCGGTAAGATTAACCTTATTCCGTATCGGTAGAAGTAAGATTAATTATCGGTAACCTTACCGGTATGTACGATGGGAACTGTTCATATTCATAGTCATACGACGTTTGGTGAGTGTACATTGTACATACCTGTACCGGTACATACCGTTACAAGCCCCGTTGAAAGAAAAGTTGTGATCAACGCTAAGCGTTCATATGTTGTTTTCTAAGTTACTGTACCACTTCTACCGGTATTTTTATCTAAGCCTTCTTCATTCCCAAGATTACCTACCATCTGCCGGTCTATTTTATGGACGAGGACTTCGTATGTGATATCTTTTCGCTCTTTCCTTCCGTTCTGTTCTTTGCATTCTCCGCAAAAAAGAAACGAAAGCAAGAACAAAAGTAAGAAAAATGAATGATCGGTGTTCAATCATGAAGAAATCACGACTGTCATGGATCTTCGCCTGCTGTCATTGTATTTTCGAAAGCCAGTAATGTTTGGCATGTGCCTGTCTCGACGAAAAACTCGACAGACGCATCATAAATAATATTGGAGACGGAACATCATAAGCTGCGACAAGGAATGAATCACCTTTCGCTTTGTTGTTTCGAAATCCAACGCCACACCCAACGCCAACGCCCAAACCCAACCTCCTCCATAGTTGGTGAACCCAATCGGGAAAACAAGCTTTTCCGATCTCTGACGACGGAGAATCGATCACAACCCGAAACGTTTTTCAACTTCAAGACCAAACACAGTGATTATGTCGAACGAGAATCAGTCCCTTCTGCACCACGAAAAACGCGGAAATGTTTACACCGGCTCGAGGGAAGGCAAAAATCCGTCGCTGGGTTTCGCGGCCCTAGCGATCTCCCTGGTGGGGATCGGCATGCTGATTGGCAGCTCCTGGAACGGAGGCTGGTACCACCAGGCCCTTCCCCAGAGAATGCCGCCTACCGATGGCAGCAACGTTTCCCCCAGCAGCGAGAATCCAAACGATGCAAACGGGGGTAACCCAGACACTCCCACCCGCAACCGCCCGCTCTGTCGGACTTACGGGGAGAACGCTAGGTTCGCCGGAATCCTCCAAACCTCCATGGGATCGCCGTCGGAGCAATGGTCGCACATTCCCTGCTACGCCCAACCCAAAAAGAGCCGGATGTGGGCCGGCCAGGAGAGCAGTGCCGATGCAGCGAACCTCAACGGGTTCGGGGCTCCCGACGCCATCCTCAAAGTGGACTTTAGCAGGCCCGCCTTTCCCGATCGCAAACCGATCGTCGGGTTCGGGGCCGCCTTTACGGATGCGTCGGCCCTCAACTACCAATCTCTTTCGGAGGACGGAAAAGAACGCCTAATGGAACTCTTGTTTGGAGAGTCGGGGATCGGGTACAGCATTGGTGGGTTGTTGTCGTGCATTGTTTTGTATTGTATCACATTGTATCGTAGTAATGTTGTTCGAAGTGTGCAATTGTTTCTGCATGGCATGACAATGATTTTGAATGGAAGCGGGATTCTTGTTCTCACCACGGTCTAATTACTTTGTTTGTGGTTGGGTTGGGGTTGCTGTGCATTTTGTTGCAATGTTGTATTTTGTTGTGTCGTGTTCCAGGACGGGTCCACATGAACTCGTGCGATTTTTCCATCGAATCATACAGCTTTGATGAGGTGGACGGGGATTTCGAATTGAAGCATTTTGACACCGACGTGACGCACGATGCCCAGAAAGACGGGATGGTCGACATGCTCCTGCGGGCAACGTCCACCTTTGAAGCAGCCTGGAAGGACGACAACAACCACAAATCGGGCTCCTCCACCGAGGAAAACGATTTCGGAGCAGTCTCGGATGGCGATTTCAAGGTCTTTGCCTCGCCGTGGTCCCCGCCGAGCTGGATGAAGAGCCCACACGCCAAAGACGACATTGCGGCGGGTCGGGTCCACGCCTCGGGAATGACCGGAAGCACCCAACCCAGCTGCCTGCGCGAGGGGACGGGCCCGGATTCCAAATATGCCAAGGCCTGGGCACTGTACTTTTCGAAATTCGTGACGGCCTACCGCAAGCGGGGGGTGCCGCTGAAGGCCGTCACGGTCCAGAACGAGCCGGAATTCCCCGCGCCCTGGGAGGCCTGCAGTTACACGCCAGAGACGGAAGCTGACTTTGTGGCGTACCACCTCGGACCGCAACTGGCCAAAGACCACCCCGACGTGCGGATTTTCATGTTTGATCATAACAAGGTGCGTTCCGTTTTTTTTGTGTTTTTTTGTACAATATGCCGTCGCCGGCGGGAACGGAGATGCTATTTTGTGTGTTTGTTGGATTGCTTGGGATTGGTTTGTTGGAATTGTACGATCTAGAACCACGAACTGCCCTCCACTAAACGGTCATCACTAAACCAACCATGCCTTCATGCCTACATTCCTCAATGTTGCCGACAGGACCACATGGTCACCTGGGCGAAAACCATTCTCAACAAATCGCATCCGAGCTCCGAGTACGTCACCGGGAGTGCGTACCACTGGTACGCCGGAGGCATGGACCGATTGCTGGACGGCGCCGTCGGCAGCGCCAACATGCACCGCATGCAAGGAGAGCTCGAGAAGCTGAGCGTCCCGGGCGACCACCTCGTCTTCAACAGCGAGGCCTGCCACTGCCCCACCACCGGATACGCGGGCGGGGACATCGACATTTACTGGAGCCGGGCGGAACGATACGCGCACACCATCCTAGCGGACCTGGCGGCCGGGAGCAACGGCTGGGTGGAATGGAATCTGGTGCTGGATTCAGTGGGGGGTCCGAACCATCTTCACAACCTGTGCGACACGACTGTACTTGCGGTCCCACACCGGGCCGTCGATGGAGACGGCATTCCTCCCACCATGGAGTGGGAAAAAACCGACGCGGAGAGCATGTTTGGACCCGTCGTGGGCGACGGAAGAACGCGGGAAGAACTGAATGCACTGGGATTTCCGGCCAAGCACTTGGACGTTGGACTAGGTAAGTGCGAACACTGGTATTCACACTACGGCGTGGACACGAGTCATGCAGGGCGAGATATCCAAGATGGGAAGGCCGGTGTTGTGTTCCAAGATCAATCTGACATCTGCGAATTTGCTGCGCTCTCTGTCTCGTTCCTTGATTCGTCTCTCTCTCTCTCTCTCGTTCTTTCTTCCTCTTCAGCCGTCCAACCTATGTATTACTACATGGGCCACATTTCTAGATACGTGAGACCGGGATCCCGGCCCGTGATGGGATTGGTCGATACCGCCAGAGACGGATACCGCGCCTTTCGATTGCCCGGAGAAAACGTGGCCGGAGGAGGCATAAACGACCTGGCCCGGAGTGGCATCGAGCTCACCGCCTGGCCCTGTGAGGGATCCACCCGCCAGCAGTTCCACTGGCAGCACAACCACCGCCGGATCACCGTTAGCGGTCACGACTGGCTCGGGAAACCGACGCAGTCCTGCGTTGCGGCCGACAACGACGAAAGCTTTGAGGGAGTCACGCTCACAGACTGCGGCAGCGATAGCAACGGCGACGAGGGGATCGGGACCTTCGACCTGGTTCCGGACGCCAAGAGTGAGTACGTGCGATTTGTCCAGACGAGCGGGGACCGCCACCGCTGCCTCGTTCTGAAGGAACTGGCAAACGACGGGGGTTCCTACGGACCGCGGGGGGGAGCCCAGGTCGCCCTCGGAGACTGCGACGGCACGTCGTCCCTCTGGTTGTATTCCGAAGCCACCCGAGAGATTATTTCCGACTACCTACCCGGGGGATCCGTGTGCATGACAACCGGGTGGCCATTTTTGCAAATCGGGGCCTTTGAGACTCCCAACGGAGAAAGCTACAAGACGGTGGTGGTACTCAACGAGGCCCAGGACTCGGCCAATTACGTGCTGTACGACGGAGATGAGCTCGTTCTGTCCGGATCGATTCCACCCCATTCCATTCAGACTCTTCTCCTAGATTAAAATGTCAACTAGGATGGTCACTTAAGTTGTGATTCTTGGCTGTCTAGCAAAACCAGCACTAAGAAAGGCGCGAATTGAATTCTAGAAAACCATGGACAACATTGGATGGTGTACGGATCGAACAAATTGGTTGCAGTTTTCTCTACATCAGAATACCACATGCGTCCGTTTCAATAACTCAGGAAATTACTGTACACGTAGATCTTTTCTGGTTTCGTCGAAACCATTAACGTATGTCTCTACCCCAAATCTGTTGCACAGCGGATGTCATCCGGATCGTCGCTATCATCGTCGTCGTCATCATCGTCGTCATCACCATCGCCTCATTCTTCAAGATAAAGTTCGGATAGAATTGGTGCGAAATCGTTGTACCTCCGCCAGTTGAAGGTAAGAATTAGCCAAACTTTAAGGACAACGCAATGACGCCCACTAGCACACTCGAATGCTGTTGGATGGTTGTACCATACGATTTGTCGTACTCGTGGCCCGGTGACTGGGAGTTGAATGGTGGTAAGAGATTTCATTTTTTTTCGATTTGGTCCAAAGGGAGCCAATGTTTTTAATTTGTACATACAGCAAGTTTTCAGGTCCTTGAGACGAAGAATGAGAATCGTGTACCGAAAATTAGGTGTTCTCAACAAATGATGCGAATCAATTTTTTTTGTAATCGGTACCGAAACGTACCCGGTTTAGTATCCTCGTTTCCCAAAAAGTTTCGCATTTCTTCTCCGCAAATGGAGAAGGTAGTGGATGCAATTGGAGGCTTTTCAGCCTGGGATAGATATTCTAAGTCCACCAGAAGGACGATGTCGTTCTCGTCATGGATGCTGTTGCTGCGGGTTGTTGATGCGCTCCCGACGGTGCGTGAATCGTTCTGAATTTTCACCTGTATCACCTGATGCACGAGTCAAGGAAATGAACATGCCTCATTTCTGATTATGGGGAGCGCAGCAACGATGTTTGCGATTCCATACTTATCTCCGATTCGACAGTACAATATCCTCCAAAACTCTTGGTTGTGGTACAGGGATTTGCTTGTCTGCCCCAGCCGCAGGAGATCTCTCACATCGATGTAGTGGCTCGATGAAAGGACTTGTGCAAGAGCATAATCAAATTTATGTTGCGAAAATGAGAATCGGTGATGGAGCGGCTGTCTTGCTTCAGGCTACTATCAGTTGTCAGTTCAGAAAATTATGCCGATTTTCTTCCTCTAGTGGACAAGTAAGATACCTGTAGTTGTTAAACCTTACTCGTACTTAGAGATCGTAATTTTTAATGGAAAAAAACATGCGTTCTCTCAAGGGAGTTTCGTCGGCATCCAGACCTACATCCATCGTACATTGTAATGGCCCCTGGTACGTACATTGGTCTTGTTCTTGCTCGTACGCTGGTACCCAGATGTGTACCGTATGAGAGTATGATTAGTATGTTATCAACGACGTCAAAACGTAATGTCCGACGAAGAGTTCTCTAATCTTACTGTACCGTACGTACCGGTATGAATTCATCCAGTTAATCGTAGGCCTTTTTGTTCTTGCCTATGCCGGGGTCATCGCAGTTCTATTTCTTATACTCCGTCACCATCGCATTTTTTACGGTACTAGTAATCTTGTCTACTATTGCTCTCCACCACCTACCATCGCAGCTAAAGAAATAAGGAACGAGACATTGTAGGCGGGACCGGGGAACATTTCCAATTTCCCAAAGTGGATCAGACCGTTGAAACGACAAGCTACTCACAAAAATGCGCGTAATCGGGCATCCGAGCACATTGTCTCGGATTTTTGGATCCTCCGACACCTCGTTTTTCGGATTATTCAGCAAGTCGAACAGTCGATGCGATCATACCGGTGCCAAGGTGACTTTGCTTGTACAACTGCGAGCACTTCTTTTGCACGCTTCCCAAGCGGTGATCGCAACTTCCGTCACGAATCACTCTTCGAATAGAGTTCCGAACGCACACTTCCTTTGTTATATGTTTTGCCGAGGTGAATGAAAATGGCAGTCAATAGCGATGTCTCGCAACCCGAGAGGCTCGGTGGAATAGAAACCCCCGAATGCGAGAGGAGGACAAAATCCACAAGAAAGCGCAAGAGCGACGACTTTGGTGGCGATAATGCAGGTGCATTCCCCAGCTGCCCCGATTTCACATCCGGTGTCCGAAGCGAGAAGCTGACTGTTGTGAACTCCCAGGACGCATTCTTTGACAAGCACAGTCCTCGCAGGCTCAGCTCTTCGCCGATTGCTTTCGACGGAAGCCCGTCTAAGAGCAACGATCGTATACTCAAGCCCTCAAAGTCGTTCTTTGATGACGACGAACGAGTTCCGTTCGCGGTGAACAACACGGGTGGTTCGCCACAAACCACTCCGAGACCCTTTCGTCCGGAGATTCGCAGGTTGCCGTCATCGACACAAACGCCGACACCATCCCACTATTATTGCACGGGCGTCGGCTCTACACCAACACCATCTCACTACTACTGCACGGGGGTTGGCTCTACCCCGACGCCATCTCACTACTATTGCACGGGTGCTGGATCTACCCCGACGCCATCTCACTATTGCACGGGCGCTGGCTCTCCACTGAGTGTGGTGGATGAATTGTTCACCGGGTTCTACGGTTGCATGCCCCAGTGGGAATGCGCACTGCCCTGGAGAGGCGATAGCGAAGACAGCAACGACAATGATGATGGTGACGCCGGTGACACCAAGAACGAGGAAGACGACGAAGACAACGACGTTGTCCACCGCAGCGTGCCGCACCGGGATGCGGAATCCGTGCGGGAGCACTTGTCGGTCCCGAAACACCTGGGAAGGGAATACGCCTCCCAATCAGCAACGGAAGAAAGTCGACGAGAACGAAACACCGCGAGTTTCGGTCGTGCGATTCGCAGGACGCCGTCCTCCCGATTGACCACTCTCGAGAGCGATTCAAGACAAAGGATGCCAGGGTCCAAAATGTTCCGTCGCACGGAGATCAACAGGGTCACCGAAATTCACTGGGACGAAAAAGTATTGGATACTTCCACACTGGAACTGATGGCCAAATTGTCTGTAAACTAACATATAGGAATTACACTGCTGGTCGCTGGAGTATGCCAGCTGCAGAATTGAATTCTGTAATCAACGACATCCTACAACTACAAAGCAACAATTTTCTCTAAACGAGTCTTACCGAAGTTTTCGGTTTGACTAGAGTTTGGAATTGCTTTCAGACGCCGTTATCGTTCTTTATCTGCTATGGAATGAACATGAGTCTTGCTTGTGAAACATGGACGACTACTACTAATACTACTACTAGTAGTACTACAATAATAAGCACTTCTGGTGGCATCGGTAGTAGTAGTACTAGTATCTAATTTCATTTTCTTGTTTCCAATAAATTGTATGTGCACGACGAGGCACCAGCCATTGATGACTTGTTCTTCTTCGATTGATAGTACTAGTAGTAATAGTAGCTACTAGTACTAGTACTACTGCTTGTTTGAAACAGCGCTTTGTATCCGTCGTCAAATAAAGAATAAAAACATGGGTTTGATTAGTTTTGATGGTAATACATGGTTGCCCTACTAGTATATGGTCTCTCCTTAAAACCAACGGCTTCACATGGTGGCAATGCGAATGGCTATGCTGCTGGCGATGCGAAATCTAACACTCTCCTCGTATTGGTGGCGGTAATGGTAGTAGTAGTAGTAGCAGCATCATGCTCCTTGCACCACCAAAAGGAGTATTGAGTAGAACTACTAGTACTACTAGTACTAGCAGTACTAGCAAAAGTACTAGTAGTACTAGTAGTAGTACTAGTACTAGTGCTAATTAGTAGTCTGACATTGTGGTGTAGTGGTCCTGCTCAAAATTTTGTGAGTAGGAGTAAGATTTACCAATACTAGAGGAGATGGTATAGAGGAACCAAAGAAAACACTGATGATATTACTAGTAGTACAACTAGTAGTACTACTTGTACTAGTTGACAGTCTAGGTGAGCACCAGCAGTCTTGTCTTGACGGCTGTGATGTACGAGATGGATTTCTGCGTTATGGTGACTTTCAGCCAGAGCTCAGACTGCAATAAAGTAATATTGATTTTTTGGTCCTCTTCCCAGAAAGCTGCTGTTTCAGCAAGCAACCAATACTACTAGTAGTACTAGTAATGCTAGAAACAAAACAGTCTCCTTCTTTCTTCTTGTTGCAATCCTCTTGGAGTAGTAGTACTACTACTAGTAGTACTAGGAGTACTAGTACTAGTACTATCCTATGGATTGTTGAAAGCATAGGCCAACAGATGCTCTTAGTGTTACCGCAACTCACTTCACTCCACTCACTCCACACACTTCAAACCAATCATTGAGGTAAGGTAGGGAAATGTTTGCTGTGTTACATTGTATCAGACAACAGGTCTTGTTGTGATGACACGATTACCGTGTTGGACATCAACAAAAATGTGAGCTTACGGCTTTCAACAAAACCTATTCATACCGTAGAATTGTCTTCAAACTCGATACTCCTATTCTGCTATGTGCCGGTAACTTTCCGGCTTGCAGTCGCATGCCGAAACGTCAACGATTGAAATTTCCGTTACCGTCGCGACAGCAGACGTGTTAGTCCGAAATCCCCATAGTACCAAAACCGTTCGAAGACTCGAATGCCGTTAGATATTACGTTTTTTGGTGTGACGTTTTTTTGTCGTTAAAAACACATGACGTCTGGAGCAGTTAGGAAGAAAAAATTCCCAGTCTTTTGAAATGACTAGAAACGTTAACAAGCAGTTATCTATCGTATTTGAGAAACGAAAATAATCCGTTGCGATAAACCGCATGATTTCGCGCGTGGCATTCATCCTGCCTTCCGTTTTACCAAATATTTCAGCAGTCGGCGGGAATATTTTAAGACCTGTTTTCAAATCAGGACGTACCATGGATGATAAGGTAATTTATTTGTAGTCTCTCTTTGTGACAAATCTTGATCCGAGCTACCAACATAAATGTTTGAAGCACAAAATCTTCATCTGTCTAACCGCTAGCTCCTAAACCTACCAATTTGTAATTCATAACATTCGAAAAGAGCAGTGAACGAAGATGATTCTCCTTCGATCGCTACCTGAGTTTTCCACCATGTGCATCGGGGCCGTCGACTTTCTTGGGGATGCGATGAATTGCAAAGGATCCGTATTCAGCAAAATTGTCTGCAATGAATCTTCTTGGAGTGATGGGAGGGACGAGGAAGTCGCTGTGTCGAAATCTTCTGGTCAGAGAGCTAACGATGAAGACTTATCGTGTAGATATGGTGACCTCTTGGAAACTCAGTCCCTATCTAGCTCAGTTCACCATTTGCTCGATTCGTCGCAGAGACGTCGTAGGCCATTGCCAACCAACTCAGTTGAGTTTAGCGGGGATATTTTTCGGTCGAAGAGAGCGACATGCGATGATTCCAATGAGTGCCCTGGATTCGGTCAGTTGAATCGATGTACAGCATGGGTCCAAGATGATTTCTCATTTGATGAAAGTGAATACCCTGCTGAAGAGCCGGAGAAACGGTGTGACACAAGAATATATTGGGAAGATCGCATTGCCGAGGCCGACTCTCTTAAAACCAAAAGTGGATGTGACATCTTTCGACGAAGCAACTCCCTCGGTGATATCAAAAGCAATTGCGCTAGTGCACTTAAACTGGAGAGATGTACAGCATGGAGCCTTGATGACTCATCTATGGTTGTAAAGAATGTAAGAAGGGAGTCACCCGAAATGAGCGCTGAGGCGAAAGAGGTTCATTGGGACGAACTTGTCAAGGGTTCTATACATTAAATTTCAAATCGATTGAAGATTCATGCAATTATTTGCATTTGGGAAAAGGATCGGAGGTCGACGCAACGCATTTGAGTTTGAATCACTGCGTTTTTGTTGTCATAATACCTCTCGATTGCACTGCTTCACTTTGTATTCAAATGTGTAATATCTGTAAACTTAGAAGATAGATTTTTAAACCGATTTTACAACTTTTTTTACTGTGGGATCTAGTGAGATTATTATTATTATGATGTTTTCGTATTTCCAGGTCTTTTTTGGTCCCACTTAATGGACAAGAGCTGGAAGATGTATTCGTATTTTTGTGCAGCATGCTCCAACTGCACGGAGGTACCGCGGACAATTAATTATTTTCTGCGAATGACAAGGATGCCTAAGTGTGGCCTAAGTATTTAGTGAAGAAATGAGCAAAAAATGAAGATCTCACCTCGCTCGCGAAAGCGCGCTCAAAGCACCCTTGTATCCCAACCTGTACAATTGTACTCACAGGAATGGCATGCGTTGACCTTTTTTTCGGAACGAAGTTCGCAATTTTGCTAAACCGTGACACGTGACGAAGTCAAAGTGAGCAAGTAGAACCGTTGGCTTCAACGAAATGCCAACCTGTGACAATCGCTGGGAAGTCTTCCACGACCGACCTCAACGTGTCATGCATTGTGACATGACGTTTTTCAACCATCCGTGTCGTCGCACATAAAGCAGAACGGACGATTGACAACAAACACAATTGCCACCATGAACGAGATCTTGCAAACGCAAAGAGAGAGTACTCTCTACATGCCTTCGATGTATGACAGCGAAGATGATGATGAAGATTGTTTCATGACAGAGTCGAGAGACGAAAACACGTGCTCTGAGACCCAGCGAAGTGGTGCGAGACGACGGCATTCTCGGTATTCCTTAATGAGATGCCTTGCCTGGAGCCAGGGAGAAGATGAGAAAGAAGATAATGGGTCGCAGGAAAGGGAGGGTGGAGAAGGAGACGAAGACGAAGAAATGTTTGTGATTCAAAATAATTCGGAAGGGTGCGTCAGCTTCAATTCGGCCTATTCAGCGCACGTTGACTCGATACAAATTGCTTCCAACAATGAAACCAGACCTGTTCATTGGGAGCAACGAGTCGCGAGTGACAAGAAACTTGATTCTTTGCTCTCGGCGAAGCAAGAAGAAACATCTTTTTCAAAAAGATAGTCTCTTCGTGACAGATTGATTTGGCGCGATACAATAAATGTACGGCGGAAGATAGTTGCAGTCTTCGAAAGAGTGTTCGGAGAATGGTTCTGTATCATTCCGGGTCGAGGTCATTCTATTTCTGTTGGGAAATGCAAATTACTCCCGGTATCCACTGGTATGCTCTGCTATTATTGGAATGCCTTTTAAATATCTCCTTCGGAGACAACGAAACACGTTTCAGCTATATCTCTTTTCTTCTTCACTGGGGAGGAAGCTTAAAAGTTTGTGGTAAAAGTAATTTATGTGGAAAAACACAAAACGTGTAATCAATGATACGAAGTTGATCATCTCAAAATACCAATACCGTATGTAGGTCATCTGAGTTATCGCATGGAAACTACACCAAGCATAGTTTTGTGTTGGAGTAAAAACGAGGGACTTTCGGAGAGCAATCCTCGCTTTTTCAACGTACAGAAAGGTTGATTTCCAGCGACGTCGACATACACAAGTTCCAGACGGTCAAGTAAGTTACTGCTGCTGGTCTAAACTACTATTTTGACCTAGTACTAGTTGTAGTAACAGTTCTTGCTCTTTCTGTGAATCCCGTTCTAAATACATCTGTCGTAATTTTTGGAAGAAAACAAGAAAAAATGCTTCACCCAATACCGGTATGTTTTCCCGTTGCGACAGCAGCCGGTGGCGATTGTTTCATGGGTGTAAAACAAACGATTCTTACGTGTACTGGTGTATTCGAAGGATATTTCCCCCAAGATTGGAGGGGGAATGGCATAAATAACAACAATGGGCGGGTTGTTTCCGCCCGTCAGGAGTTGGTGTTGAACTGCTTAAGGCCATTACTAGTAGACTGTCATAGTACTAGTAGCATCACCAGCACCAGCAACAGAAACAAAACAATGACATGATGACACCAGTTTCCACCCTTTTTTCGTTCACCTGCCACAAGTAGTAGTAGCAACGTTGTTGCTGGGTCTCCTTGAGTTATTGAAAAAATTTGGGTGCATCGGAGGAATGCTGCTGTGGTGTCTCACAATTGTATACATAATCGCAATGAGATTTCACCACAGCAGCACCGTCTTGCTTGGAATGTCATGTTTACTAGTACTACTAGTAGTACTTCAAATAATAGTAATATGATTGTCGTTTTGACTCAATTTCTTAGTATTGACAGCAGCAGCAGCAGCAGCAATCTTACTAACAATACTAGTACTACTATGATCGATTGAGAGACGGCGGTTACTAGTAGTACTAGTAGTAGTATCTTCATTTTGTAGTATCAACAAAATAGTAATTTATCATTTTCTAAAAGAATTAAAGTATCAAAACCCTTGAACTATAGTAGTGTCAATGATCTTGATGCTGGTAGTAGTACTAGTACTACTAGTAGTAGTAGTAGTAGTAGTAATCGCACAAATGGTGGTGGCGAGGACCCTGAAACAGAATAGACAGGTACAAGTAGTAGTACTACTACTACTACTAGTACCTTTGCCAGCAATTGGTAAGTGGTATCTTAAATATCCGTGGAATGTGGCTGGATCATGATTAGGATGGGACTCCTCTTCTTGAACACTTTCTAGAAAATAGTGTTAGCTACCAACAACAACACCATTGCTGGTGGTGGTGGCTGGTGGTGGTCCTCCTCCTCCTCGTGATCATTTCTGGAATTTCCGCATTCAGCAGCTAGAACCTCCCATGGGTGTGACAACAAGAAGATAAAGAAATACTACGTAAGTAGTAGTAATAATCAAGCTGCACAAAAATCCTTGAACAGTTTCAGTTCTTGTTGTTGTGATCTGCTTCTTTGGCATAAGCAAAAGCAGAAAGTCGTCTACAACAAGAAGTACTAGCTACTACGAGGAGTACGGTAAACCTTAGTACCAAAAGGGGCCAATCGCCAATGTTTTCTTCTTGACCACTCACCAACCACCACAATCCTTGCACCAAAATTAAAATTGAGATCCTCCCTCATTCCCGATCACTCGCCAACCCGGTGTGTCATCGCGTTGTCGCGCGTTGCTCACTCCGATCGAGAACCAATCGACGAGGAAAAAGAATACTCGTACTTGTACCATACAGTAAGATTAGCGGCATCACTGCTTCCGCCACTACGACTAACTTACTTCGCGTCGCAATGGTGGCGGTGACAACGGACGGCGCGGGAGACGCGAGAGCGCCAATGGTGTTCCGGATCCCGCCGGAACCCGACGCGGCGGTTCGAAGCGAGGTCGAGCGATCGACGCTGTCCCCGTCCCCGAATTGCTGCTGCCAGATCGAGGTGCACCTCTTTGCGGATTCCGAGAGCGTCTTGTACAGCCTGGACAGCGACGGGAATCGAAAGACCGCGGGAGGGGACGAATTCTACATTCGGTACGAAGAAGAGCGCGAGCGCGGGACCCGAGTCGGTGACGAGAAGGATGGCGCCGACGGAGAAAGCAACAGCGACAGCGACTCGCGCGGGGAGATCCTCACGCGGGCGGTGGCGTTGATTGCGGATCGGTGCGACGGAAGCTACGAATTGGACTTTTGCGCGACGCCGATGAATCCTCTCACAAATCCCCTCGCAAACAACGGCGGAGACGAGAGCGGCAGCGCGTTTGCAGCGCGAATCATCAAACGCACCCTGACGGTTTGCTTCGAGTACACCGACCGCATCGGATCTCTGGCGCCGCCCTCCAAGCGGGACTGGTCGAGCGGGGGATACTCGCACAAGCGGTACGAGTTTGCTCTCCCCGATGCATTGCATTCGCACTCGCACTCGCAAACGGACCGCCCGCTGCTCGTTCGAGAATTCGTTCCGCCCCGTCCCTGCGTCGACCTGGGGGGGTTCGACCAGGTCTTTGCCTTTGGGGATTCGACGTTCTGCCAGCTCGTGAGGCAGCGACCGAACAAAAAGGGCAAGTACTACTTTCAACCGAATCTTCGCGTCCTGGGGGAAAAGGTGCGAATGGGGCTGAACTCCGAAACCGTCGGGAAGCTCGTCGAACAAATGAGAGACGACGAGGTCGAGAAGGAGCTGGCGTGCAACAGCGACAGCGACAGCGACAGCGACAGCACCACCAAAACCACCAAAACCCCAACCAACAACAAGAAGAAGAAGAAAGCCCTGATCGTTGGCAGCTGCCTGTGGGACATTCTGAGCGCGGACGATGAACTGCAGGGCCCGGGCTTCGAAGACCACGCGAGGGCCTGCCAGGACTACGTCCGCCTGCTGCGGGAGCGGTACCCGGGGGTCACGATCGTGTGGAAGTCGCCCATGGCGGTCCACATCCACTGGGTGGACCTGCAGCGCGTCGTGGAACACGATCGTTCCACGGCGACGCTCTTCGGCCGAAACCGCATCAAGTACATGAGCGGCTCCCGCTCTCGGTACCTGTACGAGTTGCAAAAACGCACCATGGAAGAGCTCGGGGTGCCGGTGATGGATCTGTACGAGGCGACCTACCTGTCGGCGGATTGGTTGTATCCCTCCGATGGCCGGCACTACAAACCGGACCTGAACCGAACCATGCTGGGATGGTTCTATCCCAAGGACAACAACAACAACAACAACAACAGCAACAACAACAGCAACAACAATAACAATAACAACACGGCGGACGAAAATGAAACTACCAGAGACGGACAGAAACGGGTCTACTATCAGCACGTTGTTTTCTGAACTCTGAACAAACGTCTTGCGTGCGAACGGCGAACTCGAAACCGTATCGTTGCCGTTGTCGTTGTCGTTGTCGTTGTCGAGATACAGGAACCGCAGAAAGTTTTGCACCCCCTTCGAACCAGTGAGAACGGTTTTGGACACCGAACAGGTAGCTTCTCCGCATGGGCTGCGTTGCAATCCGTTTCGAACGAAACTTTGCCTTTTTCCTAAGAAGAAAAAGAAAAAAAAAAAACCCCGTCCGTGCACCCATCCAGAAAGTTCTCGCGGTGGCGCAACCGAGAGACCGAATCGCTTTTGCTGCGGTGACGACGAAGAATGCAACGAGATGAAGCGATTGCCCTCCCCGCAAAATGTTTGGAACGGAGGAGCGCCGCAAGCTGCAAATCAAAAAGAACAATGTATGATACTACTACATTGCAACAACAATACTACAAACTGCAACAACAACTTTTCAACCATTCTCAAGAGACCGGAATTCGTGGCAGGAAGCAATGGATTTCTCCAAAACATGAACAACACGGAACGAGAAGTACTAGTAGTATTGAATACGACAAACACCACCGCCATCACCGTGTTCATCGGCAGAACACTACTACCACCAGTTGGATCTGTTCTATGCTGCTGCTGAATACTAGTACAGGTAGAATATCACCTTACTATTTCTTGCTTCACTACTAGTAGTACTTCGCGTACACAACCCAAAATCTTGCTCGTGTTGTAGGACTGCTATCCAAGATAAGATTGCCCTGCTTCCCACTTACCTGTATCTTTCTGCTCGCAGGATGCACTCATTGTGCGCAAGAAGCCAAACAATGGTCGTGCTTGTTCTAGTAGTACACTGACCCCAGGGAGTCAGTCACCAGTCAGGAAGTCAATGATCCTCGTCCTCAATCCTCCTCCTAACCACCAGCACATCATCATAAGCTGAGTAATTACTTCTTTCTCATGTACGTAGTATGCGCTACGAGGTCACAATGCACAAACAGCTACTAGTAGTACCGTAGAGAGACAGGGGTCACACAACCCTGTCCAGTAAAGTCTGTCTTAGGAATTGAGGCCCAGCAGGATACGTGTAGCAAAAACTGCAAGACTGAAAAGTGAAAGGGATGCTACGCACGGTAACCCTGAAGTAAGTTACGGGTACTCGAGCGTACGAACTAAAATCCATGCAAAGTACGTAGTATCTTTTTCGTTCTTGTTGTAAGCGATAGCCTACCGTACGGTAACCTTACCGTACAGCTCTTGCGAATCTCCACCCTTTGTTTTATTTTTAGTATGATTCACTCGTCCTTCATACCGTTGCCCACGCGATTGCCTACCGTTAACGGCTATTGGACGCCTAAGTAATGATGTTTTTGAAAAGACTGCCGGAGTGACCGGGGCATTCGGAGAATTCGGAGAAGCTACCGTTTTGGTGGTGCTCGTACGGTAGCAGGAGTGCGACATCATAGAGAGCACAAGTATTGCTTTTGTTGTTATTACGAAGTAAGATTACCTCGTACGTCGTGCCAAACATTGGGCTTTCTACATTGGATGTGCCATGCGCCAAGAGGAACCACTAAGGTTACCGGTACTACAAGTTCTTGTAATTTACTGGTAAACCTGACGTAAGGTACCCCTCTCTAGAGTATCCAAAATCCACACTCCACAATCCAAACAACGCAATAGTTTCGGATCGTTCGAAGAATGCCGCACAGAAATACTGCAATTCCGCTGGTAGTTCATAGTGATATAGCATAGTGTTTACTTCGTATACATACAGTCTGCCATGCCGTTGGATTATTTGTTCAAATCTCCGGATAGCAGCAACCCGGCGTCGTCGATCAAGTCCAGCGCCCGCTCTCTTTTCGGCTCGCTGTCCCGTTCCTTGTCTTCCAACAGCGTCGCTCGGTCCACGTCATCGAGCGTCCCGAGCAAAGGCAACGAAAGCAACAATAGCAATAGCGATAGCAACAATAGCAACAACAGCATCAACAGCATCAACAGCAACAGCAACAACAGTCTCGAAAATCCCTACAATGACGACGATGCAACCGAGAAAACCATCTACCTGATACGGCACGCCGAGTCGGAAGAAAACGTCAAGATGCACGGGCTGCAGCAGGTCGGAACGTCCCTCATCGAGCGCAGGCTGCCCTCCTCGAAAGACGTGACCAACAGCATCAAATTCCTCGGCGGCGCCGTGGCGGGAGACATCGACTCGCATCTCTCCGAGGGAGGCAAGAAGCAGGTGGCCGAACTCCACCAGATCCTAGAAACCGAGCGGAGAACCATGCTGACCGGCTCGGTGATCAACGACGTCGACGTGATCGCCCACAGCCCGCTGGTCCGGGCCCGCGAGACGTGCTACGGCGCCTTTGGACTCGATCCCCGCACCGCACCGTTCCGAGAGAACGTGGTGGAGCTTTCGTGCCTGGAGGAGGCGACGCCGTGGGAGACGGCCGTCCAGGGCCGCAAGAACACGGTCCACAAGCGCATCGCCGAGCTCCACGACTGGATCGATGCGCAGACCGAGGCGTCGACGATCGCGCTCGTGGGACACAGCGAGTACTTTATGATACTGCTGGGGATTTCGCGGGCGGAAAAGTTTTGGAACTGCGACGTTTGGAAGGTTCGGTATTGCTCCGGCAGCGGCAGCGGAGATCGGAGGTGGACCGGACTGGAGCGCCGGCACCGATTGGCTTCCAGCAAGCCAATGGGAATGATGTGACGTGACGTGACGTGACGTGATGTGATGTGACGTGATATTATGACGTGATATTATGACAATATTATTGTGACACATGCAACGATGAATGCGCAATGCGAAGAAGTACGTGATAGTAATAAATAATAATAATAGTATAATATTAGTAATAATAGTTTTATAATAGAAATACTAGTCATGAATATTTTTTGTGGGATGTGCAATACCACTCTGTACGATGGGCACGATGTGATGCATGCGTACCGGTAAGCAACAGTAACAATAGTTCTCATCATTTTGGGTGCAATTTACCGTACTTTTCTTTTCGTTCCTTTGCTTCACCCTGCTGGAAAAATTCGTAACGCCACTAGCCAAACTACGGTACGTCGTCGGCTACCAGTAGTAATACAAACGATGGTGATAGTGTGATACTATTGTTTCGTGATCACTGCACTATTGCTGACAATTTAATTTATGAATTCATTGTGGGTCCAATACTCAATACCGAGGACGTGTCTCGCGCTCCTCTACCCGTACCGAGAAACGCGTTCCCCCCCCGGTGACACCACCATTGCTCGAACATTGTGGTTCGTACGTGTTGCGGTTGTAGTTGTAGTTGTAGTATAATACTAATGCCGGTTTATATGCACAATTTCTTGTGGTCACGTCCCTCCTCCAGCGTCTCAAAGCCCTGGTCGTAGTAGGTGTCCACCTGTTCCTTCAGCTGCGTGTACAGGTCCCGGGCGTTCAGGCGTTCCCGGGGATTCCGCTTCCAGCAGTTCTGCAATATGGACTGGATCTGCGGCCTCCAGTCCTTCTTGATGGGCGGCCGGTCGTTCTTCTTGATGACCGACTCCCGGTGCTCCTCCTGGCTCATCTTGCCAAAGGCCTTCTCGAGGGCCACCAGCTCCCAAAAGAGGATCGAAAACGAGTAGATGTCGGCGCTCAGGTTGTACGGCTGGCCCAGGGCCACCTCCGGGGCCATGAACCGCCGGGACCCGGTTCCGCCGGACATTTCGTACATGCCGTCCGGGGTTTTCTGCAGCGGGTCGAGCTCCTTGGCCAGGCCGAAATCGAACAGCTTGACGCGGCCCTCGAAGTTGAAGCCCACGTTGTCGGGTTTCAGGTCGCTGCGATCCAGCAGCAAGCAAGCAGCGCAATGCATTGCAATGCATTGCAACCGCAACAAAGCACACAATACAGCACGCAAAACGGAATGAATCGGTGAGCCGAATGACGACAAAACCCGGCAATCATTGCCACGACCAAGCTCTACGTTCCGGTACCAATGCCGACATATCCACGAAACAAACGCAACGAACGAAAACAGCGCGACACGCAACGCAACCAAATGCAACGAGACGCAAAAAAACGCAACGCAACGCAACGCGACATCGCAACATCGCAACAACAACAACAACGCCTTACCGAAAGACGATCTTCAGCCCGTGCAGGTGCCGAATCGCCCCGCAAATGTCCGTCGCCACGTGCAGCCGCTGCAGAAACATGGCCTGCAGCAGCTTGATGTTGCTCGGGGACGCGTGCCGCAACTTTCGCCGCTTGAGCTCCTTCCAGATGTCGATCCGCTTGTCGAGCGTGTCGTACAACCGGTCCACCACCAGAAAGTATCCCCCCATCTGTCCGGTGGCAAAGCCGGCGGCACCGGCGGCCGCCACCCCGTGCAGAGCAATGATGGACGGGTGGGGGTGGTTGCTGATCGCCGACAAATACTTGGCCTCCAGCAACAAATCGGCGGCCCCGTTGCAAAACTCGTTGGAATTGGACATGGCCGATTCGTTCAGAAACTTGACGGCCAGGAGCTTGCGGTCGATGTTCTGCTTCACGTGCATGCGCTGCTGCTTCTGGTCCTCGCTGACGGGGGAGGACTCGTCCAGCTCGATCGTTTCGAGTTCGTAGACGGAATTGAAGCCGCCCTTTCCGAGCTTGTCCCCGAGGTAGGGCATGATTTCGTCCCGTTCGAAATACGGAACGCAGTCTTTCTTCAGGTCCTTGATCAGCGAGGATCGCTTGGTCATTTCCTGGCAGACTCGGGTGGCATAGCGGGAGGCCTTTTGGCAGACGTCCAGATCCAGGGGAATCATGGTTGTCGTGTGCGTGCGCGTGCTATCGATTGGTTGAATTGATTTCCGTGTGTCCGAAACTCGGATAGAAAGTGTCTCGTGTCTCGGCGATTGCAATCGACAACTGACTTCGTTTCACCGGGGCGATTCACGATGATGATTGATTCGAATCGATGCTGGGAACGGAATTTATCGATGCTGGTCGTTCTTCGGCAATGCAGTGATTCTTTGTTTTTCAGAGACGATGAAACAGAGTGGATTGTATTCGGATGGTGAACTCAGGCTTTGTGCCATGGTGATGGTTTATATGATTACGTGAATTAAACAACCCACCAAACGCGAAACTTCCCCTTTCGATTTCCTTCACGAGCAGAGCTGAGTTTCGTTTTGGGCCTTTCGGTAAGTTACGCGCAGTAAGATTATCGTATCATTCCTAACGTTCCGTAACGGGTTGTAACATACCTGTACGCATACTACGAGTGTAGTACGTTTGAAACTTGCTTAAAATGTGGCAATGCGCGCGGCGGTCAAGCTCCTCCGAAAACGGACTCATTCGACCAAGTCCATCGCATCCAATACGAGTCACGATGAAAGGATTGGGGTTCATCGTCCATCTTGTCGGAAATGGTATAATAATATTCGACGAACAACGATTGTGTGAAGGTACAATTGGTACAAAGATATCGTATGAGTTGAATATGGCAAAACATTGAGATTCATTGCATGTAGTAAGCAGATGGCAGTGGATGATGACATTGATGATGCATTGTCAGAAAGATACATCCGCCACCAACTGCGACCAACTGCGACATGAAGAATTGATCTGTTACAATAGTAATGAGAGAGAGATATTGTCCATCTGATGATCAATTCTCATTCTTTTTGAATAATCTAGTCAATAGAGTAATATCATTCAAATACAACTTTTTAAGACTTGGTAGGATTATCGTGATCGATACCCTATCCAATCAACATTATTCAAAAAGAAAGATTAGCGTTAGGCCTACAGTCAAAGATACCGTACCTAACCTACGTACCGTCTACTGACAAAGATACCACTTCAACCACCTACCAACATGGAACTTAAACCCACCAACACTGACTCAAGCAAGTCACCCAGCCCCCAACAAGGGGGCCGTGCTACCGGCAATGCCAACTCGTCCAACGCGACTAACCCGAAGAAGTCGGGATCAAGCACTGGATCAGGAAGCAAGCACCCTGAATCCAAGAAGTTTGTTGGACACAACCAGGACGAGCTTAAGGGGGTCCTCATCGCTGAGGATGCCGGACCAAAGGCATTTGCTGAACTGTGGGAGCGACTGCAAACCATGGGTGGGTCCAAATATGTGCCCAAGGTGGGAACCTCGATTGAGAATCTCAAGCGATACACCAGGAAGGATTTTACTCCATCCAAGGTCTCGAAGGCGGACTACACCACATCCAAGGAGGATGAGAACGGCAAGGTTGTAGAGGAAGAGGACACCGAGCTCAAACAGGTGCTCATGGACATGTACAAGGAAGAACTAAAGATCAAAGCAGAGGAATGGATTGAATACGATCGCGACATGGAGAAGATGTACCGGGTTACCCTGGGTCAAGTCGACGAGGGTATGAAGGCCAAGCTCAAGGGTCACGCAGATTGGAAGGACATATCCACCTCGAAGTGTGTGATCAAACTGCTGAAGCTACTCAGAACCATGTGTTACCAATCAAGCCGGACCAAGGTGCACCCCCCAACCAACCTGCTCCGTGCTCTCCGGAAGCTCATCTGTACCCAACAGCGCGGTGTGGAACCGGCACTTTATGTCAAGACTATTAAGGAGAACTACGAGGTTGTAAAGTCCCTCGGCGGAGGCATTATTTGTAAGGCACTCTTCGACTATGAGATCAGTGTCAACGCAATTTATGGTGCGAAATACTCCACCTACCAGGACTACCTCGAAACCCCAACGGCAATCGAAAAATCGATCGACCGCGCCATGGAGCAGCGATTTCTTGCGACCATCATTGTGGAGGGCAGTGACGACGACTCGTCGTCGGCATCCCTGAAGCATACTTTGGGTAACAACTACACTCTCGCTAGTGACCAATACCCTGCAACTCCAGCGTCGGCGCTCGACATGCTCAACGCGTTCAAGGTGACGAAGCGCACCACCACACGGCGCACCGGGACCGGTGGCACGCCGAATGCTTCGAGCAATTCGGGGCAAGGTGCTCGCTCTCGCAATAACGGTCGGGGCCCCGCTGAAGGGAAAACGTCCCTCGACACGGCCGCCTTCGCCCAAACAGTTACGGCGCGCCCGCCCTCGTTCGCCAATGACCCAACCAATCGCCAATTGCTGGTCACCGCCGTCGCCAACGGAGATCACTTTGGAAACGAATCCCATCAGTTCTTCCAGCTTGGCGTGGTTCACCACGGGGACCCACCATCTGTGTCCCACCTATTCGTGACTTCCGGGTCTGCCGGCCGCTCGCCCGATGGGTCTTCGATCGCCTCGTCGACCGACGACTCCTCCGCCGACACCTCGGCCGACCCCAACAGTCTCCCGGGGCTCGTTCCCCGGTTCGATCCGGCATATGATAGCAGCGATGATGATTCTTCCGTCGCTGCTAATGATATCATCGACATCGACAGCTGGCCATATCCATCATCTACCACTAACTCCAGGAGTGACCATGATTCGAAATCGAAATCTTTATGGAGCCAGCAAGAAAATGACGCAAATCGCACAAACTGCACGCTGACTACATCTAACAACACATTTAAGTACACCACAGGCGTCAAACAACTACTTGCGCAATCCAATCAGTCGACAATCGACCCAAACTGGATTCTCCTTGATAGCGAGTCATCCATCAACCTCATTGTCAATCCAAACCTGGTGACCAACATCCGAACAGCGGCGAATGGGCAATACATGACAATTCATTGTAACTCCGGAACAGCCAAGACGAACAAACAAGCAACCTTGCCGGGCTTCGGCGATGTGTGGTTCTATCCAGATGGAATTGCCAATGTACTTTCACTCGCACTGGTATCCGACCAATATCGAGTGACCATGGACACTGCTGTGGATAATGCCATATATGTCCATCGAGCAGATTCATCTATACGAAAGTTCCAACGGTCGAATTGCAACCTGTACTATTGTGACATGAGCAACAACTCGGGGAATGTACTCGCAATGGATACTGCACTCGAAAAGGAACAATCATTCTCCAAGCTGGACCAACGTCGCGCAAAGAAAGCAAGAGATCTACAAGAGGCACTCGGCTTCCCAACAAAGGAAGCACTCATCAAGATGATTGACAACAACCTCATAAAGAATTGCCCCGTGTCGCGCAGAGACGTACTCATCATGGACGAGATCTATGGGAAGCACGCCAGCATAATCAAAGGGAGCAGCGTTCGCAAACAGGCGCAGCATACCCATGAAGACATATCACCCGTACCAGAAGACATCCTTAAACGCTATCGCAATGTGACCATGTTCGTCGATATAATCACAGTAAATGGCATAATGTTCCTGGTGACCATCTCCCGGCACCTCAGGTTCAGAACGGCAGTGGCAATCACCAACATGAAGCTCGGTACACTTCTCAAGCACGTGAAGGCAGCAATTGGCCAGTATGCCAGCCGCGGGTTCAAGGTGACCCAGATTCATGCAGACAACCAATTTGAATGCCTGAAGAATGACCTCATATCCATGCACGAACCCATTTCGGTTCACTGTGTACCAGCCGGGCAACATGAGCCGACCATTGAAAGAAGCAACAGGACTCTGAAGGAAAGCATTCGATGTGTCATCAACCATATTCCGGTGCGCAAGCTGCCAAAGCGATGCCTAATAGAACTTGTGTACGCATCAACCTTTTGGTTAAACTGTAGAACAGTGGGGGTATGCGAGACAATGTCAACGCGAGAACTAATGACCGGAATTCCATGCGACGCGAGGAGGGACGGGAAGTTCCAATACCTGCAGTATATGCAGGCACACTTGGAGCAAACCGACAATTCAATGAAGCCCAGGACTACCGACGCAGTCTATCTTCGACCCACAGGGCAGCTCACCGGTGGGTTCTACGCCTTCGACGTAAACACGGGGCACCGAATTCATCGTCAGCGAGGCACACCGTTACCCATGCCAACAGCGGTCATTCAGAAGCTCGAGGATATCGCCAAGAAACAAGCAATGCCGGACGGCGTGCTTTTCGGCGATGCTCAAGGACTGTCGACCATCATGGACATCGCTGACGACGGATCCCTCAGCGATGATAACGCCTCTGACTGTACCTACAGTCAACACAGCGACGCGGATGACGACGCCAGTGAACTAACTGGGGTGATACAAGAAGAACAAGCAATCGCTGAATCGCAGGAGGAACGGTCCGACTCAATTTCAACAGGTACAAGTGAAAACCTTAACAAAGCAGGAGTGAATAACCTGGACAAAGCAGGAGTGAGTAACGATGAGGATGCTCAGGAGGAAACTGAAGAGGCAATCGCTGAGTCCAACGAACCAACAGTTGAGGACCATAAGCCGGAGTATGAACCACCAACCCTACGCGCCAGAGTCGCAAGAACACACAACAAATTTACAATCGACGATGGGTACGAGTCCACCTACCACGAACGGTCATTCTTCACAGCAGGGTATCGTAACGCCGTTGAATCAATTGCAAAACAGAATGAGAGGGTGTTACTCGTCGCCAACGCCATAGAACATTACAACAACCTGGATGCATCGCAAGTAACGAAACAGTATGGCGTCAACCAGGGCATTAAGATTTTTGGCGAGGAAGGAGTCGACGCAGTGCTCAAGGAGCTGCAACAACTTCATGATAGGGGCGTCATACGGGTGTTGGAACCAAGCGAAGTAACCAAGGAGGTAGTTCAGCAAGCACTACAATATTTAATGTTCCTCAAGCGGAAACGCACTGGAAAGATCAAGGGCCGCGGGTGTGCTGACGGAAGGCCACAACGAGAGTTCATATCGAAGGAGGATTCGACCTCGCCAACTGTGTCCTTGTATGCTCTAATGTTATCATGCTTAATAGACGCAATCGAGGGACGAGACGTTGCGACCGTTGACATACCGGGAGCGTTTTTGCAGACCGACATGCCCGAGGGGGAGAACGTCTACATCAAACTTGATGGGACAATGGCAGAGCTACTTTGCCGGGTGGAACCAGGTACCTACCGGCCGAATTTGCTACAACAAAGGGGCAGAAAGGTGCTCTACGGCAAGGCCATGAAAGCCATTTATGGAACAGTCAGGGCAGCTCTCCTCTTCTGGGAGAAATTGTCAGGGAAACTATTAGAATGGGGCTTCCAGAGGAATCCATACGATATGTGTACCGTGAACAAGATGATTAACGGGAAGCAATGCACGATAGTGTGGCATGTTGATGACCTCAAGATCTCCCATGTAGATCCGGATGTCGTGACCCGGATTATAAACGATTTAAATAAAGAGTTTGGGAAGATTAGCCCATTAACAGAAACCCGGGGCAAGGTCCATGACTACGTTGGAATGACCATCGACTACACGGATAAAGGTAAAGTGAAGTTCACAATGTTCGATTATATTGAAGATATCCTACAGGGCCTACCGAAGGAGTTGGATGGGTGTGAGGCGGTCACACCGGGTGCCGATCACCTGTTCAAGGTCAATCCGAATGCGGAGAAGTTGTCAGAGCCAAGGGCAGAGCAATTCCATCGATATGTGGCAAAATTGTTGTTTGCCTCAAAGCGTGCTCGGCCGGACATTCAAACCGCGGTGGCATATTTATGCACCAGGGTGAAGGGACCAGACGTTGATGATGAAAAGAAGCTGAAAAGGGTCCTCAGTTACCTCAAAGAGACACGATTTCTCCCACTAGTTTTGGGGTGGGACGAAACCGGAACAGTCAAATGGTACGTCGACGCAGCGTTTGCAGTACACGATGATATGCGCAGCCACTCAGGCGGAATGATGACGCTTGGACAAGGAGCGGTGATGTCCGTCTCCACGAAGCAAAAGCTCAATACCAAGAGTTCGACCGAGGCGGAAGTGGTTGGAGTCGACGACAACATGAACTTCATCTGCTGGGCAAGATACTTCCTTATCGCACAGGGACAGCATGTCCGGGACAACGTGGCTCCGGACACGAAAGCAGAAGATGCGCCAGTTCTTGGGGAAAGGAACATCCTTTACCAGGACAATGAAAGCTCCATGCGGTTGGAAAGGAACGGGAAGGCGTCCAGCACCAAGCGGACTCGTCACATCAATATCCGATACTTCTTTGTGACCGATCGTGTTGCAAAAGGGGAGGTTACTATCGAGTACTGCCCTACGAAGGAGATGATCGCCGACTATTACACCAAGCCATTGCAGGGGTCTTTGTTTCGAAAGTTTCGTGATACCATCATGGGTATTACACAGGATGATTACAACCACTACAAGCAAGTGTATTGTCAAGCAAAGGCAGCAAGGTCTAATTCGAGTGGTGTGGTCGTGCAGAACACACGTACCGTTGGGTAGGCATCCTACATGACCACAGGAGTGTGTCGGAAATGGTATAATAATATTCGACGAACAACGATTGTGTGAAGGTACAATTGGTACAAAGATATCGTATGAGTTGAATATGGCAAAACATTGAGATTCATTGCATGTAGTAAGCAGATGGCAGTGGATGATGACATTGATGATGCATTGTCAGAAAGATACATCCGCCACCAACTGCGACCAACTGCGACATGAAGAATTGATCTGTTACAATAGTAATGAGAGAGAGATATTGTCCATCTGATGATCAATTCTCATTCTTTTTGAATAATCTAGTCAATAGAGTAATATCATTCAAATACAACTTTTTAAGACTTGGTAGGATTATCGTGATCGATACCCTATCCAATCAACCGACTCATTCGACCAAGTCCATCGCATCCAATACGAGTCACGATGAAAGGATTGGGGTTCATCGTCCATCTCTCATCAATCAATCAAAATCATCAAAATCATCTCAGCCAAAGTAAGAAGTTGGGAACGGTATTTGATTGAAAGGGATCGACACGGACATCCGCATGTTGGGAGATGCTTCTTCTGATAAGATATTTGTCCGTCGACAATAGATATACCGGTACGGTAGATACAGAGATAGAGAGGAACAGCAATAACAATACAGCGCACGGAGACTGACAAGGAGTAAGGCAAGCCACAAAGAAATCATTATTACACAGAATCATAGAGAACGAGGCACTCCTGCCTCTTAGTATTCACAATTCGAACAATCAATCAAACAATCAAAAAAACCAAAGGCAGAGAACGAATGAACCCGAAATGAACCGGACAAAGAAATCTTGCCCCTGCTGCTCGTTCGATCTCGATTTGTTTCTGCCCGATTCCGAGAAGCAGAATAACGCCTGCGTCACCATAGAAGAAGATGGCCATTCGCGAGTTTCGGAATCGCTCCCCAACATTGCCGAAACCTTCCATCGGCTGGTCGACATTGACAGTGACAGTTATATTGACAGCGATAGTGACACTGGCATTGACAATGGCATTGACGGCGAACCCGGGGAACGGCAGCGAGACGACAGATACCGTTCGCCAATCGTCATCGTCGACACCCACGGGCACGCCCAGCTCGATCGCGAACGCGACGAAACCTATCGACTGGATCCGGATCCTTCGGAAAACGATACCGGCAACAACAGCGATGACGACGGGGAGGAGGACAACGAGGAGTCGGAATCAGCTACGCGCACACATGCAAGTGCAAGTACGCGCACGCGGACTCGCAAACGCAGCAGGTTCCTCGTCAAATCTCTGGCGTGTTCCGTCGAACCGGCGGACTTTGAAGCCACGCTGAAGCACGCGTCGCAATCCGATTCGGTGTTGCCGGCGCTGGGAGTTCATCCCTGGTACATTGAGAATCTTCCCATCGTTTCGTCCGTGTCTGGGACCGCGACCGAAAGCGAAAGCGAGACCCCCAGCGGAGACAACACCAAAACAAACGAGCGGGTCGAATCAGAAACAGAAACAAAAACAGAAACACAAACCACCCACGACGTGGATTCCGAATGGTTGCTCCCCATGGAACGACTCTTGCTCGAGCATCCCAGCTGTCTGGTGGGCGAGATTGGTCTGTGCAAGATTGCCAAATGGGTCCGAACCCACCCTTCGGGCAAGGCCGCCGCCATGGAGATCCAGAAACGAGTCTTCAAGAAGCAAATGGTCCTGGCGACAAAACTGCGCCGACCGGTATCGGTGCACTGCGTCAACTCGCACGGGATCTTTGTCGCCGCCATTCGGGAACTGGTGGAGACGACGACGACGACGACGACAAAAACTACCCGAACCAAAGAGAACGACGACGCCGCGGTTCTATCCGGCGGCAGCCGGAGGTACCTGCTCCCGCCGGCCATTGCGATGCACAGTTTTACCGGAACCGCTCACCACGTGAAGGAACTGCTGGAATTAGAACACCGGATCGATTTTCCGAACGACCGATCGAGAAAAACGAGGAACAAGAAAAAGGCGCCCAAAACCGACGCCCGAAGCCAGGAGAACGAGACGACGAACGCGGAGGCCGCTCCCGTGCCACCGCCATCGTCGTCGTCGTTGCCACCTCCGCCGTTGTTTTATTTCGGATTCTCGCACACGGTCAACTACGCCATGTGCACGTCCGAAAAGTCCCGGGCCAAGGGAAAGGAAGCGGTGCGGGCCGTTCCCCTCGATCGGTTGCTGGTGGAATCGGACGTGCACTCGGACGCCGATGTCGCCGGGGGTACGATCGGTGCCATTTCCTACGTGTCGTGGGCGCGCGACCTGCCTCCCATGGACGTGGTGTCGGCCACCACCCGAAACGGATCCGCGTTTCTGGGATCGGTGGGCACGCGACCGCAATCGCGATGACGAAAAAAATGATAAGCAACGGCTTTTGGGCTACAAAAAGACTACACGTAATAGTGCAACACTATAGAAACGTTTGGATAGGATACATAGATGCTCGCAATACTGCATTCCTTCATTTCATTTCATTTCAATTCATTTCGTCTACGGTCCTCCGTATCGCTCGCTGTCACCGGGCATCCCAAATTTGCTGCCGTCGGCGACCTCCATGGTCCCGATCAAATCGCCGAACGGGGGAAGCCCCGTGGCACGTCGCAGGATCTTTCCGTTTTTCTTCACCGTGATCGTGATCCCCTTTTCCAGGACGTCGAATCCCTGGCTGGTTGCGGTTTCGATGTCGGCGTTCAGGTAGTCGATCCAGGCATTGGGTCCCTGCGGAAAGGAAACCACGTCGTTGGCCCGGTCGATGTCAAAGTTGCGATCCTGCTCGGTCACGGTGGCTTCCACTCCCTCCCTCCAAAATGCGCGCGTGTCGCCGACCCCGATCCTTTGGTTCCGCTCCTCCAGGAGCACCGGGACGATGACGACGTCGACCTCGAGGAGTTTCTCGGGAATAATGTTGGTGTCCTTGAGCTGGTCGGAAGCCAGAGACTTTGCCAGCGATGCAATGTAGTTCCTTCCCCCCGCCGCGATCAGGACGCGGTTCGAGCGACGGTAGCTCTTCACCTCCAGGAGACCGCGCTTGTTGGCGCTCCCGAGTCCTCCCGCGGGCTCCACCACCAGACTCGCCAGTTTTCCGGCGCGGGCAATCTTCTCCAGATTGGCCTGGCCGTTCTTGACTTCGCGGTAGGTGAAGAAGCCACACGCCACCACGGCCGCGAGGTTGATGGCGTCCGAGGTCAGGGCTTCGTCCAGCGGAATGGCGTCCGAGTATCCTCCCACCGCCGCCTTGATGGTGCTCAGCGCCGAGAAATACAGGGCGATCAGTGCCGAGGCAAAGGAACCGGCAAAGGCCGCCAGTCGGACCTTTCGAAAGGGAGAGTCGATTTCTTCCCGGAGGCGCTGTTTCAGCGTGTATCCGCCCTGTGTGGGCTGGGCCAGATAGACGTCCAAGGATTGCTCCGATTCGACGCCGGCCTTTTCCTGTTCGGTCGTGGGCTCGGCAAAGAGATGGGTGTTTCCTCGACCCGTTCTGCTCAGGGACGCCCTACGGCACTCCGTATTGGTGAAGGCAACCGCCGAATGGCACACCGATAAAAACAGGAGACAAAACCGACAAATCTGCATCACTGATCTTTTTTTAGTTTCGTTTCGTCGACAACAGGAGCGGACTGTTGTTGTCCAAGAGTTTTTTGTTGTGGTCGCCCTCGTAGGAGTATGATCGTCGCTGCAGCACCCAACGGAAAACAGGTTGAGAGAGGATTCCGTGCCACTTTTTCGACTCGAGACCTATTTTCTGTCTTTCTGATGATGATGATCGCGTCGTTGTCGTGTCGACGCTCTGATCACGGATCACTGATACGGTAGGAGAGGCTCTAGTTCTGATTTTGGTGAAACAGATGATACTACGGTATGAAACTTCGTCAGCATTCTGACGTGAGTCCCATTTCGAAACACGGATTGGAAACTCCAACATTGCAACTCAATCGCACATCGGATCCGTCGTAACGGCAGGTAATCTTACCGGTAACCTTACTTGTAAGGTAAGATCAGTCAATGACATCTGAGTTAGTCCAACTATGACTGATTGAGTCTCGAGTCACAAGGATTTCGGATGTCTCGGAATGTTGTGTTTCCTAACCTTACTCGTACTACAGAATTCCTATCAGCTGTCCCCGGGTTTCAGTAGAAATTAGTAGTTGGGGACGTAGAACCGGGGGACAGCTGATAAGAATTTTGTAGTACAGAGGTGTGGATGGAGTGCTGGCGGCAGGCGGCTGGTGGAAAGTGGTTTGAAGTTTGTCTCCGTCTGATCACAAATCGCGAACAGAAGCAATAGTAAAATAACTAGCACCGGTAGATTACTTTGAGTCTCGGACATGTAATAACCTTATTTCATCCCCCCCTATGATGAAAACTTCGTACTAACTAGTAGGAATCCAACTGGAACAGAACTGGCACACAAATGGAGAGATAAGTTGCCCGCGCATAGAGTCAGAATGGGCCAATTCAATCGAAGATAGTTGTCGCAAACGAATGTAATTGAAAACGAGCGATTGCGCAGACCTCAAATACGACCTGCTAGATCGCACTATTGCGGGTGGAATCATTCAAGTCTTAATGTCAATGAGTATGAATGTGAAAAGAATTGTGTCTAAATTGAGCGTTTATCGACTAGATTGTGAGTGTGCTTGTGTGTTTCTGTGAGTGCTATTTGTATGCTATTCGTCCTCTCAGGGCTTGATCTAAACCATAGCTGCTCGATGTGTGCTAATAGCTACAGAGTATTCGAGCTCTTCGTCTACTTCCTCTTCAGCATCTTCTATCGTACTTTTGGCTTCAGCTTCTTTCTCTTCTAATTCATCCCTCACGAACTTCTTCTGTTTCTCAGCGAGTTCAGCTAGATCAGATTGCAAGTAATCGACAAGTTCGAGGAACGGTCCTCGGATTTTCGACTCGGCTTCGTCTTCATCAATGTCACCGCTCTTGATCTGTTCCTCCATCTGCTCTGTCAGACTCTTTGCAAGAGTTCTTGTGTAGAAATTAGGAATGATATTGGTGTAGTCGTCCTTCTCCAAAATTCCGGCATCTAGCTGACTCTTGATGTCTTCGATCATGCCCGAGGCAAGTTCGCTCGCACGCTTGGTACCCTCTACTGTTCCGTCCAAGCACGAGGCGAAGGCAGTGTTGTATGTGATGACGTTGGGTTGGACCAGTCGCGACTTCATTCGTTTGATCCATTCAGCGGCCACATCGGACTTCTTGGGATCGGCTACGCATGCGGCAATTGCTGTCGTGTACGTCACGACGGAAGGCTCGATACCACCTTGAAGCATACCGATGATGATACCCTCACAGGCCATTGTATTTCCTTGTTTCGCGAGGCGTTTCAATGCAATATTGAACGTGATAAGGTTACCCTCGGTATCGTGAGTCTCTTTCATTGCATCCAATACCCTCACGGTCAGTTCTTCTTCCCCACAAACCTCACATGCGTTAACCACGGTATTAAAAACACGCAATGGCGGTTTCTCTGCGCGCCCTTGCTTGTACAAGTCCACCTAGATTCGGTATGACACAGGTTGTGTGAGATGCAAGATCAACGATGATAAACATCGTACCACGTCGAATCCCAGTAGACTACTTACCCAGTCCAACAATAGCGCCGTAGCTTTCTTGCTCTTCTCTTCTTTCGCGTTGAGGACAACAACGTTTCTCCACACACTAGGTGACGGCGTCAGTCCTCTTTCAAGCATCAATTCGAGCAATTTCACAGCCAACTTCCAGCTTCCGTTCTCGCAAGCTTTGAGAATTGCCCTACGGTGAATGATTGTGCATGCACGCTGGGACGCCGGGGAAAGATTGGCTACGAGTGTGTCACCTCTGTCGGGTTCACATCCTTCGGCTTTGCTAGCTGCCGTCAAAAATCGGAGACCCAAACCAATGTTGTCCATCTTCTCTGCTGCGATAACTCCTGCAGCAAGAATACCTCGCCCGTCAACGGTCGACGCAATGTTGTCCAGTTCGTATCCAGTAGCCTTTACGTACGCTAATCCTGTCATCAGTTTTTCGGGATCGTTGGCACCTTCAACGCATGCCGCTGCCACATCGGCGAATACCTTGAGTGACGGAGTGTCGGCTTTGTCCACCACTGTCTTTCGGAGCAATTGAAGTGCATAGTCGATCGATCCCTCGTTCGCCAGAGTGGTGATGAGCTTTTCGTAAGTGTCCACAAAGATAGGGGTAGGATTCTCTTCCGACAATTCAACGGCGGCCAACATGGCCAAGGCGGTGTCAATACCCCCAAATCCTTCGTGTGAGCCATCCTTTTCGAAACCCAAGCAGTCCTTGATGCAGGAGTTGGCAATCTCTGATGGGACCATGTATCCATTCGCAATCATTTCTTCCATCGCTCGTCGTGCTGGCTCAGCAGCTCTTGCCCCGTGCAATCGACTCTGCATGTAAGCCGTGAGGATTTCTGTGAAAACCCTCTCCGGGATTTCTCTTTCTTCGGGTGCACCCTTTCCGAAACGTTTCATGAGCTGTTTGAATCGTCTCGCCGCGGTTTTCCAGTGCACCTTTTCGGAAAGAGATGAAATTTCTCGTAACAAACTGTTGAAATCAAAATCGGGATCCGATTCGTCTTGGAAAGCAATGCCAGTTTCTTTGAAAGCCTGAATGACAGCAGAGATAATCATAAGTGTCAGACGCTTCGCTATAATACATCATTGTCGTCGACCCAAACCTCTGTTTTCGCAAATTGTTACGAGAATCCAACAGCACTCGTACTTACTGAGTTCAACGCATCTTTACTGATCACATGTACATCGGCGCTCTCGATTTGCTCTTCCTTCTTGCCGTCGATGGTCAATTCCATCAGCCTTGTTCTCATGCTCGTGAATGTACCCGAGGCATCGACATCTCTGCGTGCTAATTCCCGCTCCACTTCACGGAATCGCAATTTTGAGACGATATCCGCTGTCAAGTGTTCTAGCTCCACGGAAGGTTGTGTCGTTTGCTGCACTTCTGGGGAGGTGGATCGTCGAACAATTTGCTCCTGTCTCTGCGCTGATCGAAACGATCCTGTGGCTGGTTGGAATGCAGTCGTTGGTGCAACCAACGACGCCACGGCGAGTGCTACGACGCCGGTCTCAAACTTCATCTTTTTACTAATGTGCGTTCACAGTTGTAGTAGTTTTTGCTTTGTAATAAGATACTCTGGGAAAAGTCAAACCTACGGATATTACTGAGAATTCAGGTCGTAGTTCATTCCTTTGACACTGTGGCCGCTATCTCCGCTAACTGTGTCAAGGATACTGATGCAGCACAGAGTGATTTGTTATCAGGAAAATAGACAGCAGATCGATGAATACGAGAAGGTTTTGGGTGACGGAAAGAAATGCATCAGCAGCAGGAACAGTCGTCTCTCCGACTGCGGGGGCATCACTAAAAAACCTCTGATGTGGTTCTCGTAGATGTGGAAACAGGGTAACATTGTATCCGAGAGTTTCACGATTGATACACTGACGTAATAGATACCTACGCTTACAAGTCGGTAGGTAGGAACGGGTAGAAAAGACCACATACTGGTACACATACAGTACCGTTTACGCTACGTATGTGCTATGATTTCTTTTTTTAAAAACGAAAGGGCTAAGCCAGTCCGTATTGGATTTACGAGCTAAGAATCCAGGAGCAGCACTTGGTGTTGGCTTGGAACGGCAATTTTACGAGTGCAAGCCACACAAACATAGTGAATAGAATCAAAATCCTTGCAGGATCATTCAGAAGGATTGTTATTCAAAGCAAGCTGAATTCATTCTGGAGATCCAGACGACCGATTGATTCATCACCTTCTAGTAGTAGTAATTTTTTTGAATACTAAAAAAGAAAGGGATCTACTAGTTCTACTAGTAGTACGACTAGTAGTAGAAGTCTATCGGGAAAACCCACCACCAGCAGTACATACAAACTGTGCTGGTTGTTGGGATAATGTATGCCAGTATTGCAGATGCAGTTGGTATTTTCACAATCATAACGTGTCTGTCTATCTAAGTCTGCGTTCATTGTTGTTTTTGGCTGTTCTTTCTTCTTAGTCTTGCTGTTGTCCGAAATCTAAACTCTGAAAAAGTCCGGGTCCGGGGAAGAACAGTTTTTTATCTGTTCTCATTTTTATTATTTTATCATTTTTTTCGATCAAAGGCGCACGCGGGACTAAAACTACTGGTCGCCAACAGGGAAGTTACCATAGATTTAGTTCGAAGTAAATCTTACCACAACGGAGGCTTACTTACAATGCTTTCACTTCTGGGCCGTGGTTCGCAAAGTACGGTTCCTTCACGCAGTTTTGGGTTTGTTCGAACGCGCCTCGCGAGAATAGTGATCACCCCTTAATTTTTCATCATGTGATTTTATCGCTCGAATGATCGCTACGTGAACCGCAACCCCCTCGCGAGAATTGTTCCCTGTTCCCCTTAATTTCTCATCGCTCGAATGATCGTTATTACCACAAACTGAACGAGATATCAGAATTCCCGACCAAGAAATTATCTGATCATTTGATTTTTGTTAAGGTCTTGAGAAAGCAGTCGAAGGAGCTTTGTCCGTAGTAATTCGTATTCATATTGATACCAATTTTTTGTACTGGCACATACGGCGGCACCTCGTAACTTACTTGAACGCGGCACCTTGTAATTGGGTCATATCGTACATCCTCATCTACATTTACAATACGGTAGCGCACGAAGCCATCAAACTGGTTTGGTTTGTTTCCATCCATCCGAAAAGCATCTAAGCTGTACCATCTCATCTCATCTCATCTCATCTCATCGGTATTGCGTATTGCGAAGACGCAGCAGTGTCAATTAGATTAGACTTGCCAACTTTGTCTGAAGCAAAAGAGGCACAAATAGTTTGGAGAGTACAGGTATCACTTCTCAGGTCATACGGGTTTCCTCCGAGAGTACTGTTAGATAGATCTGTGGGATTGGAAGGAAGAAACCGAAATCGACTTTCGTGCAACAACCCGATCCGCATCGTTAGTTTATACAAAGTTTATCAAGATTGACTGAAACGATGGCTTCGACGGCATCGCCTGATCTACAGGGGGTGGCTCAAAAACTCCTGAGCGGAGAATTTGACATAAACTTGTTGGATCAAATAGTGGGGGCAGCGTACGATCCGATCTCCCCTCACCGCGCGGATGCAAATAAGGCTTTGATGCAACTGCAGGAGTCTCCAGAACTGTGGAAAATGGCAGATGGGATCATTGAACAGTCTAATAATCCGAATTCAAGATTCTTCGGACTCCAAGTACTGGACGATGCTATCAAAATCAGGTAAGTTTCGCGAAAGTTGTGAGAATTCTTGGACTAGTTGTTCGAAAAAATGCTGCCGGGCTTTAACTTGTGCAACTCGCGGCTAGATAGGTAAGCTGACGATATTACTTGTTCCTTCATTCCCAAACTCAAAGATGGAAGATAATACCGGCAGACCAAAAGGAGGGAATCAAAAACTATGTGGTTGGGAAGGTAATCAAAATGTCATCGGATGAAAACACAATGAAACAGGAAAAGGTTTTCATCGGTAAGCTCAATCTTACACTGGTAGAAATCCTCAAACAGGAGTGGCCCCAAAAGTGGCCTTCGTTTATCAGTGACCTCGTTGGATCGTCGAAGACATCGGAAATTCTATGCGAAAACAATATGCAAATTCTAAAGCTTCTGAGCGAAGAAGTTTTTGATTTTTCGAGGGATCAAATGGTTACCGAAAAGGTGAAAAGAATGAAAGAATCGCTGAATGGAGAGTTCTCACAAATCTTCCAGTTGTGCCAATTCGTTCTGGAGCGCAGCCAGAAACCTAGCTTGCTGCGAGTAACGCTGAAGACTTTGCAAAGATTTCTCACGTGGATCCCCCTGGGATTCATCTTTCAGACCAATCTGATCGAAGTTCTGCTGAACAAATTCTTCCCTGAACCCCTGTTCCGCAATCACGCCCTCGACTGTCTGACCGAAATCGGGACTCTCCAAGATCTGGAGCCTACTTACGATCCTCTCTTTCGAGAGCTTTTTACAACATTTTTGCATCGCCTTAGAGATATTTTTGCTCCAGAAATGGATCTTCGACAGCCTTTCCAAGACGGCAGCGAGGAGGACTGTTTTTTCATCCAAAAGCTTGCGTTGTTTTTGAGTGGATTTTTCAAGGCACATCTCCGAGTGCTAGAAACCCCCGAGTCGGAACAAGCTCTAATCTCTGGAATGTTTTATCTGGTACGCATCTCTGAGATTCAAGATGTTGAAATCTTCCGTATCTGTCTCGAGGCGTGGCACATGTTAGCCGAAGACCTTTACAAGGCTGATAATTCCCAGTCATCCTTTTACGATGGGTCTGCTACCAGTCGAGTTCTTAATTTGAACGGAGGAGGAGCGAATTCTATGAATCGATCATCTCGGAAATTCGTCTACAGTTCTGTTTTGACCGGGGTACGACAGGTTATGATCGCCAATATGGCCAAACCAGAAGAGGTTTTGATTGTGGAAGATGAAAACGGAGACATTGTTCGAGAAACGACAAAAGATACGGATGTTATCGCCCAATACAAAACAATGCGGGATACCCTGGTATACTTGACTCATCTAAACTGCGAAGACACGGAATCCATCATGCTGTCGAAACTTTCGGATCAAGCCAGAATAGAATCACAATTCGATTGGAACATTTTGAATACACTATGTTGGGCTATCGGTAGCATTTCTGGGGCCATGTCAGAGGATGAAGAAAAGAGATTTTTGGTGACTGTTATTAAAGATCTATTGGGTATGTGCGAACAGAAGAGAGGCAAGGACAACAAAGCGGTTGTAGCGAGTAACATCATGTACGTCGTTGGGCAGTACCCTCGATTTCTGAGGGCGCACTGGAAATTTTTGAAAACTGTCGTCAACAAACTTTTTGAATTCATGCATGAAATACACCCTGGAGTGCAGGATATGGCCTGTGATACTTTCCTAAAAATCGCAACGAAATGCAAGCGAAAGTTTGTCACGTTGCAGCAGGATGAACAGGTTCCATTTATTAGTGAACTTGTAGAATCTTTGCCGTCTATTATCAGTGACCTTGAACCTCATCAAGTTCAAGCATTTTACGAAGCCGCTGGTTGCATGCTAAATGACAGGGGTCCTAATGTGGCGATCGATAGACAACTGCTTCAATCGAAGCTGATGGAGATGCCGAATCGCACATGGGAAGTCATCATGGACCAAGCGAAAATTAGTGTCGAAAATCTAGTTGACCCTGCGACAATCAAGGAAATCATCAAAATTCTGAAGACCAACAATCGACTTTGCAGAAGTGTGGGGGGATTATTCACGTATCAGCTGCAAACGTTCTTCATGGATATGCTTAATGTGTATCGAGTATATTCGGAACGAATTTCGGCTGCAGTCGCCCAGCAAGGTGCTATTGCCACCCAAATGAGTCTTGTTCGCACGATGCGCAGTGCGAAGAAAGAGGTACTTCGCTTACTTATTACGTTCATTGACAAGAGCGGTCCGCCAGAAGCCGAGCCTGTGACCGTGGCGAGGGGATTCATTCCTCCCGTTTTGGACCCGATCCTTGGCGATTACAAACGAAACATTGCGGGAGCTCGCGATCCAGAGGTTCTCACATTGTTTACCACGGTTGTTGAAAAGCTGAAATCCAATGTTGTCGATGAAGTACCAAAGATTATGGAAGCCGTCTTTGAATGCACATTGGAAATGATAAACAAAAACTTCGAAGATTTCCCCGAGCACAGAATCCGTTTCTATGAATTCCTAAAAGCTGTCAACCAGCACTGCTTCCCTGCTCTCTTCAATATCCCTCCGGAACATCAAAAGTTGGTCGTGCACGCTGTTGTCTGGGCCATGAAACACAAAGAAAGAAACATTTCCGACACGGTAAGTCTGTTTCCATCATTGGCTGGTTATTTTGTTTGGCGTGTCGATTGCGCGTAGTGGAAACTTACTCATGTTCGTCTCATTGTCTTGCCATCATTTTGTATTTGGGAAAAAAGGGTTTGGATATTTTACACGAACTCCTGCAAAATGTCGGGAGAACGCCAAATGTCGCACAAGCGTTTTATCAGCAGTATCTTCTGTCACTGATCCAGGACGTCTTTGCGGTCATGACCGATAGATTCCATAAATCCGGGTTCAAAATGCACGCAACCCTACTCCGATTGATGTTTCACCTCGTGCAAGCGAATCAGGTGACCGTTCCCCTGTTTGATCCATCCGTCCAACCACCGGGGCAGACCAATCCTGCCTATCTGCGCGAGTATATTGGCAGCCTGTTGATCACCAGCTTTCCAAATTTGTCAAAGAGCCAGGTATCGAAATTCGTCGACGGTATGTTTGACATCAAGATGGACCTGTCCACATTCAAGACCCATTTGCGAGATTTCCTCATCGAGTTGAAGGAGTTCAATGCGGAAGACAACTCGGCTCTGTATTCGGAAGAACAAGAAGCCGAGCGACAGCGACAAGAGCAAGCCATGATGGCTCAACGAAGCGCTGTTCCGGGTATGCTAAAACCATCCGAAATTGATAATGATTTATAAGCAGGGGAAAAGTAACATCATCGTGAAATAAATAAATAAGGAATATTTTGGCTAACACACTGATTTTCATTATTTCTGGAAGACCAGTAAATACTATAGTAGTAGTATATACTTCGTATATAATAGATAGTAATATCATGATAGTGTAGTTGTCACGGTGCCACCAATTGTTGTGTTTGTTTCGAATACGAACTAGTCAAGCCGGAATCTATCCGAGGGATAATTTCGACATCTGAGCACCACGAGTTAACGATGTGACATTGCCAAGTCGGTCCTGTCAACAGGATCACCCAATCACGGGATCCCATATCTGACGCAAGGAGAGAAAGGAGAGAAAAAAAGTGAGGGATTTACACGTGCACGTACAATAGTCGAATGTGGACCACCAATATGGTTTCGCGACGGCCATAGGCGTAAGAACGAGCATTGTTGTTTTCTGTAGCAGAATTGTCAGAAACACACAACACAACACAACACAGCACAACACAGCACAACACAGCACAGCACAGCACAACACAGCACAGCACAGCACAACACAACACAAAACAAGCGAACGAACGAAAACGAACGTACCCACAGGTTCGCCAGCCATTTGTTGCCGGCGAGAACCTTGTTGCCTCCGTGTTGCGACAGGTCATCGAGATTCCCGTCCTCCAGCGTGTTGTAGAACAGAACGGCCTTTCCGACCTCGGGTTTGATTTCCAGTCCCTCCGCATTGTGATTGTTGATCGCCCGGGGAAAGCGTGTCTCTCCCCCCTCCTCCACGTCGTTGAGATAGATCAGCAGCGTTGCGAATCGAGACGGCTGGTGCCGATCGTTGATGGACGGAGCCACAAAGTCGTGGTGGGGCGTGTATTCCTCTCCTGTCTTGTAGCGCACGACCTGCAGTGATTCCGCAATGGAGTGGTGCTGGGCGCTGGAGTCGTGGAGTTTCCGGAAGAGTTCGGGATCAATGTTGGTGGCCCTTGCGGTTCGTTCGTATATCTGGTCGATGAGATCGCTGGTGTGTCGTGACAACCAGGCGTTGCTGGAGCTCCGGGTCGACTTGTCCCGGCTCTGGGTCGCCAGCGGTCCCGAGTGCAGCGTCGATTCGGTGAGGCCCTGTTGCAGGCCCAACCGAATGACCTCACGGCACTCGTCCGGCGTCAAAAAGTTTTCAATGGTGAAGACACGCGGTCGGACCGATGCGACCCTCAGGGTCATTTCGCTTTCGCTTTCCCTTTCGCCGTTACCCACGCGGTGTTCCTGGCCAATGTAGGAAGCCTCGTGCATGTGGAGCAGGGGAAAGGGTCTCGGAAAGTTTCCGAGCCACGTGCGTCCCGAGACAATCGTGTAGTCTCGGGCAAAGGCCTTATTGATCATCTGTCTCTGGTACATTGCATAGTACGCGGTGGCATCGTCCCTGGCTCTGAGGCTGTCCTTGAGTTCCGTCGCGTTCTTGGGTTCGTAAAACACGAGTGCCGTATCGGACGTGACCACCCAGTGCTGGAGAACCCTCGCCGGATCGTAGATGGGAGTCACGTGGAACGAATGCCCCGGCATGGTCGCCGTGCCGATCGATTCCATCGGGGGAATTTCTCCCACCAGCTTTCTGGAATCTTCGTGTCCTCCCTTTCCGTCCCAGTAGAGCAGAACGGGATTGGTGTCCAGGTTCACAAACTTTGCGGCAAATCCTGTAAAAGACAAGGGCGGTTGTTGCAGTTTTCGTTTTCGTTCGTCGGAGGATTTCTTCACCACGCTCGAGGTCTTGATCTTTTCGTTGAGCAGTTCGGGATAGATTTCTTCCAGAGTGGGGTCTTTGTAATAGAACGTGGTCCCCCGGAACTTTCTCTCGGAAGGACTGGTTTGGTGTTGTTCCAGCAGGCAGCGGAATTCGGCGTTGTCGGCGAGGCTCGCCGAAAGATCGTCCTTCCCGCTGTCGCTGTCGCTGCCCGCAAGAGCAACCGCCACGGAAGCATCGGTCTCTTTGTAGGAATCGTCTCCGTTTTCGTCCGCGGCATACAAGGCCAGGAGGGAATCGAATTGATCGCGGGGAAGATAGAAATCCATCGAGTGCAATCTCTTCGAGGAGTCGCTCGTGAGCTGTCGAACGCGCTCGTGCTCGTGCTGTTGCTGTTGCAGATCCTGGTGGCAAAAGCTAACGTTGGCCGTTCTTGAGAATCCCTCCAGGTGATCGTGCTTCTTCACCGAGTTTCGGAGGAGCAAAAGGCTGGACAGCGGGGAAGTCGGATTCTGGTTGTAAAAGTGAACCGCAACCGAGGCAAGCACGGCCACCAGAATGGCCACGAGATGCTCTTTCCAGAAGGGGACGTCGCTTCGATCGTCGATTTCATTGTCGTCATCGTCATTGTCATCGTCGCATTCGTCTTCGTAATCCTCATCGTTGTCGGATTCAAAGGTTTCCGTTGGTTCGGGTTCCATCTCTCCAAAGCCTTCGCAGGTTTTCTTCTTCATGGTGATTCTCGTAACAATGGTTGCCGTTTCCAACGACGGTGGTGTTGTCCAAAAAATGGCGTAAGCGGACGGTGCTATCGGTAATCGGTACGGTAACCTTACGGCATTGCGTCGGTCAACGACAAGCGAGTCAAGAGTCAAAAGAGACCGATTGTTGATGATTGATGATTGAGAGAACTTGAAAACTCGATGGAAAAAATAGCATAGTTTTTTGAGATGAAAGGATTGGCTCGTGACTGCGCCGACTTCCGCGAGCCGAGCGGGGTAAAATTTTAAAAAATGACTCGGGACTGGACTGACGGACAAGTGATTGTTTGCGATGGAATGCATGAACGAATGAATGCATCATCCATCATCCATCATGAACCCTCATTAAAAAAAATTATTTTAACCATCAACGGTCTCATCTCATCTCATCTCATCTCATCTCATCTCATCTCAATCATCAATCATCGCAATAAACGATCATCGTCGAATTTTGAATTTAAGAGTTTTCATACCGGTATAAATACAGCGGTGTCTATTGCCCAAAGTCCAGCGTTCAATGAACACATGCAGTACTGGTACTTCTATGACCAACGACACCAACTCCATGTTCCTGTCTCTGATAACAAACCAATGGTATGGAGAAGAGAGGATGCTTGAACACCAAACTCGTTGGTGTCGTTGACGCTCACCCACATACGACGACCACGACTACTACTCTACTACTACTAAAGTACTCGTACTAGTAGTAGTCAAATCGAAGCACAGCGAATGAATGAATGAATGAATGGATGGATCCATCCAGCCATCAGTCTACCCACAACGAGACACCGACCTGGAGTGATCGGCACCGGCGCCGTGTGTGTGTATGTGTGTGTGTGTGTGTGTGTCAGCGCGGGCAAGTGTGGAAGGATCATCTCGTGAGACAAAAGAAACAACCACCACCCGCAATGAATGAATGAATGAATGATACAGATAGGAACTCTGTCGCTCCCAAAAGAGAGCTCGAATTGAACCGTCGACCGAACGAATGGAGTACGATTTGCCCCTCCCCCTCCACAAACACAAACACAAACACACATCAAAAAAGCCACACACGGAGCCACAAGAGCCCGCCTTCGAACGGAACGCGCTCCCTTTGCAAGACACCATGCCACACCACACCACAATGCCCATCAATTGTCCGGCCACTTTGGCGTTATTTGGTGGTCGATGAAACCCTGGAGGCGCGGAAACGGCGACGACTGAGGGCAGTGCGAGGTCGTGGAGCGGACCACGAACGCTCTGTTGCTCGAATTGGTGCAATGGCAATGGCAATAGCAATGGCAATAGCAATGGCAATGGCAATGGCAATGGCAATCTAAAGGGCGATTGAATGCAAGAGCAATCGAACCAAACCGACTGGTACCGGCAAACCGGCAGAACCAGATCATCTCCGACGCGCATGACTGATACAATGAAGGATTGGATCTACAACACTGCAAAGTGCGCGAATCATCCTGGGTGTTGCCGATGCCGATGTCGTTGCATGTCGTTGCCGTGCGATTCATCCTCGGCGTTGCTGATGCCGATTTCGTTGCCGATGTCGTTGCCGATGTCGTTGCCGATGTCGTTGCCGATGCATCCGTCCGTTTGATCGGGAGCTTTCCGGCAAAAATGTCTTACGACAATGTGCCAAGAGCCCTATCTGTCTTTCTCTCTAGCTTATCAAAGGCAAGGAAAATGATTGGCAGCAATGCCATTGTCGTGACAGTTGCGGCAATCGGACGGAACGGAACGGAACGGAACGGAACTGAACGAACCATTCGATTCTACGATCCAAACGGATCAAAACCAAGAGGGATCGGAAGCGGACTGCGACCGCGAACAAAGAGCAAACGAATGACACAGCAAGCGACAAGGGCATGCGAAACAACGCTCCGTCAGCACTGTCGCAATCGGTACGAAAGGAACCCGCGTACCATGTAACGACCAGCGGCAAAGACCGGAATCTATCCTCATAGAATAGAATGGAATTCTGAGTAGTGCCAAACCCGTCCCACACATACAACGCATGTGCAGACTACAGAAGAAAAGTAAACCGACGCTGAACCGAAAGATGCGAACTGTATGATGCATTTGTACGACGACGACCACTATGAGGAGGAGGAGGAGGAGGAGAGTGTTCTACCGGTTGCCGTACCGCACAGTCATATCGTAGTCGTTACAAATTGGGGCATCGCCAATGACTTTGATTACGGTCACGACTCCCTTGATAAAAAAAATCATCCGAAGAAAGCACCGGCGTTTCGAAATTCCGATAACGTGTTTCGATCGCTCCTATTTGGTTCGACAACGACAACGACAACGACATCAACAGGGACATCAGCAGCAACCAACATTGAAAATAATCTCTATCGACAAAAAAGTACAGGTACTTGTGGACCATCCTTCCGTTTATTGCAACAATCTTATGAAGCCATGAACATTTTGTTTCGTAAATTAACGTTTCGTTTACTAAAGTTACCGATGCAGAGCTGATAACAGTAATACTATTATGCATCTCCTTTACTTTATACGTGTACTCACACGGAAGCAAGGTCACAAAAAGTTTCACCAAAAAGGAAAAACACAACGGTGGACAATCCAGCCGCCATACGGGAAAGTACGCACCATCCTTGCAAGTCAGCGTCTGAAATCATCGCCATGAAAACCGATAACAACAAGGCGCCCAGAGCACCGATCGTAGATGCACCGGCACTCGCGTTTGCAGCGTTTTCGCGTTTGCAGCGTTTTCGGTGTAGAGAGCGATGGCCGACGCAAAGGGACTGGTGCCACTATCGTCTTGGAATGAACGCTTCGGTGTCGTCGCCCAAAAAGAAAGCGAAGCGCTCCGACAAGCGATGGCCGGAAGCGGCATCGCTTAGAGACACATCGCCACTGCAGGAAAAACTGCTTTCTCCCTTGAAAAAAAAAAAACCGTGGTAACAAGGCAAATGGAACCAACAGATTGGGAACCCGCGGTGGATCCTTTGGTATCACGGGCGTTGGAAGCATCCACAACCCTGGTCAGGGCATCCGGAACGGAATTCTTTGAACAGCGTACGAGCCGCACCCCCGTTGGAGCAGACTACCTTGACAAAGCCTGTGACATTGCAACCGTCATCAATGTAGTTTTTGGTAGGACGAACACAAACACCAAATTCGTCAAGCCATCTTGTAGATGGAAGCGGCAGGTCGGCCAAGGGCACACAAGAAAGCATCAGCATCGACGATCTTGGTAATGGAATGGAATCTTGGTAGATATCTTTCTCTTCGTACTCAATGGTCACTGTGTCGTTGAAATTTTGGAACTCTGCCGGATACTCAAACTTCACCTTCAAGACATTATCAACAATAGAAAGATACTCCACTCCAGGAGTGGAAGGATCAACGTCCAACTTTTTGGCAGCTCTGGCACCTGCAAAAAAATATAGGATTTGCATTCGCAGAAATCATGAGTGAGAGTTTTGTTGACACAAATCATTATGATAATCTAAGTTTCAAAACAAAAACAAGGGACAACTTCATTCTTACAAAGAGCAACTTCTCCTTGACTGCTGGTTGCTGCTGTATAGGCTGCAAATTATGTATTCTGCAGCATCTGAATCATTCAAAACAATGATAATGAAAGACGAAATCTATTTGTGTGAGGAGCAATTTGGGATCAGAAAATCCAAAATGTTCAACGAAGGTAGACAACAGTCAACTTACAAATTGCAGTCTCTGGAGTCAGTGGTTTCAATTATAGTCAAGGTTGCGTCATAGAGACACAAACCTCGGTATCGATGTTGATTCTAGATGGTGTGGACTCAAGCCGATAAAACACATTCTTTCTTTGTAAGTAGCCGATTCTAACTTTGAGTAGCTTATTGTCTAATAGTGGTACTATGCTATGATGTGGCGCGGATCCGATTGCATCAGCACGCAAATGTTGCGATTCCCCGTTCCCGGAAAGCCGACGGCCTCGACGATTTTTTCGTTCGGTCCGCGCGGTGGTGGTGATACCCCGATCCTACGGCATCGAAGGAAGAGTCTGCCAGCAGGGAATTCTCGTGATCCTCGTACAGAGAGGTCCGGGCGTCCTTCTGGGCCCCAAACTTATCCAGGCTCGCCGTGATGTTTGACAGGCAATGGGCCATCTCATCGTCGCCGAGCCTGTTGCGCTGGGTCGAGGGGTTCGTCGGAATTGTCGTGTCGCTGCAGGAGGTCGACTCGGAATATGAAAAACCAATGCCGCTGTGTTGTTGCTCGGCTAGGGTGGCAAAGCTGTGATCGTTGGTAAAGCTGACGAGCGGGTTTAAGTTGTTGCTATTGCTGTTGTTCTCCGAGGACGACTCGATTCGGATGCCCTCCACAATCATCATCTGCATCATTCCCTCCCGCAGCAGATAGGGAAAGAGATGGTTTTCTACCAGCCCCAACGAGTTGGAAATGTCCAGATCGTGGGGCAGGTACACAATGACCGCCGAGTCCCACAGGTATTCCCGGAGATCGTCGTAGACGAACAAAATCTCCGCTAGGGTCCGCAGATCGTCCAGGGTCCACTCCAGCTCAATGTCCTCGGCAACGGCCTCCAGGGCAGGCTTGTGCTCGTCGAAGCTGCCATGGGGAGTGCCGCTGACACTGACGCTGGGACTGCTTCCGCCGCTGCTGTTTGGCTTGCGTGGTTCCAGGAGGCTCTGCTTTACGAGCTTGCGCGCGTGGGACTTGGTGCTCTCCAGGCCGCACCGAAAAGCGATCTGAGTCAGCATCAGCAGATTGGACAGACTGATCTGCCGGCGGCTCCTGTAAGCGCCGGCGCCTCGTTCGTTCTCGCGGCCAACGCCGGCCCGCAGCCCGTTTTGCAGCACAAAGGTGTCGACCGCCGACAGGAGTGGCAACGCCTTGAACTCGACGAACCAGGGCAGGACCACGGCCAGGTTCTTCCAGTGGATGGTTTCCCAGGCGTCCGTGGCGCCGTTCTTGGCAAAGAATTCCATGACGGCCTCGAACTCATCGGGCGAATGCGTCGACAGATCGACGTAGGAGAAGCGATCGTTGACCTTCTTGAGGTGGCTCCAGAAATACTTTGAGACAAAGCCAATGCTGTTGCCGGGGAGGGGGTACTCCTGGTCTCCGACCAGAACCACTATTTCCCCCGTGCCGGGATCGACGCCATCGTAGTGCGACGTGCAGGCCGGCGTCAGGGGCCGGTGGCCCTCTTCGTCCTTGTCGACGGCGACGGGCCGGAACCCTCCCTCGGACGAAAACGAAGACCGGCGTCGCCGCGTAAGGAGCTCGCGGTTGGTGTTGGTGTTGGGGGAAGCCTCCATGGAAGCGGTCTCCTGGCTGTCGTCGCTGAAGCTGCTGCCCACCGTTGAGGGGGTTGGGCACGGAGGGGGAGATAGCGAGTGCGGATGTGAATGTGAACGCGATTGTGAGCTAGACCGCGAGCGAGACCGCTGCCGCGATTGTTGAGACTTGTACGGCTCGAAGGAAGAGGACCGATCCGTCCCGTGCGAGCTCGAGTGGTGGTTCACACCGCACGGATTGGCAAAGGTGTACGCGAGCGACCTGGCCGAGGCGAGGGTTTCCTCGTCGAAGGTGTGCTTGATGCAGTCGTTGGAAGAATCCATCATGTTGATGTTATTGCACGCCGATGAGGGGTTGTTCTTGGAAGTTGATGACGGCGACGGAGAGGGCGGCGACCGTGGGTGGAGGTGATCTCTCCCGAGAGAGGGAGGGCACCGGATCTTTTCGCACGTGCTCATTCGGAATCCATCGCCGAAATCGCCGCCGTGGAAGTCGTTGTGGTTTCTTCCGGCGCCCACCATCGTCTTCCTGACATCGGGGGAGGTGATTCTTCCAAGGCGGAGATAGGAATCACCTTCGTCTAGGGGAGCGGCACCCATGGTTTCTAAAGTGTCGCCACTGTGACAGTCGCTGTTAATGCTGTTGCTTCCGTTGCCGTAACTTTCCGAATTCATACTACGTGTCATTGCTTCGTTCTTTCTTGCTGCGTATGGTACGGGCCCAGCCAAAGTAAAGGTGCGTTGTTGTTCCGGTGTCACAGGCCGGGATTGATCTGGGATACCGTTGATGTTGGCAGCCCAAGATTGTTGTTGCCGTTAGATACTGTTCGTTCAGATGTTGGTTATTGTCGGATAGAGGAAACAATTATTGTAATTATTGTTGATGTGATTTGGAAGGCACCACTCTTGGAAGATGGGATACAAGCTAAAACTGAAAAAATAAATGGCAAGCGCCGACGGCACGGGTACTCGTAGGTGAGCGTGTGACATCACGCACATGAAACTCGCAGTGAGAACTACCTCCGAGGACCATAGTAGAACAAGGTCAAATAGTAAGGGACATCACACAGACATGGACTAATATGCCAGAGGTTACATACCATAAGATTACCGGTAGGAAGCGTTCTTTGCAGCAAGTCATTTGACGATTACGTTTATCGCCAGGACTCGGAATTTTCTTAACGCCCGTAACGGTGATGAAGACAATTTTTGCGCGGGAATTTTCGGTTGGAACAGAACGGCAACAAAATTTTCCATCAAAAAGGTTATTTTTGACCCCTCCGAACTTTTCGATGACTATTTTGGTCAGATTTTTGGTATCTTTCGGTAAGATTAAGTGTGTGCAAGCGGGCAACCTTCCATCGAGAGGTCTCGGAAAATTGTGACATGATATTTTTGTTGAACCACGAACGGAAGTAACTTATCAATCCGGTGTCGTTTTCGTCAACTGTGACCCTGTGAGGTAGGGGGGAAGGGAATCACAGTTCCAACCTACCGTTCTTAATATACCAGGTACGATACTTGACCGAGAACCGAAACCTCCACGAGTACGAGTACGAGTACGAGTAGGACAAGAACATCACAAGTTTCCGACCATGTAGAGTGTACACCCTTAATTGACCGCATTCGACCTCCTTCCAACCAACACGACAACTGCCAATCGTCTAACTGACGCCTGGCTGACTGACTCACCGACTCACCGATTGATAGATTGACCGAACTATTCGGTGCACCTTGCCCATTGCATCGTGGCTTGACATCGAAAAGAAAAGAAACGAAAGGAAACGAAAGGAATCAATCCTTCAATCAATCGATCAATCCGCTCGTAGGTCTCGAGTCCGATAAAGATACGGCTTGTCCGCCGTTCTTGCCGTGTTGAGCACAGTCCAATTCAATCCATCCATATTCCATACATTCAAACATACATTTATTCGTGCATACATACATATATCCATGGAGTTCCAACACGCACAGATCCTGGGGTCCGTGGTGGCGGGAGTCTGCTCCACGGTCCTCGGACACCCCCTGGACACCATCAAGACGCATTTGCAGACCAATCCCGGCTACACGAGCTCGGGCAAAGTCCTCTCCGAGCTGCGGTTCGGGGTTTTTCGGGGCATGGCTCCACCCCTTGTCAACGCCATCGTCATGAACTCGGTCATGTTCTCGGTGTTTGAGGCCGTCGATTCCAGGGTCCACAATCCCTTCCTGGCCGGGATCCTGTCGGGATTTGCCACGGCGATCATCAGCACTCCGACGGACTGCCTCAAGATCCGGATGCAGCTGGCTCCGTCGTCGACGTCAGCGAAAGCCCAGTCGCTTCGATCGTCGCTCGCATCCCTGCTGGGCGACCACGGAAGGAGCACTATTTCCATCCTGTATCGCGGATTCGGAACGAACCTGGCACGGGAGGGCATCTTCACCATGGTCTATCTTGGCATCTACCACTGGGCGATGGCGCGAGGCAATAGTGACAGTGACAGTAGCATCGGCATTGGCATTGGCATTGGCATGGACGTTCACGACGATCCCGAGCAACAAGAACAACAGCAACAGCAACACCTCCGGCGCCTGCTGTTCGTGGCGGCCACCAGCGCTTCCACGGGTGCCCTGGCGTGGGTCGCCTCGTATCCCTTCGACGTGGCCAAGACGCTGCTCCAGAGCGGTGCGAGCACCGCCACCGTGCGCGCCCTCTGGGAGAGGGGCGGCCCCCGGGCCTTTTTCAGGGGTTGCCTGCCGTCGACGGGACGGGCGATGCTGGTCACCTCCAGCCGCATGATTGCCTACGACCAGGTTTTGCGGTGGTGTGCGGCTGCCGATGCCGATGCATCCGCATCCGCATCGCAACCGTGACACCGAACGGAATCATTGGGGACGGGGCACGGCACGAAATGAGACACGAAACGAAACGAAACGAAACGAAACACAAAACGAGACACAAACGAAACGAAACAACCAGGCTGCGCTGCGCAACGAGCGATGCATTGTTGGAAAGGAAACAGGAAGGCCGATTACTGGCTGACTGACTGGTTGGAACTCGGAAAAACTGGAAACGCTCAACTCAAAACTCTCGGGCCGATTGATTCGGCATTTGGTGGCACGTTCGATCCACTCCAAGGTCCACAGCGGATTGGAATGAATGAATGAATGAATCAATCAATCAATCAATCACGGAAAATCAATCCATCGGCAGTGGCAGAAGGAAACGCCATAGCAATCAAAACCATTGCACAATGCTCAGCAAAGGTACAATAATAATATTATTATTAATATTCTAATCTTTCTACCAAGGGAGTGCATCGATTGGCTTCATTGGACCGAGAAGTTCCGGTCCTTGTTGCAACATGATGGAATCTCCTACTAGTTTAGAACCTTCTATCCTACGCGTAAGATCTTGCGACGATCTCCATAGTGTTGACAGATATCAATCAATGGTGTCAACTAAGGTTTACAAAAAATAATAATGTTCTCAGATTTTGTATTTGCGTACGAGTACCGTAACCTTACTAGACTACTGTACCGTATCGGATGCCGACGTGAGCTGAGCTGCGGATTTCAAGGAGGGAGAAAGGGTACGAGTACAACTACTTGTTCGTTAGTATGTATCATACGTACTATGATTACTTTACTATCCAACCAGGGGACATGAATCATGAACCTCATACCCGATCGAGATTAACACAGTATTGATAGTATATATAATACATATAACCTCATTCCCGCCCAATAAGGAAGAGTTCTTTCATGAAGGTTGAGAATGAAACCGTCAAGCTTCATCATGCGACAGATGCTGCAATCTCGTACTGTAAGTACAGTAGAGCCCTACGGTACTGGTTCTCGTCTTCGGTATTGTTTGTACAGGAGTACGTACTTTTTGGTAGTTCAAAGCAGTACTGTGAGTACCGTACGGTACGACGACCCACTGGCGAATCACTGCGCGTTTTCCTTTCCTTTCTCGTATTCCGTCGTGCGTCAACTAGTGGTACGACTCCTCGCGGGACAAAGGCACTATCGACGCAAAGAAAGAACAGGAGCTCCCCCTCTCTTTTGACTCTTGACTCTTGATTGAGCATTGAGCCCACTGTCTCGTTATTATTTGCTATTTGCAATCATTCAATCAACACGATCAAGAATCAATCTCAAAAGAGTCTCCAAGGACTTCCGTTCACAGTAATAAATACGGCATCTTGACATCCCTGGTAAAAGAAAAGATCCACCGCATTCCGCGCAACGATACATTGCCCATCGGACAGCAGCTCCCTTTTCTTGTAGATTCACTAGGTCCTAGTCAATTCATCCATCCATCCACCCGTCCACCCGTCCATCAATCGCTCCGTCGAAGCCTTTCTTCTCGTTCGTTGCGACATCACGCCACCCACAACTTGGTCGTGGAATAGAAAACCGGCATCCACCGTGCTCCTTGCACCTCCAGATACGGTACAGCAAAGTATTGTCTTTCAAGATGTCGGACGAAGAGGACGATTATTCCTACGACTACTCGGACGAGGAGGACTATGAGATCGAAGACGACGACAACGATGAAATGGACTGGAATCCTTCGTCGTTGGGGGGCATGGCTTCGGAGAATCCCAACGCGGCTCCCACGATGTACGGTAAGCATTCACTTCACTTCAATTCACTTCGTTTCTTTTCTTTTCGTTTCATTCCTTTCCTTTTCCTGATGTGGATCTTCGTAGATTGGAGTAATCCCCTGCTTTGTTGATTGCGGGATCTCGAACGAGACCCATATTCAACAGCAGGAGCAACGCGTGGGCCTAATGCTCGGTGACGGTGACGGTGACGGTGACGCCTCTTTCGTTTCTAATCCATGGATTGTTCGTTTTTGTTTTTGATTCGTTTCTCCTGCCTTCGAATCTGCCATTTGCATCTGATGTACCGTACGGTACGGTACTAATACCGATACTCTGATTTTGACGCAATCTTTTCTGGTACCATTGACACACTACACGTACCACACTGGCATTGAAACGAATGCATATTATTATTATTATTATTTATGTTATTATAATGATATGATAATTCTGATATTGTTGGGACCCGCACCCAAAGGGGTCCAAAAGGGAATCCGCATGGGCCCGGCAGAAGACATTGCTCCTGAAATGAAGCGTCGTCTCAAGGAAGTGACGGAGATCCTAGACATTCCCGAATCGGCCGCTGCCGTCCTGCTTCGGGAACACAAATGGTCCAAGGACCAGTTATTCGAGATCTTTTGCGCGAATTCGGAAAAGCTGTTGAAGAAATGCGGGGTAACCTATCGTTGCTGTCCCAAGGTGGCGGCGAAGCCACCGGGCGGAGACGACCAGTGTTGTCCCATTTGCTACGATGACATGAAGGAAGGCTCGACGATGGCCATGCCCTGCGGACACGAATTTTGCATGGACTGTTGGCACGACTTTTGCGCCAACGCCATCGAGCAAGAGGGCCCCTCCTGTGTCTACGCGACGTGCCCCGAGGCCACCTGCACCGAGGTGATTACGGAGGTAGAGATGGAAAAGGCGGCGCCGGAGTACCTGCGCAAGTTCCAGACCTTTCAGCTGCGCAACTTTGTGGAATCGAACACGCTCACCCGTTGGTGTCCGGGCATTGGCTGCGATCGCATCGCCTGTGCCTCGACGGCCTCGGCCATGGAGCAGGAGGGCAACATTGCCCACTGCGAGGTCTGCACCACCAGCTTTTGCATGGTCTGCGGAGAGGAACCCCACGCGCCCAGCGGCTGCAAGGACCTGGCCAAGTGGAACGAAAAGTGCCGCAACGAGTCGGAAACCGCCAACTGGATCCTGGCCAACACCAAATCCTGCCCCAAGTGCGCCAGCCGGATAGAGAAAAACCAGGGCTGCAATCACATTACCTGCCAGCGCTGCAAGCACGAATTCTGCTGGATCTGCTCCGGGGACTGGGCCAGTCACGGGGCGAGCACCGGAGGATACTACCGATGCAACAAATACGACCCGCGGACCGGCAACCCGGACGACAATTCGGACGCTGCCCGGGCCAGGCGGGAGCTCGACCGATACCTCCACTACTACAAGCGATACCACGCGCACTCGGAGGCCCAGAAATTCGCCAAGCAGCAGCTCAAGGAAACCGAGTCGCGCATGGTCCTCCTGCAGGAAGCCTCGGACAATGTCAAGTGGACGGACGTGGAATTCCTCAAGACGGCTAACGAACAGCTCGTGGAGTGCCGAAAGGTCCTCAAGTACACGTACGTGTACGCCTACTACATGGACCCGAACGACAAGATGCAGAAGGAGCGTTTCGAGCACCATCAGGAGATGCTGGAGAAGTTCACGGAAAACCTGAGCGAGCAATCGGAAAAGCCACTGGACAAGATGGACCGGACCGACGTGGTCAACCAAACGCTCGTCGTGGCTCGATTCATGAAGAACATTCTCAAGTACGTCGAAGAGGGCGACTCGGTGATGGCTGCGGTGATGGAGTGATGATTCGTGCAATCACGGAGCAAAAACAAACATGCACGGTATCGAAAGTACGCACACGAGCATTTTTATTCGATACGACACGACACAACACGGCACGATACGCACGATACGATACGCACGAACTAGAAGCATTCGTTTTCTTTCCTCCTTCTCCGACTGTACGATATACTAACCTTCGGTGTTGTAAAATAGAGGTAGGGTAAAGAAAAAAAATTAGATCATCGGTACACAACATATAGGTAGTGCACACTTTACTTTCTTTGGTGGGTCGGATCGCAACACAAATAATCCAATCGAGAAAACTTGCCCTTTGAGACCGCATCACGACAGCAAGGTCCGTCCCGATTTTTTGATTAATGCATTCGGTAAAGGCATCCACAATTTTGCTGTTCGTACTCGCACTGGATCAATTCTCAAAATAGAAGAGAACTCCTTCGAGTGGGATGTTGTTGCTCGCTCACGCAATGAAGATCCTTCTTCGTTCGAACGATCCAGGGGATTCGATGACGCATCCACCTCTGCAGTCTCGGTGGCGTTTTCCTAATAGAACCAAACCTCCGAGTGGGTTGGAACGGTATCCATTCATCACTTTGAACTCCTTGCTGCTCTCGTTGGTTCCAAGTAGGATCGATCCGTGACAAATTTCGTAGGACTAGAGCATTGTGGGATTTGCATTCTAGCAGCCGTTTACCTGACGGCTTGCTGCTTTCTAACGAGTTCAAGATTTTTGCCCATTGGATTGGTTGCGATGAGCGATCTATCGCTGTGGTCTTCGTGGATTTCGTTCTTCGGTGGAAGGAAACCTCCGAGTTGGCTCAAAAACCATACTCATCAAACGGAACCAAGATTCTCGGTAAACATTTCGGTTCATTCACTCAGTGAATCGATTTGTAGTAGTTTCGTTGGATCTCGTTTTTCGGTACAGCGCACGCAACCTTCGAGTGGTTTTGCATGGTCCGAATCGAACATGGGTAAAGAAATGCCAAGTGGTGGGGGCATGTTCTACTCCCAGCACGGTACACACACTCCCGGTGCTAATTACTGTACCTCACAGAAATATCGCGTACCCTCGAACACGCCTTTCTTGGCAACGTCGTTCCGAGTTCTGATTTTCATGCGTTCGCCCGTTGGGATCTCAATGACATCTCGAGAAAGATCTCCCTCATGGATGTAACGCTCAATGCAATACAATCCAACTCCTAGAGTTTTGAGAGAAGCCACAGAGGTTTCACCAGAAAACATTCGTTGCATTCTTTCAACGCTCGATGGAATCCCATTGCCCGATAGCTATTCGGCAGAAAAAAAGATATGCTGTATCTTCCATGCTTGTAATGAGCGATACATCCCATACACAGTATTGAGGCTGCGATCGAAAGATTTTGCGTTCCGGATCATTCCTTTCGTGTTTGTACTAACGCTCGATACATCCCGGCAAATTAATGGTCCATCAAAGTCTTCCAAGCCCGAAAAAGCCTCTTCCCTATCAGTGGCTTGCAATGCACCCAAACAGTTGACAGGAATCTCCTAACCAAAAAGGGCAGCCTTCGTCTTCGTTCACAAAAAATGCAGGAACCACCTCTTTCAATTCTACTCCGTCCTTGTCGACGACTGCATGCTCTTTTAAACTCTCACGACGAGTCGTCTGGCATCTCTCCTTCACCGAAGCAAGTGCTGCTTTTCCGTAAAAAGCAGCACGGGCTTGAAGCGCAAGAATCGGTCAAAACCATTGAAGGTTGACCGAGACACAGTATGACAATCCAAACAAAGATGGACTCTCTCAAAAAATGGCATTCTGTCACCTTTCTTCAAATCGCGATCGTTTCGATAGTATTTGTAGAACGAGTAGTACGCGTAGTAACATTTCACTAGGGATGCATTGTTCCGTTGTTCCGTATCGGGTTATCTTGCTTGGTTCCTCTCTTCCCGGGTCGGCACCACCTCGAATTGTTCCGTCGCGCAACACCATGATAGCATCGGCGTGGGCAACAGCAGGAGAACTGCAGCCAAGCAAACAAGTCCGCGTGAAGAGATGGACAGCTGGACAGATGCATTGATAGCAAGAAATGGATAGAGACCAATGGATAGAGACCGATTTCGTCCCGACGGATCTCGAGCGTCCGAACGGAGAAGATTTCGATTCGTGGTGATGATAGTTGCGTCGTTCTTGCATCGATCTGCACCGAGGATGCACCCGTTCGATTTCATTTCCCAATGGAATGGAAGGAAGCCCTCGCGTGGCGGATTGTGAGCTCGTACTACGAACGCACTACGATTCAAGGAACAAACAGACAAGCAAACAATTAAGTGCAGGACGGAGTGGGTGAACCGAGTTCGCAAAAACGAATGGCATCACCAGTGCAATGAACACCGCGTTGTGTGTTGGGGAATTTTGTTACCCCATGGAACACCTACCGTACCGTACCGTGCAAGTCGGTAGAACGGTTGGTTGGTTGGTTGGTTCAAGAAAACAAAGTTGTTTTGAAAGAAAACCTTGGATCCTTACTAAATTGATAGACGTTATTGTTTGATTCATTCGGTCGTTGTGACAATGTAGGGCAGGATATGACAAGACAAGAGAAGACAAGACAAGACAGGAGGGTCTCGATGCATTTCGATTCTCAGGGAACGAAACCGTCGAGTGATTTGGTTGGTTGGTCGGTTGGTTGGTTGGATGGATGGTTGGTACTGTAGCTAGCTGTACCGTGTGATTCGCAAGCAGCGTGCGAGTTCCCGCAACCGGCACGGGCTCGGGATATTCGGGCGCAGGGCAAGAATGGCGGAGTAGTAGTATACTAGTGCTTTATATACATAGCGTTGGAATGATCGGTGGGTAGTAGCGTTGGATGCGATGAAATGCGATGCGATGAAATGCGATGCGATGCGATGAAATGATGTGCAATCGGTCACGCAATCGGTCACCCAATGGTAATGTTCGGTTTGGTGCTGATTCCCATGCCAATCAGAACGGAAGACATGTCTTCCTGCGAGGTACATTCCTCGCCTCCCCAGCCCGCGGCCTTCTTGGCGAGGTTGGACAGGGAAGAATCTTCCGTGGACGGGTCTTCCGTGGACGAGGACGTTTCCGAAGACGTCGAACCGGTGTCGCTGTTGTCGCTGTTGCTGCAGTTGCTGTTGTTGCAGTTGCCGTCCGTGTCGTCGTCGTCGTTGATTTGCAGCTTTTTCTCCTCGGTCAT